>OX638368.1:79447745-80047745 GCA_951812925.1 Calliopum simillimum | reverse complement strand
AGTCGCAAACTCAATTCGAATTCCTTTTCAAACGAAGTATGGAACCGGACTAATGCGTTAGAGACTTGATAGAAAACAAAAATAATGAAACACTGATTTAACTTTACTGTGAAACGTAAAGTTTTCGAGTACTTTTTATGGTTGCTACATTTTAGCCCAGATTGGAGTGGTTAGACAATTAAAACAACGGATATATAAGGTTAACGCACAACAAAGTATAATGAATTTGTCTGAAAATCATTACTACGATTTTTTATAATATTCTGAAATCATTACTGCTAATTTAAAGCCATTACTGCAGAAATGGAGTATTACTGCACCTTATTTTAATGCCTGCCGCAAAGTTTATGTTTGAAAGTATACAGTACTTACGATTTTTCATTTCTGCTATTTTATTTTGGCGTTAGGAAATAACGCCGAAATGATTTTCGTATAAATTTGGGCGATAATCATTTTGGAAATAACGCCCAAAAAATTTGAGCTTTATTTCGTTTTTTTGGGCATTGTTTCGTTTTTTTTTTAAACGTATTAACGCCCAAAATAAGAACGAAATAACGTCCAACAAATATAAAATAACCCCTAAAAACAAAAACGAAATAACGCCCAAATTATTTTCATCGTTTTCGTTTTTGGGCGTTATTTCGTTTTCAAAAAAAAAAAAAAAACAACGAAATCACATAAAAAAAACGAGATAACACCAAAAAAAAAAAAACCAAATAATGCCCAAATTTTTGGGCGTTATTACGTCATTTTATTTTTTGGGCGTTATTTCGTTTTTTTGGGCTTTATTTTCTAACACCCTTTTATTTTCTTAAAAATATTTCGACCTATAAGCCTTCTGGACTATATACCGTTTTCTAATTTTCTTGATAAAATTTTAGATATTGTATATAAAATGTCAAAAAGAAGTGGAATGAATCGCCAAAGTTTTTCATTGCGCCGCTTTATTTTGCAAGGAGCACGTGTCACAGGCACCAATACTCGCCATAATTCAAGGTCATGTGATGTAGAGAGTGGAAAATCAAAAAGAACTTCAAGTGAAAATAAGGTATGTATTTTATGGTTTTTTAGATTAATATATGAAATGCCCAGAAGACATGCGGATAAGTCCATCTCTTCGGCATTGAGTCCACCAAGGCCTGTAAAGTGCTTTTTGGAATAGCATACCAAGCTTGTTGAACTTTTTTTATTTATTTATTTATTTATTTCAGTCTACGGATTGTACAAATCTTACAGACTAATAACAAGATTAAATATAAATATATCCTATTAGTTAAAGAGCATGAACAGATTTAATTTAAATTTATATACACTTACATTAAAATTAATAAAAGGGGAGAAGCTATTACATAATTTAATACAGCGAGATATAGGTTCATTTAGGGCATAGTTAGATCTATGAAAATCTTCCACAAACATTCTATTATTTCTTAAATCTCTAGGTGGGATATAAGCCGTGAAAAAATTTGATAGTTCAACACAATTTAATCTACTAGAAAGGACATCGAATACAAAAATAAGAGAAAAATATGTTCTTCTATGTCCTAAAGATTGTAACCCAAGTAATTTACGTCTGGCATCATAATTAGGAAGATCAGGCCAATGCAATTTATAAATAGCATATCGAGTGAAATTTTTCTGAACTTTTTCTATTAAATTAATATGTTTATTATAATAAGGATTCCAAACAATAGGCTTCTGACCAAGGACACATAAAGAGCTTTTATTGTCATAGGGTCTTTAAAATTCTGTGTGTTTCTTTTAATGAAACCCAACATTGCATAAGCTTTAGAAACAACATAATCATAATGGCTTGAAAAATTCAATTTAGAATCAAAAATAACCCCTAAATCTTTTATTTCTTGCTTTCTACATATAATATCATTATTAACAGAGTAATCAAAACAAATCGGTGCAGTACATTTAGAATAAGATACTACACTACATTTTTTGATATTCAAAAACAAATTATTAGCCTTACACCAATTATTTAAAATTTCCAAGTCATTTTGGAGAATAAGACAATCACTCACATGTGTAATTTTTAAGAACAACTTAACATCATCGGCAAAGATTAAACACTTCGAAAAATTAAAGTGTTGGGGCAAGTCATTGATAAAAATGAGGAAAAGTGGCGGACCAGAATGGGTCCCTTGTGGTATCCCGGAAGATGCATTCACAACAACTTCTGAATATACTGCACCAATTTGTACTAACAATTTGCGGCTGGTTAAGAAACTATTAAAAAAATTTTAGTAAATGATCTGATAAGCCGTATTTTTTCAGCTTCAGCAAAAGGACCGAGTGATCGACCTTGTCAAATGCTTTGGAAAAATCGGTATAAACCACATCCAACTGATGATTCTGTTCCATTGCATTCACAATGTGATTTGTGATCAGTAACAAATTGGAACACGTAGATTTACCTGGTAGAAATCCATGTTGGCACACACTTATTGCATTTTTTACATAATCAAATAATTTTGTTTTGATTATATGATCAAATAGTTTCGCCAACGTGGGTTGCTTAACGTTTGCACGGTAATTAGTGATATCATTTCGGTTACCCGATTTGAAAACTGGAGTAATTGTGCATAATTTCCAAATATCTAAAAACGTTCCTGCATCGAGACAAGCATTGAAAATAATTGCTATGGGTTCAGCAATATTAGCTACGCAATTTTTAAAAAATATCGGTGGGAAGTCATTACGCCTACATTTTGCACTAGGTTTTAACTCAGATATAGCAAATGAGACATCAGTTTCTGCAACAACAAAATTCTGAATACCTGCAAGATTTGGAGACTCGAAGTTACTATTGACAGGGGTATTAAAGGTTTCGTAAACGGTTTGAAAAAATTTTCCAAATAGATTACAAGAACCGAGACAACTACTACTTTCTTCATCATTGTATACCATGCTTGTAGGAAATCCATTAGTATTACGTTTAGAATTAACATAATGCCAAAAAGCGGATGGATTAGATTTAAGAAGGCTTTCCGTTTTAAAAATATATTGTTTATACAAAAAGTTATGCAAAAAATTAAATTCTTCACGTAAACGTACAAAATATAAGCGATCAGCTTCAAGCTTTGTTCTATTAAACTTTTTCAAAGCTTTGTTTTTAACATTTTTTAAATTGGAAAGCCTGTTATTAAACCATGGAGGCTTATTTCTCATAATTGGAGATTTTTTCGGAATATATGTAGAAACAGCATATTCGAATTTATCACTCAAAAACATATATGCATCTAAAGGTTCAGTAAAAGATTTCAAAATTGACCAATCTATAGATTGCAAAAATGCATTAATTCCAGAAAAATTTCCCTTGACATAGTTGTAAGAAACAACTTCATCTTCACATTTTTTATCGAAATCATAGAATTCAAAATTGATGGCAAGAGCTTTATGATGTATACTGTTATTTTGCCTACAACTCCTCCTTGTTTTATGGTTTTATTGGTCCTATTTTCTCTTTAACCATTTTCCACAAATTTTCGATTGGGTTTAAGTCCGAAGATGGCTTTGGCCAAGTCATTAGTTCCATATTATTGTCCGAAGTCCATTTTTTGGTTGGACGAGAAATGTGTTATTTAGCTGAAATTACCATTTTAGTGGCATACTCCATTCAGCAATGCAAGCATGACTCTCCAAGATACGGACGTAAAAATTTGATTCCATTATTTCCCTGATGCAGTACACAGGGCTAACACCACCCTAAGAAAAATAAAATCTCAACATCAATATATTGCCACCTTTATGTTTGAAGGTTTTGGTGATATAGCGAGGATTATATTACGTATTTTTTGGACGTCTTATCCAAGTTTTTCATCACTATCAATTTAATTAACTTTTGTTTTGTCCGACAAAAAGGTTGGAACAATTTTACATCACCGACTGTTGTTGTTTTTTTTTTATTTTTTTTTCCCAAATAGGGCTCTGGGAATTAATTACAACAACAGCAACAACAACCTCTGAGCGCATCTACTTTCGCAGATATAGCCATCGGAAGATCGGGATATATCTTTTATAAAAATCGATATAAGTTGGGAACCCCTGGATGGATTTCAAAAATATTGGTGTCATATGAAAGGTATTTTACTGGGCTATATAATTGCCCTGCAAAGCTTTTCAATTTGAGTGATAGTTTTCGAGATATGACAATTTTTCAAAATTTAACCCCATTTTTTTCGCAAAAAACCGTAATTTTTCCAAAAAAATGTGTTATTAACCTATAATTTTAATAACTAAATTAGGAAGCCTAATTTATTTCCTTTTATTTGATATACGACATGTATCTGAAATTGCATCATTGATAAATTTTTATAGAAAAAAACAAAAATGGACCAAATCAATTTTCTTCAAATTTGGAACTTTAAACAACAACAATGCTAAAACAGACAACAACAACTTTACTACTACTACAACAACAGTAATTTTACATAAGAGTAGGGGTAATTGGGCGGCCTGCGGCCGCAGCTCAGGATTTAAAACTCCCAAAAATTCGACACCGGCTTCGCGGCGGCCTTCGGCCGCGGATCAGTCTATAATATATCCAACACATAGTTTGCTAGCCAAATTGCGCGCGCAATTTTTAATAAAAATTTTAAATTTTTTTAATATATGTAAGTAGCTGATCCTCTTTGTTGTTGTTGTTGTAGTATCCAAGTTGTTGTTGTAGTAGTTGTTGTTTTTGTTGTTGTTGTTGTTGTTGTTTTTGTTGTTTGTTCTGGCATTGTTGTTGTTTAAAGTTCCTAATTTCAAGAAAATTGATTTGGTCTATTTTTGTTTTTTTCTATAAAAAGTTATTAATGATACAATTTCAGATACATGTTGTATATTAAATGCAAGGAAATAAATTAGGCTTCCTAATTTAGTTATTAAAATTATAGGTTAATAACACATTTTTTGGGAAAAATAACGGTTTTTTTGCGAAAAAAATGGGGTTAAAGTTTGAAAAATTGTCATATCTCGAAAACAATCACTTTAATTGAAAAACTTTGTAGGGCAATTATATAGGCTGATAAAATACCTTTCATATGACACCAATATTTTTGAAATCCATCCAGGGGTTCCCAACTTATACCGATTTTTATAAAAGATATATCCCGATCTTCCGATGGCTATGTCTCCGAAAGTAGATGCGCTCAGAGGTTGTTGTTGTAATTAATTCCCAGAGCCCTATTTGGGCAAAAAAATAAAAAAAAAAACAACAACAGTCGGTGATGTAACATTAAGCCAAAAGGTTTTGTGCCGTTTTTTTTTTTCGTTAACTGCGCCGTCCCAATCTGATTGTAATTTTTCGAATCGGTTTTTACTGTGTCTCTTAGTCTGAATTGGGACTTTCCTTGATGATCTTCAAAAATGTTTTTATTACACCAAACGCCGCCTAACAGTTCTGGTAGAAACTGGAACTCTGCTTGGATGACTGCAGCAGACTAAAAAGGAGCCTGACATTATCAATGCGCGAAATAAATGTAATTTTTACAGTTGTTTTTCCTGATCTACAGCAATTTAATTGTTGTTTTTGTGGCAGCATATCATTACAAACAAACTTTTGCGATCTTCCAACTATTTTGGCTTCGGAACTCACTTCGCAACTTCTTGATGATGGAAAGCTTTTCGTTCGAGCAATGCCTACCATTTTACATATAATTTTTATTTACAATGTCATCTATTATCAAAAACGGACATTGAGTGAAACTTACTAAAACTATTTTGCAAAAAAAGGGCGTTATTTCAAGTATTAAACAGTGTGAACCTATTTTTTTCTCCATTGAAAATGAGAACCGCAATCAATTTAAATTTTTATTAGACTTGAGTTTTGGAAACACATAATAGATTTGCATATTTTCTGCTGGTCTCCCGAATTTTTATGCGCAACATAGAAAAAAGTTCAAAAGATATTGAAGCAATGGGTGACCTTATTGCTTTGTCCGTCACTATACATAGTTCTATTTAAGTAAAAAAAAAAGTTATTTAGAATACGTAATTCAAACACAGCTCGCTTGAACTCGGTTTTACCTCGATGCCATCCCACTTTAGGTTTTTTTATGCAAAGTTTTTCACTGAACGAGCTAATCGATTTTCAGTTAGCAAATGATCTTCACATTGTTCCTGTATATAAAAAAAGGTTTGGAAAAATTAACTAAAAAACTGATTATGCAGTTAGTTTCTCGATTATTTGTAGAAAAAATGCTATTTTCAAAAATTCTAGTTAACGAGATATTGTATTTTTACCAATTTTTTTTTATCCTTGTTTTTTTTTTGTAAATTAGCAACAAACAAAAACAAGAAGTCATTTTCAATGTAAATTTCGATGCTGAATCCGGCCTTAGAATTGGTATATCTCGTTTGGTTTTTAAGAAATCCTAACCTAAAAGTTTTGTTTTTTGAGAATATTAAGGAAATCTTTAGCCACACAACCTGATAATACTTCAAAACTCAGTTTAAATTATATCGATATACTTCTTATATATATTAAGAAAACGTGGTTTTTGCATTTTTCCACCTTTTCGAAGAAGAAAAAAGGTATCGATATAACTTAAACTGGGTTTTGAAGTTAAAGGATAAGGCTCCAAGCTGCCTTATAAGGTTTTGTGGCTTAGAATTTTAGTATAAAAAAAAATTTCACGCCAAATAAAGTTTTTGATGTTAAAATTTTCGTTTTTTTAAAACATTTCGAAAGCCGAGTGGTGTTTAAAAAAATTTGATATGGCGACGTTGTAACCCGCCCCGAAAGAGGGCGTAAAATTATTTTTTCCGATATTTTGGCGTAAATTTCAACACTCAGATCCAAGAATCTGAATTTTTTTTTTTTTGGAAAACTAAAAAGAAATTTTCGTGAAAATTAGCAAAACATTACAATAACATCAAAAATTCGCCATATCATGACTCGAATTTGAAACTTTTGTACTCCTATTTTGTAATTAAAATACCTTTCATATGACACCAACATTATTAAAACCCGAACTTATACCGGTTTTCATAAAGCTATATCCCGACCTTCCTATGGCTATATCTACGTTCGTTTTGCGAATTTCGAAAAATGGAACTAAGAAAAGTTGTTCAGAATAGTACCAGGATTCTTACATTTTCCATCCTGTATAACTTCAAAAATATCAAAAAACCAAACTTTTAAGCTAGGATTTCTCGAAAACCATATAAAATGTAACAATTCTAAAGCCGGATTTGGATATAGAAACAAAATTTACATTAAAAATGATTTTTTTGTTTTAGTTTGTAGCTAATTTTCTAAAAAAACGCCAAAATTCAATTTTATTTTTTTCAACAAAAAATGTTAAAAAAAAATTCTTAAAAATACAATATCTGGCGAACGCTATCAGCTGGAAATTTTAAAAATACAGTTTTTGACTATACAAATAAACGGAAAACTAACTGCATACTCAATTTAAGTGATTTTTTGCCAACGCTTTGTTTATTGGTATAGGAGCAAGGTCTTTTGGTAACCAAAATTTGACCCTGAAAATCGATTAGCTCGTTGACCGATTTTTTTTAAAAAAAAAAACTTTCTCTGTAAATTTTGACCCCATTGAATAACTTTGCCTAAAAGACTTGGAGTGGAACGACCTCTTTGTAAACCCGAGTTCAAGCGAGCTGTGCAAAGCGACAAACACAGGTTCAAAACTCATAAAAGCCTGCGAAAAGTCGAAACTATTTTATTTTCCAGACAAAATTTTTTCCTCGCCGGTCGCTGATAACGAACCTGATGTAAGATTTAATAAAAAAAAAAAAAAAGGAGGATTCAAAATGGTGGATGATTTGCATAAATATCTAGCCAGATCTGACGAAAAAGTTACTTGGGGGATCTTGATGTCGCTGATTATGAATTTGACTTTTAAGAAAAAAAATGGTGGATTTCCACAATTTAAATATAAGTATTATGTAAAAAACGTATTTCAAAACATCAAGTTTGACAGAGTTATGTGCAACGGTAAATGGATCCACATAAAAACGGGCTTAGATTCCTTTATCTTGGAGTATTAGCTGTATAAAAATATAAAAATTTTATCATTTCGGGCAAAAAACACATATTAAATCTAGGCAAGCCATATGAGTTAAATTTTCATATGAGCGCCTCAGAAAAGTTCGCGTCGAACAAAAAGTGCTAAAAGTGTCAATTTTAATGTGTTACAAAAGGTTTCTATCTTCGAAAAAATAAAAAAACAAAAAAAATGTAAATAAATAAAAATATAAATAAAATATAAATTTGTTATGCCTTTTTTAATAACAATAACAATTGCTAACTGATTTTGTGAAATTATTTGATTTTATTGCAAGTTATTCCGAATTATTGGGAATTTCCAGTTTAAGGGTTCGATAATGCTCTCTAATACGAAGAGATTCCATATTCGAACATTCAAATCGGTTCAGTTTTACACAACTTTTACAGCGAACACTTTATTTTAATTTTAAACTCATTGAATGTAAAATAAAGAAGATATAGAGCAGCAAAAATTTGTCTCGAAACTGGATCGTAATAAGAACGGCAAACAGTTCTTGTGGAAAGCTAGCAAAAGTATTAAAACTCCGATGGAGAGTGAGCTGCCGATAAGAGCCAACCTTGGGAACTGGGCTCGAAGTGATGAAGAAAAAGCTGATGCTTTTGCAAATCACTTAAGCACAGTTTTTCAACCCAATCCTCCTATTCAAGGCGTTCTTCCTCCTAATTTGCCATTAAACCATCGACGTTATGCAATTGAACTTTCATATTAGCACCGTAAAGGGTGTAGTTGAAGAGATGTGTCCCATAAAAGCTCCTGGGTGTGATTATATAACTCCCAAAATGATAAAAGAACTGCCAAATTCAGTTTTTGTCTTTTTAACCAGACTTTTTAATGCTATAATTCAGTATGGGTATTACCCAACAGAGTGGAAAATCTCATTAATAACCATGATTCCAAAACCTGGAAAAGATCGTACATTGTCTTCTTCATATAGACCCATCAGTCTTTTACCATGCATATCCAAACTCTTTAAAAAACTAATTTTATCAAAAATAATACCTTACGCAACCAAAAAAATGTATTTTCGGTCCATCAATTCGGTTTCCAATCACAAAAGGCCGGCCTAAAAATCAACGTATCCAAGACTAAAAGCATGAAGCTAAACGCAAGCAATGACATCACGTTTAAAGCTGGCAGTGATGACATCGGAAACGTCGATAGCTTCACGTATCTAGGCAGCATTATCTCCATGGATGGTGGAGCAAAAGAGGATATCAACTCAAGAATAGCAAAAGCAAAAGGCGCGTTTGCTCAACTGAACAAAATATGGTCTTCATCCGTTATATCCACCAAAACGAGAGTGCGCATTTTTGATTCGAATGTGAAATCGGTTTTGTTAGGTTACCGGACATAATCCCAACGGACATAATCCCCATTTTGGCCATGGGGGTTATGTCCGCAAATTTTTCGGACATAATCCCAATGGGGGCTATGTCCGAAAAATTTAGTTAAGATTGAACAAAATTTTTGCAATAATCCATTTAAAAAATTTATATAGTGTTGGATGTTATAGACTGATCCGCGGCCGAAGGCCGCCGCGAAGCCGGTATTGGATTTTTGGGAGTTTTAAGTCCTGAGCTGCGGCCACAGGCCGCCCACTTACCCCTACTCTTATGCAAAGATATTGTGGCTAGCAAACTAGGTGTTGGATATATTATAGACTGATTCGCGCGAAGCCGGTGTTGGCTTTTTGGGAGTTTTAAATCCTGAGCTGCGGCCGCAAGCCGCCCACTTACCCCTACCCTTATGTAAAATTACTGCGGCTAGCAAACTAGGTGTTGGATATGTTATAGACTAATCAGCAGATGCAGGCCGCCGCGGAAACGGTATTGGAATTGTTGGGAGTTGTAAATCCTGAGCTGCTTCTGTTGTCAATAACAAAATATCGTTATGGGGACTATGTCCGTTTTTTCCTGGGGATTATGTCCGAAACACTTGCGGACATAATCCCTATTAAAAAAATGGGGATTATGTCCGAATAACTTGAGGACATAATTCCCATATCGTAAATGGGGATTATGTCCGTGGGGATTATGTCACGGCACCGTTTTGTTATATGGGTGCGAAACATGGCTTGTTACTGAACAACTAACAAGCAAGCTGCAAGTATTCGTCAACAAATGCTTAAGGCGTATACTAAAGATTTGGTGGCCTCGCACTATATCAAATGCCGAGCTACATCAAAAATGCAAACAGAAGGCTATAGCAAACGAGATCAAGCTGCGCAAATGGGGATGGATTGGTCACACTCTCCGGAAACCACACAGCGAAGTTTGTCGCCAGGCCCTTGAGTGGAATCCACAAGGCAGTAGAGGACGTGGTAGACCCAAAACCAACTGGAAAAGGTCGTTGGAAAAGGAAATCCAAGAATCGGGAAAATCGTGGCAAGAGATCAAAGTCATCGCAAGGGATCGTGACAAATGGAGAGATTTCATATTGGCCCTATGCTCCTCCTAGGAGTTAAAGAAGAATACATACATACAATTCGGTTTCCGAAAATACCACGGAACAATTGAACAGGTCAATAGAATCACCAATGAAATAAGGAAGGCTTTCGAACAAAATGAATACTGTACATCAGTTTTTCTCGACGTAGCTCAAGCGTTTGATAAAGTATGGCATGAAGGCCTTGTCAATAAAATTAAACACGTACTGCCTTTTAACGTCCACAAAACATTTATTTCTTATCTGGAAAGCAGGCATTTTAGAATTAGACATAACAGTTTTATTTCATCACCTTTTAAAATTAATGCAAGTGTCCCTCAAGGAAGCGTGCTGGGTCCTTTTCTGTACTTACTGTATACCTCTGATTTATCTATTATCGCAGGCATAACCATATCTACTTACGCAGATGATACTGCAGTTTTAAGTTGTAGTCGTTGTCCCCTAGAAGCGGCACGAAAACTTCAACGTCATTTAAACTCTATCGAAAAGTGGTAAATGAACAAAAATGCAAGCAGGTTACTTTTACCCTTAGGCGAGGTAATTGCCCTGCTATCATATTAAATAAGACTTCAATCCCTCAATCTGAAAACGTCACATACCTAGGTATTCATTTAGTCAGACGGCTAACGTAGCGAAAGCACTTTGAAGCCAAAAAAACGCATGTTGAACTAAAAGCCTCCAGCCTACATTGGCTCATAAATAGTCGGTCCCGTCTGAAACTTGAATATAAAATCCTTTTATATAAATCCATCATTAAGCCAATTTGGTTATATGGTATACCTACAGTTATGGGGTAACGCCAGCTCCTCGAATATTGAACTAATACAACGGACTCAGTCAAAAATTCTAAGAATCATGATAGGTGCTCCATGGTATATACGGAACGAAAACATACATCGGTACCTTTGCATCCCCTTGGCCAAAGACGAAATCAACAAATACAAGCAAAGTTACGTTGCAAGATTGCTTTATCATCCTAATCCATTGGCACGGAGGTTAAAAAATTTAGAAAATTTCTCCAGACTAAAAAGAAAGTATCGTCCTGCTATGAATATCGTTAGCAATTAGCTATGTTGAGCTGACTGAATTCTAAATTTTGTATGCAGCCGGTATCTGGCACGTACTTTTTTCTATGCAGCCGGTATCTGGCGCGTACTTTTTTCTATGCAGCCGGTATCTGGCGCGTACTCTTTTTTATATTTCTTGTTCCTGCTACACATGCAGCCGGAACTACTGGCGGAAATTTGTATGGAGTTCTTTTCATTCAAACATCCTGCTAGGCGGGCAGCATGTTTGTGAGAAGACTGAACGTACAACAACTGCGTTGTTCTGCGCGTTTACCGAACTCCTAGGATGTACAAGTCCCTATTAATTCTGGAGAAACATTGAACACTAAATTATATATAAGATTAATTATGTATAATAATGTTATTTAGGATTAAAATTTTTAAACTTATTGTTAGTCTCCTAAGATGACAAGATTCAATAAATGAATTCAAGTATTAAAAAAAAAAAAAAAAGAATGTTGCGCCTGAGAAGCGTAATTTCGGAGGGATCCCGAGAGCGTTAGGTAGGAATACCTGGATCTTTCTTATCGATTTTTTGAGGTTTATGTATATAGTAAGAACTACAATCTGTAAAAACTTATTTAAAAAAAAAAACTTTTGTTTCGACTTTTGTTTCGCCAGCTTTAAAGGATTTTGAACCAGTGTGCGACGCAAAACAAAATACTTTGTTCGTTTTTAATCTTTAAAATGTTTATTTTTCAGCAGAAGCATGATGAAATTCAACATTCGACTACAGAGAATCAAAAATATAAACCCAATCTTCACGCTTCAACTACTGAGATCCAAGCGGAGGAGAAAAATAGTTTTTGTCCCATATGTTACCAAACTGATGCGCTCGACAGAATTTTTTTTCAACTAGATATATGTCAACATAATTTTTGTATATCATGTTTGGTGAAATATCTTAAGAACGAAATCAATGAGTCTAGAACGGATATAGGTAAGTTATTAGACTTAACCACATCACGTCAGTCGTTTTTTTTTTTTTGCGGTATAAACCGGTATATCACAATAAAGATCGGTGCATCAAATTGTAACCGAAATATGCTAAGCAAGAAAATCAAAATTCAACCGCCCAATAAAAAAGGGAGCGCTTAAAAACTACTTTAAAAAGCACATAAAAGAGTTCTCTAAAGCGCTTCGTTCTTGTACCAATTTCCACTTTATTTAACATTGGCATATCATTGGAATAAAGCTCAAAAATTAGCATTATAAAAGCGCTTCGTTCTCGCGACGCACGGTTATCCAGAACGGGGTTTAATTGATAGTTTGCAGAACCCCTGATTTTCTTTTTTTTATACAATACTTTATTATGTTAGCAAGAAAATTCAATAATTTTTAAAATCGCAAGTAGGTGGCCCAAGAAAAGGGTCTAAAACGGAATTTAACAAAAAACACAGCAACCCAAAACAATTATTGTCTTTTTCGATGTAATATTTGACAATGCTTAATCTCATAATTGTTCTATCACGCATGGTTTTTGAAATATTTTAACTTAAAAGTTCAAAAACACGATTTTTGAGGCTATATAGACGACGCACGAAATTTTTTTTCTCTTTTCAAAATCATTCTCAGATGCGCCTTTGTTACTGCATCACAATTACTGTACTAAAAAATTGATTTCTTACAGAAAGTTGGCCAAGCGCTACAAAGTATGTGTCAATAGTGTAAAAATATTGTTATCATACAATACATATACATAAGATGTTAGGCTGGGTCAAATTTTTTTGCGGCAAAGAGTATGGAAATAAAAAATTCTTCGAAAAATTCTAAAAAACTTTGCCCAAGAAACCATGGGTCTAAAATCAATAGCGAGCCGCCGTAAATTGCGTTGAAGTTTTGATGAACTACATTAAAATACAATACAAAAAAAAGAAAAAATTCAAATACTTTTATAACCCAGGAAAATAAGACGACAAAACAGCTGCAGTAACTGCAGAGCTGAATTTTTTTCACCAAAATTATCTTTATTTATGCATGATAAATAAAGTGTGAAAAGTCCATTGCAAAGTCGTGTGCGCATAAAAAGTTATTAAGGCCCAAAGGTCGCTAAAATCAGTTTTTTGCAAATATCTCGCTAATGCTAACTTTTACAGAAAAATGTTGGTCTCCAATTTTGTAGCACAGGAAATTTCCTACAAAAGTGCGTTAAAAATTTTTTCGTTCAACTTATAGTTTAGAAGATCACCCAATTTAAAAAGTTGTTAAAGGCATTTCAGACTATCTGAGAAGTCATATGCGTTTCTTTATGTTTTTCTGTCTGATTTTTTTCTCTGACTGTCACATTTTTATTGTTTTTCATTTATGTTGTTGAAATTGTTTTAATTTTTTATTTATCAAACAACATTAAAAAATCTCAAAACTCATATGACTTCTCTTTTCAAATAGAATCAAATCTAATGCCAAAAAAACTCATATGAGTTTTCTTCTGATAAATCATTTGTGTAATAAATTTTACATTCACACTATCAGAGTTGCCATATTTGACAACTCATAAGAGTTTCTGTATGACTTCTCAGATAGTCTGAAGCGGCTTTTAACAGTTATGATACGAAATGCTACGTACAAGTTCATATTAAAATTTCTTACTTTTGAAATTCAATGAGGAGTCATACAAACAAAATTAAAATGCCGTTTAAAAGATAATTTAATTTTCTATATACCAGGGGTTGAAATAAGAAAAAGTTATTACTGCATATTTTTTTTTTGTTTTTATTTGCAATTTTTGCAAAAATTTTTTAATGGCTTATTCAACGATTCGCTTTTTTTTTGGGAATCTCTCCCGCCAACGGATCAGTAACGGATCCGTAACGGGTAAAAAAGCGAAGATATGAACCGTCTGGCATACTGGGAAGGGAAGTGATTAATATTAAATATTAATATTAAATAATAGATATCATGGCAACGGTTCAATTTAAAATTGAAAATTTATAGCGAAATTTTCTTCGAATGCATTTATAAAAATATGTTTAAAGTAGAGAGAGTTGCCGAGTACTTATTGTGGTTGCTACATTTTAACCCAAATTGGTGAGGTTAGACTACTAAAACAACGGTTATAAGCGAAATAAAATGAGTATTTAGTTTCAACGATTAGCGCAAAACAAAGTAATATGAATTTGGGTGAAAATCATTATTACAATTTTTTACAATATTCTGAAGTTATTACTGCAAGTTTGAAGTTATTACTGCAGAAATAGGGTATTACCTATATACCATACTATGTAATTTTTTTCTTCAAGCTACTCATGGCTTAAAAAATATTTGTGAAAAACCGTTAAGACTTCGAAAATTCTGGTTTTTGAAGTATATCTCCGAATCGGTAAGTACAACGATAAAAAGTAAAAGGACCAACTTTGTAGAAAATCACAAAATGTACAAAAAGTAAGCGATACGTGTACACATAGAAGTAACCGTACAAAAGATATTTGATAAAAACCGGTTTTTTTTGACATTTTCGGGTTTCTTTGGAATATCTTCTAAACGGTGACTTCTATGTATACACATATTGCTAACTTTTTGTAGATCTTGCGATTTTTTACAAAATTGGTGCCCAACTTTTTATCATATGACTCTTCGTTTCGGAAATATCCTTCAAAAACCAGTATTTTCGAAGTCTTAACGGTTTTTCACGAATATCTTTAAGGCAATGGGTTGTTCGAAAAAAAAAAAAAAATTAGTACGCTATATAGAAAATTAAATTATCTTTTAAACGGTATTTCAATTTTGTTTGTACGACTTCTCATTGAAGAGTTATCGCAATTTAAAAAGTAAGATATTTTAATATGAACTCATAGGTAGTATTTCATATCATAACTGTTAACAACTTTTAAAATTGGGTGATCTTCTAAACTATAAGTAGTACGAACAAAATTTTAACTTACTTTTGTAAGAAATTTCCTGTGCTACAAAATTGCAAACCAACATTTTTCTGTAAAAGTTAGCATTAGCGAGATATTTGCAAATAACTGATTTTAGCGACCTTTGAGCCTTAATAACTTTTTACGCGCACACGACTTTGAAATGGACTTTCCACACTTTATTTATCATGCATAAATAAAAATAATTCCGGTGAAAAAAATTCACTTGGAATTATTTCGCAAAAAAAATCTTATTTTCCTGGGCTATTAATAATTTTATATGAAACAAGAATAAACAAATTTTAATTTTTCTTTCAAGTAGTACATCAAAACTTCAACGCAATTTACGACGGCTCGATATTGATTTTAGACCCATGGTTTCTTGGGCAAAGTTTTGTAGAATTTTGCATAGATTTTTTTGTTGCTATACTTTTTGTCAATTTTTTGCCTCCCGAACAAATTGACCCGTCCTATAAGACGGTCTCGTTCTTTTTTTTCTAATTGATATAATGAGGAAAATAATGGCTACCCCTTGACGTTGCCAAAAGTCAATTACACTACTTCGTGGATTTGCGCGATATGTCTGAATATATGATAGAGAAAAACGGTTGCCAGATTCGGATTCACCGACCATAGGTTAGCCAAAAAAATTTTCGAGATCTCATTCAAAGTCTTTTCTCTCCATTTGTTGCAGTGTGATATCAAATTTTATATAATTTCTGCGCACCAGTTAACAAACATTCATAACATTGTGATTTATGGATTGCACTTAAATTTTTTTTGCAGACAAATAAATACATATAGGGTGTTTTTTAAGCCTGATAGAACTTTTAATTGTTAAAAAGAACACATTAAATTTTGGTGAACATTTTTTTGTTATTTGTTACAGTATGCTCTAGCAAATCATCATGAATAGACGCACGCTTGAACAAAGTTACGAAATTATCCAAATTTACTTTGAAAATCAGTCGTCGATTCGTTCAACTTAAGATGACTTCGTGATTATTATGGCACACACAATCGTCCAATCGCGCAAAATAATTTTCATATGTTAAAGCCATGTATTGATCTTCCGAATAAAATAAAAAAAATTTTGTTTACAATTAAATTTTTTGTGTTATTTTTTACAATTTCAAGTTCTATCGGGCAACCAAAGTAACCAAATTTTTTTTGAAAATCAGCAGTCGATTCGTGCCACTTAAGACGACTTCGTGATTATTATGGCGCACACAATCGTCCAATAGCCCGAAATCATTTTGAAATGCTAATGTTACGTAGGTATTGATTTTCCGAATAAAAAAAATTTTTGATTACAATTTAATTTTTTGTATTATTTTTTACAGTCTCAAGTTCTATCGAGCTTAAAAAAACACCCTATATATGTTTGTCCTACCATGACCTTGTAGTTTTTGTTTTCTAAACATATGAGGGGTTCAGTTAATTTACAATTGCTTGGATATTTCAAAATGCATTTTTTGTTATTAAAAAGTTTCAGAATATTTTGATGGCATTAAATTTTGTGCGCGTATCATTAATCCTTTAACGACCAGGTCTAAATACGCGAAAGAATTTCAAAATAAAAATACGACAAAATCGAAGTAAAGAGGGTTAATAAAACTTTCATTCAAGCAAATGGGGTTCTGACAAACATACTTGCCTTTTGTCGTTAAAGGGTTAACGGATATTGGCATTTCCCAAGTGACTGTCGTACACATTTAAAGTGCAAAAAAAGTGGAAGTAAAATATGTTTATGTTTTAGTTTTTACTTTACATTATAGCTCTTAGGTAGCACTAAAATTAGTGCCAGCTGTTCATAGTTACATGCAAAAAAATAGATAAAACGAACGTGACAAAAATAGAGGTAGTTTTCGTGTCTCTTCAAAGATAGTCGGAATTCAGCGAAATAAGTCAGAATTTTTTTGTTCTTTTCTTTGTTTTGATTATAATCTGAATCGATACGTGACAATATGAACGTGACTTTTTTTCCACCATACAAATTTTCAATTGAAGATTTTTCAAAAAACCAGGATTTCCAGTGAACGTTGGTTCACCTTATCTTGTTACGAGGGGCCCAACAAAAGTTCGCTTAGTAGAATTGAAAAACTGGATAAAAATTTTTTTAAATTTATAACTTTATTCTTCATATGTTTGTATTTTTTCAACGTAATCGACATTTGTTTTGATACATTTTTTTGCAAGACTCCACTTTAATAGAATATATTATATCAATTCTATGTATGCTTCCACCGTTACTATTTTTATTATGTACTATTGTTATTGATTTAAAGGCTCAATAAATTTACTTACTTGATACATTTTTGAAGTCGATAAATCCATCTTTGAAAACAGTCTTCAAAATCGGCTTTTTTAAGTCTTGCAATTTCATCATTAACCGCATCATTAACAACCAGAAGTCAAAAGGCGCTAGATCTGGGGAATAAGGTGCTGGACGAATTTCTTCGATGCCTGAAAGCTCAATAAAATCGGTATCGGTCGTTTTTTTAGCAGTGTGCGCTGGCGGATTATCGTGATGTAGAAAGTAGCGGCGTAGCTCCTTTTTTGGCGTTTTCCCAATAAATTTTGCAAAACTTTTGGTAAGCAGGTTTTAGTATACCACTAAGCAGTAACCGTCTGACCTTTTTCCAAAGGAATAGGAGCTACAACTTTCTCGCTGACGAGAAAACTGACATCATTACTTTTGTTGCTGACTTTTGTTGCTTTGCTTTAACAGATGTATTTACACCATCTGGGCTCCATACCATGGATTGTTGTTTGGTTTCAGGGTCGTACTTGTAAAACCATCATCATCTGTTACAATTTTCTTGAAAGTGTTAGACTATCCGTTTTTTAATTTTTCAAGAAAATACTTAGCAAAATGCACACGTGCCTCTTTTTAACCATCACTTAAAATTCTAGGAACCCATGTGCAGGTTTCTATGTGTATCCAAGATCATTTTTTAATTTTCGCGATACAGCCATGGCATTCAAGCCCAGTTCCTTAGCAATGATTTCCTGGGTCAATCTTGGATCTTCGTCAATTTTAGACTTCACCAGCGCTACACTTGCATAATCAGTCCAAGATTTTGGGCGACCTTCTCGAGGTTCGTCCTCCACAGAAAAATTACCTATCTGGAATCTTTGAAACCACATTGAAATAGTCACGAGGGATCGCGCATTAACTTTAAATGCTATTTGGCATTCATTAAATATTTCCACAGGCTTGCCGCGTTGGCACTGGAATATTTGCTGACATTATTTCACGAATTTTACGTTTTCTTCTCTCCATTTTGACCGATCTTCCTGAAAATTAAAATGATATATCGTAAAACTATAACAAATAGTACGCAATTGTTTTGATTTACTAAAAATTTATAACATGACACCTACTAAGCGAACTTTTGTTAGGCCTTTCGTAAGTTGACGTGGCATTACCCATTTTTCCAAAGGATGTCATTTGTCCCTATCCATTTAACATGTGTACCATTTCTCATAAATTATGCATTTTTAGGGGCGTGGTATCGCTCATTTTTTCCAGTGAACATTATTTGTCCTGGCGCACAGTGTCACGAGTGCGGCCAAAAGGATCATAGTTAAAGTCCAAAATATAAACTCAACAAGTATGGCATGTTGTTGAGTATACTTAAACTAATAGAAATTAAAAAAAACAAAAATTTCAATATTTTAATAGCATAGTTACATGAGCCTCGTAAACAAATAAATTTCGTTCTATAATTCTAAAATCGAAAGCGGGCCTGTGTTACTAAATATCTTAGTTCAAACAAACTTTAAAGGAATATGTGACATTTTTTCAATGTGATAAAGCAGCTTTTGAGCTGATTTTGGTAATAACCTTTAGTTTACAGTTACTTTATTGGACATGTGTTTTTTTTGTTTTTGCTTATTTGTGAATTCTTAAGAAAACTTTGTCGCACTAAAAAATTCTGACTTGTTTCGCTGAATTCTGACTATCTTTGAATAGGCACGAAAACTACTTCATTTTTGTTATGTTCGTTTTATGTCTTTTTCTGTGTGCATCTATGAACCAGGATTTCGCTTGCTATTAACGTTGGCAGTAATTATAGTGCTACCTAAGAGCTATAATGTAAAGTAAAAACTAAAATATAAATATATTTTACTTCCACTTTTATTGCACTTTAAATGTGTACGACGGTCACGTTCGTCACTTGGGAAATGCCCATATCCGTTAATGATACGCGCACAAAATTTAGTGTCATCAAAATATTTTGAAATTTTTTAATAACGAAAAATAAATTTGAAATATCTAAACAATTGTAAATTAGCTGAACTCCTCATATGTTTAGAAAACAAAAACTATAAGGGTATGGACAAACAGATATGTATTGTTTTGTCTGCGAAAAAAATTTAAGTGCAATCCCAGTGCTGCCAGTGTTTTTGGAGAAAATTACCATTAAAAATGGGTAAATTACCCTCGAATAAAAAATGTTAAAAATTTTATTAAAACATTTAATAAAAAAATTATTCAAGATTATTTCACATCAAAAAGCGTTTTTAAAAAGTTTTAACACACTGAATGCAGAAAAAATACATATAATAAACTTCAATTCATTTTCCTAAATGCATATAATATACATAATACATACATATGTATAAGTACATATGAGGAGTAATCGAACAAAAAGTAACATTTCCATGTTTCCTTTTTTTTTAGAAATCAATAAAATGTGATTAAAAAAAGTAGCATATTTTTTTTAAAAATATGTTTATGCATAAATATACACTAAAAAAACTGCCTTACAATCGCGTTTTTACACATTTAAGAACTTTCATATTAATGGAGATAACTAAGTTTGAAATCGGGAAATGTTACCTTTTGTCAGGAAATGTTGTAAATTTTACTTTTTGATAATCATTAAACTGAAATGATGCCTTGTGGGAGCAATAAAAGCAACTGAAAATGTTCGACGAAGACTATGATTAGTGATTAGTATTAAATAGGTAAATGCAATTTTTCGTCAGAACTACAAAAAAATTGTAAGTGGAGTGGACATGTTACTTTTTGTTTGGAAATCGACGAAAAACGCGGTTTTCTTGGGAACTGTTATTCTTTGAACCACCAAATTCAACTGGAATGTGCAGTTCATAGATTTACATACGATTCTTCAAAAAAAAGCAAAAAGACAAAAACTGGAAATGTTACCTTTTGTTCGACTACTCCTCGTATAATATTTGAAAAATTTTTTAATGCAAATTATTTGCATTGTGTAGAAGTAAATGCTCTTTTTAAACTTCAAAGTCAAAACATGATATATTATTTGCTTGAAAAAAAGCTCTGATTTTACAAATACCTTTCAACATGTCGTTACCTAATTTATTTTGCTTGCTACATTTTGCACCAGTTACAATAGAAAAAATACGTTCTGATTCAGCGTATGAGTGTGGATAAGTTAGTACAATTTCAACTAATCCCTTTAAATTTTCAAATAACTATTTATCGTTATAATTTCTCATATTCACAATTTTAGTCCACATTGTGTCTAATGGCATTTTTTTCAAATCATCTATTTAAGCTTCTGTTAGGGATATTGAAATATTTCTATATTCTAACTCACATTCGCTAGCTGATAGACTTAATTTTTTGGCGAGTGCAGAAATCGATATGGAGTTGCTTTTTATAACATCAAAAACAATATAAGGATCCAAGAATTGCATTTCTTCAAATATTTCGTCTAAAGGCATACGAGTAATCATTTCAGAAATTGCAACTTTATAAAAATTTTTACAGTTTTCTTTAATAGCCCAGGAAAATAAGACGAAAAAAGAGCTGCTGTGCGAAAAAATTCCAAGTGAATTTTTTTCACCGGAATTATATTTATTTATGCATGGTTAATAATGTGTAAAAAGTCCATTGTGCGCATAAAAAGTTATTCAGGCTCAATGGTCGCTAAAATCAGTTTTTTAAAAATATCTCGCTAATGGAAACTTTTACAGAAAAATTTTTCGCCACAATTTTGTAACACATGAAATTTCCTATTTAAAGATGTAAAAAATGTTTTCGTGTAGCTTATAGTTTAGGAGATAACCCAATTTAAAAAGTTGTGCACAGTTTTTATATGTAAATGCTACGTAAAAGTTCTTATTAAAATATCTTACTTTTAAAATTGCGAATACTCTTTAACGAGGAGTCGTACAAAAAAACTTAAAAAACAGTTCAAAAGGTAATTGGATTCTGTATACAACGTATTAATTTTTTCTTGGAGCCAATCATGGTCTAAAAGATATTCTTCAAAAACCGTTAAAGGTTTCGAAAATACTGGTTTTTGAAGGATATCTCTGAAACGGTAAGTCATACGACAAAAAGCAAAAGCATGTATGAAAACAACTGAATACAAATTTATCCCTTTCGTAAGGAAAGAAATAAATTTTAAAAATTTTCCTCAATTATTTCTGCTAGTTCCTGCGTAATCCTACTGATCGAAATGAACTACTTATTTGAAAATAATTCTCAGGAACCCAAAACTGAACCAGTAGGTCTTTCCGATTTTGAGCTCAAAACTTCAACGAAAGCTTTACAAACAATAGTCCTCCATAGTCCAATTCAAATTTTTTTTTTTCACTTTAACTTTGTATTATTTTTTTTCCAAAATTTCGCAATTTATTAATTTTTTTTTTCCTTTAAAACCCAGCTCCGAAACGACTGTAACCTATAACAGACTACCCTAACTTTTGTTTCCTTTCCTACTCTCAGCGGCAATTTCCCTAACTACGCACAGTGATGCGATTAGTACAAGCTAGACGGAAAAAACTCGAAATCGAATTTGTACATTCCGAATATGAAATAATAAGGCGATTCCTGAAAACGTGTAAAAGTCTCGAAAACCTCGTAAAATCGTAAAACTGTCAAATTTTGTATTGATTTTGACAACTTTTACGAGTTTACGGGGTTTTCGAGGCTTTTACACGTTTTCAGGAATCCCCTGAATATCAGAAAATATATAATTAACACATAAGTAATTTTTTACTTACCTCCGCTTTCTACATAAATACCAAAAATCGTCAAAGTCGGTCTAAAAAATGATGTTTTACAAATTTGAGTCCATAAAATTAGTTGCTATTTTCACAATTTTTTTTAATACTTCCCAATATCGAAAAGAGTTGAAAATCGGCACATATTACGGCCAAGATATGTTTTATGGAAACATTATAAATTCAAAACCAAATCTTTTAAAATGTTGGTGCTATAGAATAGAATTTAGGGAGATAAATGTGTAAAAACGCCAAATTCTGCAAAACATTTTGGAAAAAAAAATGGTCACTCCATATTTCTGCCAAACTTTTTTTATTTAATCAGTGTTATATCTACTTTAAGCCCTGGGAATGCCTAAGTGCGCAAATTTACCTTTGACTTTTTTTCTTAACCTATATGATGGTACTAAATATTACTGTATTAATTAGGCTCTCTGACCGTATTGTCTGAAATATATATAATTTTAAGTCGATGAGACTTTTTGTGGGGTTTAAATATTTGTTATATAACACATAATATTTTTACACGGAGAAAAAAAAAAAAATAAATACACGAAATAAAAAAAGAACCTATTTTAGTGAAGTGTAAGTTACTCTCAAAAACGAAAAATTTGGTTAAATATTTTGGTAAATAAATAAAAATGGTCACTTGATATTTTCACCAAACTTTTTTTTTCAACTGAGTATTATGTCTACTCTAAGCACTAGGAGTGCCTAAGTGCGCAAATTTGACATTGTATTTTTTTTTCAAATTTTTTTATTGTCCTTAAAATGCTGTTAATTTAAATTTCAAATCCAAGTTCCGAATATTTTTTCTAAATATAATGAATGGTTTTTGGATAATTTCATTACTTTGAGCTGTAATCCGGGTAACATATTTAAAAACACAACACGTTATGTTAATACACAGTAAAAAAAATTCAATTATAGAAATAAAAATTAGAAAAAATAAACTTAGATAGCCCTAGAAAAGCAATAATTATTATTGTTTTGCACAATGGTAGACGGTAAGATAGCAAATCACCTTTCGTCTCATAAGTCAACACAGTCGTGTTATATATGTGGTGCCAAGCCAAGTGAGATGAATGCTATACAAAATGTTAAAGAACCTCGACCAGAATTTTATTATTATGGCTTATCATCCCTTCATGACTGGATCGAAACGCTTGACTGTATATTGCATATTGGGTACAGGATGGATGTTAAAAAATTGTTAATTCGTGATAGCAAAGATAAATTATCCGTGGAAACTAGAAAAAAACAAATTCAACTTCGATTTAAAAAAGATATGGGTCTAGTTATATATAAACCCAAGCCAGGTTATGGCTCCTCAAACGATGGAAACACTGCCCGACGATTTTTTAAAAAATATGAACAAAGCTCTGCGATAACTGGAGTAGACGAGAAGCTTATAAAAAGATTTTATATAATTCTAAGCTTTATCTCTTCTGGTTATAATATAGATATTTCTGCCTTCGAAATTTATATAAATGAAACTAAGGTATTATATATACAACTTTATAGCTGGTATTTTATGCCGGTAACAGTTCATAAAATTCTCTGCCATGCTAAAGACATAATACAACAATGCATCGTTGGAATAGGGCAATTATCTGAAGAGGCTCGCAACAAAAACTAGGCGTTTTCGTTTGAAAAACACACGTAAAAGATCAAGGGTAAATACAAATACGGATTTAATGAATATGCTTCTTATCAGTTCGGATCCTTTGGTTGATTCCTTCCGAGAGCAGCCCCTTACAAATGTCCGCAAATTGCATCCGGACATATTCGTTTTTTTTTGTTGTTGCTGATCCATCGGAAATAAAAGGAGTGCGCTCAAATAATGCTTCAAGTAGCGAAGAGTGGTCCGATCCCGATAGCAATTCTTTATAATCGTATTCAAGCTAAATGTTGTCCAGCTTATGTTGTAAAAAATATGAAAAAATAAACTATTAGTGCCTTAGAAATCAAATATTACACGTCTACTTTAAATTTCGTTATTGCAAATTTTTTCGTTAGTTATGATGCAAGATTTATTTCAGTTGTATGGGAGGTACCACGCCGACTTGTCCAATAGTACTCAAATTTTTTTATAGATTTCAGAAACTACATAAGACCCATTCACTGCAAATTTTGTAACCGTAACTTATTCCGATCTAGCCCAATATAGCCCAAAATATATTGTAGTTGTATGGGAGGTACCACGCCCACTTGTCCAATAGTACTCAAATTTTTTATAGATTTCAGAAACTACGTAAAACCTGTACACTTAAAATTTTGTAACCATAGCACGTTTCGTTTTTAAGATATAGCGCAAAATGTAAATAAGTTGTCCAAAATTTTCGAAATATTTTTTTTTTTGTACTTTTCCATACCTAAAACATAAAAAACTGCAAAAAAATAGTTTTTTCCGTCTAGCATGTACTAATCGCATCACTGTGCTACGTTTTTAACCTTCTTTCTTTCTTTCTTCTTCGTTATGTTATACTATGATATTCGATCCGGCTTCTACCGAATCGACTACCGTAGGGTCTTTGAGGCGTATAGGCAGTAATGCAAGCAAGACTGCCAGTTCACCTCGGTTTTGATATTATTGTTGTTAATTTATTTTGCTTCACAGATCTACTTCGTACTTAAAAATTAAACACGCAAGCTTATCAGTGTTTAATTATACACTTTAGATGTTGCTTTCTCAGAGAGTGCTTAATTAAGCACTGAAAACTGTCGTCTAAAACACAGCTACTAACATGTTTGTTTTTTTTCTAAACGGGAATTAGTCTTGGAGTTGAGTTTCCAAAAAAATATGCCAAAGTGAATCGATATGGTTATTTTAAGTTTTATCTGCGCTAATTTTCTGTAAATTAAAGTTTTTTACCTGCTATTTTCAAACAGAATAAAAATAATACACATATGAGCTGGTTCACACACACGACTAAATTGTAGGCAAGCGGAGAGACCGCTTTCCACTGTAATAGTACTCTCGCCCAAAAATTTAGTCGTGTGTGTGAACCAGCTCTAAATTGTTATAATAGAAAAATCTGAAAGAGAAAAAAACCGAATTCCTCACCATCCATATGCCCTACGTGTGACTTTTGCCTTAATGAACAAAGTATGTAGCATAAAGGAAAATAGCTGAAACACTGCGACAGCGGCAGTGGCAGTAATCAGTTGTTTCGTATTTAAATGCGGAGGGAAACGGTGCTTTTCATTTCACTCCCATTTCCCTCATTACCCTACAAACTCGAAGTGCCCAACGTGCCCGTGCCCTTCGTGTGACTTCACACACACTGGGCCTAAAGGATCGATAGGTTGCATTAAAATGGCAACGAAATCTGAAAGCACTATTGTTTTTATGCTTGATTATAGACAAAAAATCAGTTTGAATTAAAATCCTAGCTGATCCTGTTTCGAAAATATTGATATTTTTCGCTTTTTGATACATACGGTCATGTATCGACGTTTATTAAAGTGTTCTAATTGATTAGTAGACTCCATATATATGTATGTAAATACATATATATATATATTTCCAAACCAGGAGCACCTAGCATTCTATGTAGAAATATATACTATATATACATTTGAATAGATATTTGAAATATACTGCGCATACAATTAATTCCTATTCATTATATAGTTTCTGATACAATTTCCACACCATCTAATGAGATATATATCATGGCGATTTTTTTTTACAGTGGTATCCCCTATAGGCCTAATCCACCTTGAAAGTATTTTATACCATTAAAACAATTACTTTATATCATGTAAGTATTACATGTGTTGGGAAGAAAATGTTACTACCGCTTTTTTCAATCTGCTTATAAATGAAGGATCTTCGATAGAATTCAATTTCAATCTTTCCCAAAATTTGAGGAATTCGCGATGTACCGATTCACCAGCCTGCTCCGACCACAATCCCAAACCATCGTTGTTCAAATACAAAAGACCATCTTTGAGATGTTCCAGAATAACATGGATTTTAAGTGTCTGAGATACACCAGTACTTACAATAGCTTTGCGAAGTTCCATTAAATGATTATCTATATTGCTAATATCAGCACGCTTCGTAGAAAAACAAGCATCTACAATTTTGTTAAATGAGTTAATGTTAATGACACTGTACCTTCAAGACCATTATTCGCTGTAATTGTAGAATTCGAAAAACTACGTACATTGCCTCTGCCTTTAATTGTTTTTGAATGTCCCTTAAATCGAGCAGTTGAACAAACATAACATTTGCAAAACAAGGTTCTAGTTTCTTTAGCTAGATTTATATCATCATATTTGGGCATTGTAGAAAGAGGTCTTTTTAAAATACCTTTTTCTCGTTCAGTAATACTATGTCGACAAGAGGTACAAATGCTCAAAGGAAATTTGGAATTATTTGTATGAAATTGATTATTAAGATGCTTTTTAATCAAAACACTGAGATTTTGAGTTATAGAAAATTCTGAAATTTTGCGTTTTCCAAAATTAATTTTTTTGCCACATGGTGAACATACTTTTGCCCTATTCTCTTCATGATCACATTTATGATCTATGTGAGGATTCAAAAATGTACCATTGTGCAAAAGATTACTTTGATACATTTTTAAATTAACGGCAACAATTATTATCTAGTTTTATCCACATTTATTACAGTTAATACAAGTGCCAATTTTTAAATAAATCGGAAATATTTAAACACAGAAAAGAGCTGCTTATATCTTTTAAGCTTCTTAATTTGTATTGCGAGTACGCAAATTAATGTTACGCGCAACCTAGTGTCAATTGTTTTAATTTTGTTATTGTTAATTTATAAATGAAATAATTAAAATTATTAAAATAAACAAATATATATATATATACATTAGAGGTGTTTTAAGAATGTATGGAGATCCTTAGTAACAACATTTTGATACACGACACCCCTCAATATTGTGGGGTTTGAAAAAAAATGAGTTTGGAAAAAAATTTTTGGGGGTGGGGTGAGGGTAAAGGTTGGCGCATCGAGATCAAAGGTGAGAGAAAAAGAGAAAAAATTTACATACAGCCCTACAAATGCTTAGGGGTCACCTCTAGAGGGTTCAAATGTATGACCGACCCACATTATTTTTTCTCCCCCAACATTTTTACCAAGCATATCTACCTCTTATCTCTAACCCCTTAGGGGGCTTCCATACAAAATTGACATTTTTAGGAAATCGACCCCCACCACTCCCAGGATGCCCCTAGAAGGGTCAAATGTATGACTGATCCCTAATATTTTTTCTTCCCCAAAATTTTTTTCCAACATACTTACCCTGTATCTCTGACTCTTTAGGGGACTCCCATACAAAATAGATGGCATAGACATGAAAAATATGGAAAGGAAATCGTCAAATAGGTCCATAACTGCCCAGAAGTCACTCCTAGAGGAGTCAAATATATGACCGACCCCCATTAGCCCCCCTCCAAAATTTTTTCTCAGCATATCTACCCCTTATTTCCAATCCTTAAGGGGGCTCCCATACAAAGTTACTGTTTTTATATAAAATGCCCCCATTGCCCTAACTGGCACACGGGTACTCCTAGAATGGTCAAATGTATGACCGACCCCCATTATTTTTTCGCGATCTATGTCTTTTCCCCACATACTTACCCCCTATTTTCAACCCTGAAACGGGCTGCCATCCAATTTTTTTTTTTTTTATAAATTTTCCTAGAAATAATGGGGGTCGGTCATACATTTGACCCTTCTAGGGGTACCCATGGTACAGTTAGGGTAGTGGGGGCAGTTTTTAAAAAAAAACGTAACTTTGTATGGGAGCCCCCTTAAGGATTGGAAATAGGGGGTAGGTAAGCTGTGAAACTTTGGAGGGGGATAATGGGGGTCGGTCATATATTTTACTCCTCTAGGAGAGACTCCTGGGCAGTTATGGGCCTAATTGACGATTTCCTTTCCATATTTTTTATGTCTATGACGTCAGTTTTGTATGGGGGTCCCCTAAAGAGCTAGAGATAGAGGGTAAGTGAGGTGGGAAAAAATGTTGGGGAGGAAAAAATATTAGGGGCCGGTCATACATTTGACCCTTCTAGGGGCACCCTGGGAGTGGTGGGGGTCGATTTCCTAAAAATGTAAATTTTGTATGGAAGCCCCCTTAGGGGTAAGAGATAAGAGGTAGGTATGCTTGGTAAAAATGTTGGGGGAGAAAAAATAATGTGGGTCGGTCATACATTTGAACCCTCTAGAAGTGGCCCCTCTTGTAGGGCTGTAAGTAAATTGTTTCTCCTTTTCTCTCATCTTTGACCTCGATGCGCCAACCCTTACCCTCACCCCACCCCCAAAATTTTTTTTGCAAACTCATTTTTTTTTCCAGCCTCACAAAATTGAGGGGTGTCAAGTATCAAAATCCAAAATTCGTGCACTAAAACACCCCTAATATACATACATATATATATATATATATATATATGAAGTCTACTAATCAATTAGAACACTTTAATAAACGTCGATACATGATTGCTTGTATCAAAAGGCGAAAAATATCAATATTTTCGAAACAGGATCAGCTAGGATTTTAATTCAAACTGATTTTTTGTCTATAACACTAGTTTACAGCCAAAATTCCCAGCGAATGCCGTTACTCATTTTATATGGAAAATGGGCTGCTGATTCCGAAAATCGCATTTTTTTTTTTTATTTCGTGTCGTTTTCGAGATATCGGTCATTTTCGGTTTTTGGGTCAAAAAAAAAAAAAGATAGTTCCATTAAAATACAAATATCTCAAAAACCAATGTTTGTATTTAAACAAATAATATGTCATATTAAAGGTAATTAAATTACCTACAAATGATATCCCCATCACTTTTTGCTTGGTTCGTTAGTTTCGGTGAAATAATTTGATTTCTAAAAAAAAAAATTTTTTTTTTCGAAAAAATTAAGAAAAAATCAAATTCAACTTCAAATTTATACAAGAAGACATAACTTTTTTATAATATTTTTTTTTTTGTATCATAGACTATGTATTTGTGAAGAAAATAAGATATCATTTAAGAAAATCGATGGAAAAATGCAAAAGTTGTATACAATTCATTGATAAGTTACCGAAATGCGTTTTTCCCTATTTTTCCGTTTTTTTGTAATAAACTGTTCGAAAATTTGAAACTTTTTGTAAAAGAAATTAGAAAATCCAAAAAATTCTTAAAGAAGGCATTAAAAGGAAATACCCGTGCCTCGCCGTTTTTCTCTAGCACGTCAGATTTTTTTTTAATCGATTTTTGAAGTTTTTTAATCCACTGTACATGAAAAAACAGAAATAACGCATTCTTGTGTTAAATCGATGAATTTAACTATATGATCCTTACATCTGAGGTGTACTATGTGTTCAGTAAACTTATGCAGGATACTGCGAGGAATATTTTTGTAGAAAATTTCAACCCTCTAAAACCCTCACATGTGGGTCATTTTGACCCCCACATGAAGGTCATTTTGACCTACATGTGGGGGTTTGAGAGGGTTAAAATTGAGGGTAAGTGAGGTGGGAAAAAATGTTGGGGAGGAAAAAATATTAGGGGCCGGTCATACATTTGACCCTTCTAGGGGCACCCTGGGAGTGGTGGGGGTCGATTTCCTAAAAATGTAAATTTTGTATGGAAGCCCCCTTAGGGGTAAGAGATAAGAGGTAGGTATGCTTGGTAAAAATGTTGGGGGAGAAAAAATAATGTGGGTCGGTCATACATTTGAACCCTCTAGAAGTGGCCCCTCTTGTAGGGCTGTAAGTAAATTGTTTCTCCTTTTCTCTCATCTTTGACCTCGATGCGCCAACCCTTACCCTCACCCCACCCCCAAAATTTTTTTTGCAAACTCATTTTTTTTTCCAGCCTCACAAAATTGAGGGGTGTCAAGTATCAAAATCCAAAATTCGTGCACTAAAACACCCCTAATATACATATATATATATATATATATATATGAAGTCTACTAATCAATTAGAACACTTTAATAAACGTCGATACATGATTGCTTGTATCAAAAGGCGAAAAATATCAATATTTTCGAAACAGGATCAGCTAGGATTTTAATTCAAACTGATTTTTTTGTCTATAACACTAGTTTACAGCCAAAATTCCCAGCGAATGCCGTTACTCATTTTATATGGAAAATGGGCTGCTGATTCCGAAAATCGCATTTTTTTTTTATTTCGTGTCGTTTTCGAGATATCGGTCATTTTCGGTTTTTGGGTCAAAAAAAAAAAAGATAGTTCCATTAAAATACAAATATCTCAAAAACCAATGTTTGTATTTAAACAAATAATATGTCATATTAAAGGTAATTAAATTACCTACAAATGATATCCACATCACTTTTTGCTTGGTTCGTTAGTTTCGGTGAAATAATTTGATTTCTAAAAAAAAAAATTTTTTTTTTCGAAAAAATTAAGAAAAAATCAAATTCAACTTCAAATTTATACAAGAAGACATAACTTTTTTATAATATTTTTTTTTTTTGTATCATAGACTATGTATTTGTGAAGAAAATAAGATATCATTTAAGAAAATCGATGGAAAAATGCAAAAGTTGTATACAATTCATTGATAAGTTACCGAAATGCGTTTTTCCCTATTTTTCCGTTTTTTTTGTAATAAACTGTTCGAAAATTTGAAACTTTTTGTAAAAGAAATTAGAAAATCCAAAAAATTCTTAAAGAAGGCATTAAAAGGAAATACCCGTGCCTCGCCGTTTTTCTCTAGCACGTCAGATTTTTTTTTTAATCGATTTTTGAAGTTTTTTAATCCACTGTACATGAAAAAACAGAAATAACGCATTCTTGTGTTAAATCGATGAATTTAACTATATGATCCTTACATCTGAGGTGTACTATGTGTTCAGTAAACTTATGCAGGATACTGCGAGGAATATTTTTGTAGAAAATTTCAACCCTCTAAAACCCTCACATGTGGGTCATTTTGACCCCCACATGAAGGTCATTTTGACCTACATGTGGGGGTTTGAGAGGGTTAAAATTGTCTACAAAAATATTCCGCGTAGTATCCTGCATAAGTTTGCTGAAGACATGATACACCTCAGATGTAAGGATCATATAGTTAAATTCATCGATTTAACACAAGAATGCGTTATTTCTGTTTTTTCATGTACAGTGGATTAAAAAACTTCAAAAATCGATTAAAAAAAAATCTGACGTGCTAGAGAAAAACGGCGAGGCACGGGTATTTCCTTTTAATGCCTTCTTTAAGAATTTTTTGGATTTTCTAATTTCTTTTACAAAAAGATTCAAATTTTCGAACAGTTTATTACAAAAAAACGGAAAAATAGGGAAAAACGCATTTTGGTAACTTATCAATGAATTGTATACAACTTTTGCATTTTTCCATCGATTTTCTTAAATAGTATTTTATTTGCCTAACAAATTTATAGACTATGATATAAAAATACAAAATGATTTTTAAAATTTTTTTTTCTTGTAAAAATCTGCAGTTGATTTAGACATTTTTGTAATTTTTTCGGAAAATTATACTCTTTTTTTCAGAAATCAATTTATTTCATCGAAACTAACAAACCAGCCAAAAAGTGACGTGAGTATCATTTGTAGGTAATTTAATTACCTTTAATATGACATATTATTTGTTTGAATACAAACATTGGTTCTTGAGATATTTGTATTTAAGTGGAACTACCTTTTTTTGGTCCAAAAACCGAAAATAACCGATATCTCGAAAACGACACGAAATAAAAAAAAAAAAATTCGATTTTCGGAATCAGCAGCCCATTTTCCATATAAAATGAGTAACGGCATTCGCTGGGAAAAAAAATTTTAATCATTTGTAAACTAGTGTAATCAAGCATAAAAACAATAGTGCTTTCAGATTTCGTTGCCATTTTAAAGCAACCTATCGATCCTTTAGGCCCAGTGTGCACACTTACAACTTACAACAAAGCAGGGGCAATGTCAGCGGTAGCAGCAGTGATCAGCTGTTTTTCTTTTGTCTTTTAACTATTACTATGTCCCTCCCGCAGGAGAGAGGGGTCATCAACTACGTTATTTAGCGTCGATTTTATAAATTTTATGCGACGATAAATTCAAATTACCAAAATTAAGATTTGTTACGTAACTAGAGGGGAGAGGGTTGTCCGTTTTGTTACGACCGGGGAGGGAGGGATTCAAAATTGCTCTTATGTAATTGTTTTACCATTGAAACACACTGTTTCTAAAAAAACAGCTGATCACTGACGCTGCCGCTGCCACTGCCGCATTGTGTTTCAGCTAAAAGACAAAAAGCAGAGCAGCGACTTTGTGCTTTTGTTTTGTTTTGCTTACATACGTTTCGCTTGAAATTGACTCAGTAGTTGTGTACCAATTTTCATCAAAATATCTTACACGGTTCAAAAGATATGACCAAATCAAATTAAAAATTTAGGGCTTCTTCATGAGTACATACTAGGGATGCCAATTTTCGGGCATTTTGGCGATCCCGGGATTTCGGGGTTGAAAAATTGATATCCCGGGATCCCGGGATTTTTCGGGATTAGGTATGATTTTTATACCCTACACCCAGGGTATATTCACTTTGTCCTTCCGTTTGTAACGCAGAGAAGGAGGCGTGGCAGATATAGAAAAGTATATATATTCTTGATCAGCGTCATCTCCTGAGTCGATATTGCCATGTCCGTCTGTCTGGCTGGCTGGGTAACGGCTGTGTGTGGAAATACATTTTTTGGGAAAACTGAGCAATATAATTCAATGAAATTTGGTACACTGCCTCCACTGTCAAAGTTAGCAAAATCGGTCAATGGCCACGCCTACCGCTGATATAAAAAATATATTCAAAATGCAACTTGAGGAGTAGTTTTTACACCAATGCGACCAAAATGCACATAAATACTGCGAATCAAAATCGCAAGCTCAGAGAAAATACTGGGCGAATTCGGACGAAAAGGCGTGGCACCTCCCATATAAGCAAAAGTTTCAAAACGTTTTACTAAAAGCGTTTTTTGAGATAGTCAAACTAAATTTGACTCAAACACTCAAAATTATAAATGCAAGCTTTGAACAAAAATTGGGTGAAGTCAGACAAGGGGGCATAGCACATCCCATATAAGCAAAAGTTGCAAAACGGTATACTGAAAACGTTTTTTGAGATAATCCAACCAAATTTCCCTCAGACGCACAATGGGAGGGTTTGTATGGAACGGCGGTCATATATAGTAATAATAGAGCTAGGCTATTGAGATTTGGTACAGATGTTTTTTACATTAAAATAATAAAAATCTGTGAATATGAACAAAATCCGCCGACGGACACGCCTACCTCCCATACGAAGTTGGGGCGTGGTCCGATTTTTTTTTCAAAATGGGTATCAATTTTCAATAACTTGACCCCGCTTATTTCAAAAATGTTAAAAATTTTGCGCTATCTTTTATAGTTTTCAAGATATGAGGAATAAACGAAAATCTACTTTATAAAAAATAGATTTTGTTTGTTTGTGTATTTGTCCCTTATTAACTCGGAAATTAAGTATCCGATTTTAAAAAAGTTTTTACATTATGCTAGTACAAAAAAAGGCTAAGCTATATACTAAAAAAGTGGGCGGTACCACGCCCCCAAAAAAATTGACTTATCATATCACCGAAACTCTTTGACGCAGATAAATGAGATTTGGTAAATGTTTAAAAATCATCAGGACAAATAATGTTCCTAGGACAAATGGGCGGTGCCACGCCTTCAAAAAAAAAAAACTCATATTTCTGAAAATATTTGACGAAGATAGATATTATTTGGTATATATGAAAAGACCATCAGAACAAATAATCCGCACTAGAAAAATGGGCAGTGCCACGCCTACCAAAAAATAAATTTATTTTAATTAGTTTTTTCATTTAATTGCAACACCTCTTGAGCTTCTGGTGATAACTCTTTATATTTTTTATCACGTTTTACTCGGATTTGGCTAATAATCGGATCAGAAGAGATCAGCATGTAATGCAAAACGTCTTCGTTGTTTGCTACTCTAGAGCACAATCTGCTGTTGTGTAACCTAGCGCTTTTAAAAACTTTGTTTGATGCTTCCTGAGCTTCTTCGGAAAGACTACCAATTGGTATTTGAAGTGCTTGTATGATATTATACCAATTATAATGTTTTTTGTATAGCCTTCAATATGCTCTTGGCTTATTTTAAGAAAGGGTGAGTCCCAAGGGGGATTTAAAGGAGGAAATATACCCGTTACCTGTCACTCTTCTAATAAAAAATTTTTTTTTGGAATTTAAGAGGACTGTAAGCTTAAAATTGATAAATATATTGTAAAACGTTGCAGAATGTAAAGAAATAAAAATATTTTTTTTCTCAAAAACTGCTACAGGAAAAAATTCATAGAAAAAAAAGTTCTCAAAAAAGGCAGTAGGGACTTTGCATATCGATTAAGCATACTTGGCCACATATTATATTGGAAAATAATGAAAATCAGAAAATGTATTTTTTTTTTCTTTAATGTCAAAATTTGTACAATTTATCGATTTTGGCTTTTTGAGCTTAAATTTTCGAAAAATCACCATAATTCACCTATCATACATAAAAACTCAAACAAATGTTTTTTTAAAAGCTAAATGCTTGTACTTTTTGACAAAATGCTATCTTGATATATTTCGATGCAAACGAATTAAAAATAGTGTTCCAAAAAAGTCAACTTATTTTGTCCCGTCAAAAACCACAATATGAAAAAGTTTATAAAAAAAAAAGTTCTCAAAAAAGGCAGTAGGGACTTTGCATATCGATTAAGCATACTTGGCCACATATTATGTTGAAAAATAATGAAAATCAGAAAATGTATTTTTTTTTTTTAATGTCAAAGTTTGCAATTTTTCCATTTTTACCATTTTTTTTTAAATATTTGAAAAACCACTATAACTCACATAAAATCGGCAAAAAAAAATAAAAATATTTTTAACAAAGTAGGAACAATATACTTTCTAACGATATGCTACATTAGTGGATCGGGCTTAAAACAAATTAACTAGAGCGTTTATCCAGCAGTTCCTAATTTTAAAAGTTCTGTAGAGCATTTTTTCTGTTTAAAGTCCAACTTTGGGCTCACTGTGTTGCTAAGCCAAAACAAAATTTTAAACATTTATAGTTTTTTTTTTCCGTCCCTAAGTATTATCTGACGATTGGCGTAAAAATTTTTTTAATCCATAGCACTTTCAAATTTTACCTATTTATGGCCACAATCTCCCATTGTGAGACGCTAAGAAATATAAATGCTCTGAGCAAAAACTGGGTGAACTCAGACAAGAGGGCGTGGTATTTATTTTTTGGCCTGGCCAAAAGTTAACCCTTACTAGTTTTTATTTTGACATTAAAAGCACATTTTTTTGTAAGAATATAAGAACATATTTATTAAAATATTAAACAGTCAATCTTTTTAATTTAAATTTTCATTTTATTAATAAAAATTAACAAAAAGTTATAAAAAAAAACAAACATAAAAATTTAATGTACAAATAATTCATAAACTTTAACTATATTATGTATCATATATATTATCAGGCATGTTCTGAAATCCGATTCACTTCGGAATCGGAATGAAAGCAATTTTCGAGGGCTCCGCATTTCGACAATTAACACCAAATTGGATTTATGTTTCGGTAAATCGAATAGGAACCATTAGCAAATTTTGTTTGTTGAAAGACAAATCTGATTCCATTTTATTTGTCACAATGCTGAGCTCTTGAAAATTTCTTTCATTCCGATTCCGAAGTGAATCGGATTTCAGAACATGCCTGTATATATTGGGCATTCCATTGTAAAAGCATTAAATCAAAACACTTTATTTAAAGTTTAAATTATTAGTTTTAATGAATATTATTGATTTTAAAGTAATTAAATAGAAAATAATGAATGTTGAATGTTCGATTATTAAAATATGAATTTCATTGTTGAACGCGTGTTTTCTCGGCCGATGCTACTCAAAAACTGATGTTTCGTCATCTCCTTTGTATTGGCGTTGCCACCTTTCTTTTAGTCGGCCTTTCCTGAAATTTCGATGCGTCCTCGTATCGCTGATTTTATTCTTCATCACTGGAATCGTCGGAATCTAACGTAGGTAGTTTACCGTATGGCTTTAATTTATCCGAGGCATAGACAGATGAATAATGCCGCTGTTTTCTGCGAGAACCTGGTATGTCCTCAACCACATATCGATCTCGATCCAAAATTTTGGCGACAAGGAACGGTCCTTTGTATTTTGGCTCAAGTTTTCTTGACGTTCCGGAGGAGGCTGGTTCATTCTCAGCTAAGACCAGATCACCTTCTTCGAATTTTGTTGGCTTGGAATGAGTCTTGTCGTATCGTTGCTTTGCTTTAGCCCTTTCTATACCAATTCTTTTAGCTGCTTCATTTCGAATTTCTTGTAGATCTTCTGGTTCTACCACGTCGTTTACTTGTAGAGCAAGTATGAGTTTATTTTTCAGGACGTCTCGAGGATGAAAACCAAACATAAGCTCTTGCGGAGTTTTAGTTGTTGTTTTGTTTCGCATACTGTTGATTGACCATTGCACGTTTCGCAAATTTTCATCCCATCGTTTGTCCTCTGTTGTTGTTGGTAATAACATGGATAAAATTGTACGGTTTGTTCTCTCTGCATGACCGTTAGCGCGTGGAGTGCGTACGGCATTCAAAATATGTTTGATGTCGTTCTCCTTATAATACTTTTGAAAATCCTTAGATGTGAAGGCGGTGCCTCGATCACTAACTATCCGCCCTGGTACACCAAAATAGCTACTTACGTCATTCAAAACTGCAAGAACGTGTTTAGTGGCTGTGCTCTTCACTGCCCGTAGAATGGTGAACTTGGTAAAGGAATCAACAAGTGTCAGAATATGTTCGTTGCGTTTACTACTTCTAGGGAATGGTCCTAAATGGTCGAGATGGATCGTTTTAAACGGAATTGGATCAACATCATCGTAATGGTATTCACCTTCTTTTTTTCCTCCTGGGACTTTGTTATATGCACATTCTATGCATGACGTCACAAATGACTTTATATAATTCCTCATTCTAGGAAACCAAAAATTTCGTTTCACTTTCTCCATCGTTTTATCCACGCTAACATGTCCGGCTTTATCGTGACAACCGTATACAATTCTCCAACGCAGAGATTTAGGTACAACCCATTGTTTAACACCATTGTTTTTATAATAAAGTCGCCCTTCGTCTTCTACATATTCTTTTGCTGTTTGTTTATCTTTCACACGTAGTTTTTCAATTATCTGCTTAATTTTCGTGTCTTGGAGCTGCATACTGAAAATCCAATCTCCTTGTTCGAGTTCCGCCTTGTCAATACGAAGCGAAGCTGTATCCACATCGCGTGGCTGTTCGATGGCGTTACGGCTTATTGCGTCCACATGTAACATCCGCTGTCCCGGGCGATGCTCGATAGTGACGTCAAAGTCTTTCACACGTAGCCACCACCGTGCAATTCTAGGTATTAGCTCTTTTTTTTTGCATCGTAGCTTTGATCGCGCTGCAGTCAGTGATGATTTTAATTGTTTTTCCATCAACGTAATATCTAAATCGCTCCAGGCTTTCTACTACAGCCAAGGTTTCGAGTTCGTAGCTGTGGTAGTTTTTCTCATCGTCGCTCGTCGACCTACTATAATATGCAACTGGTTTCCAATTGTTTTTATCTTTTTGCATGAGAACACCTGCCAATCCTGCAGAGCTTGCGTCCGTATGTATCTCGTGGTCAGCAAATACACAGTATGAAGTAATAACTGGTTTCTTCGTTAGAATGTCCTTTAACTCGTCCATCGCTGCATCTTGTTCATTTGTCCATCTAAACGGTTGATCTTTGCGCAAAAGTTTTCGCAACGGCTCAGAAATTTCTGCATACCGAGGCACGAATTTTCGGAAATAACCCGTCAAACCCAAAAACTGGCGAACTTCTGTCAGACAGGTTGGAGTTTGAAAATTTCGCACAGCCATCGTTTTGATCGACCCTGGGCTTATCCCTTCAGGTGACAATTCGTGTCCTAAGAATTCGACAGTTCGTTTAAGGAATACACATTTTCGCAGATTTAGAGTTAGCTTTGACTCACGGAGGACAAAAAGAATGCGATTTAATTTTTCTAGCATTTCTGGGAACGTTTGGCTACCTATCAGAATGTCATCCATATAATGCAGCATATCTCCGGTTTGTGTTCGGTCTTTAATTTTTGCCATTAAACGTTGAAAAACCGCTAGTGCGTTCTTCAGTCCGAAAGGCATTCTTTTAAATTCGTAAAGTCCGTCCGTCGTCACAAAAGCTGTGTATTTTCTACTATTAGGCTCTATTGGTATTTGGTAATACCCGCTGTTTAAATCGAGTGTCGTAAAGTATTTATACTGGGCTGCTTCCTGCAAACGTTCCTCAATGTTTGGCATAGGGTATATCTCTTTTTTGAGTTGCTGATTCAAACGTCTGTAGTCTACACATAGGCGGTCTTGTCCATTCTTTTTTTTCACGAGAATTATTGGGCTTGAATATTCTGACTCAGAGGGTGTTATGATATCGTTTGTTATAAGTTCGTCGATCATTTCTGCTACCATTGCTTTTTTCGGTTCAGGTATTCGGTAAGGTCTTTGGGTAATCGGTTCAGTGCTATTCACCTCGATCTTCATTTCAATAAGGTCTGTTTTTCCAATATCACTCATTCCGTCAGCAAATACGTCTCGATTTTCGTTTAATAGTCGTAGTAAATCATTACGTGCATTTTCGTCTTCTATATCACAACTGATGTCATCAATCGTTATCAAAGGTTTTCCGTCGGTGTTGCAGACTTTTATAGTTTTTAAATTATAATAAAAATTTACCTCACCATTTTTTATCGTTGCATGTATATCTTCGTTAGAAAACAGCTCGTGACCGAGGAGTACATCACACGGCAACAAATCATCTTCAACAGCGTATAAATCTATTTTCAGCATCACTTCATCGATTTGTAAATTAACCGCTATTTTTTCGTTCGTAAAGCGCGTTCCTCCACAAATACCTTTAATTCGCATATTACACACGTCAATTTTGCAATTTAGATCTTTTAACAGTGACCTACGAATTATATGGCAATCACTTTCACTATCAATGTATGCGACTAATATTTTGCCATTAATGATCACAATTTTTTCGAACAAATCTTTCTTATTGACACACTGAATTTTTTTTACCGACGCACTTTTCCCACAATTTTCGGGTTCACCGCGTGGATGCACTTTTTGACAGTCTTTGCAACGACTACGACGCTGAGGTTTCGGACAGTTGGTAGAAATGTGACCCTTTTCCGAACAATTAAAACACGTGATCACTTTTTCATTTTTCGTAGGATTTTGGGTAGTTTTTGCTTCATGTATTTTTGAATAGCTCGGGTTATTCAAACTTCGCGACACTACCGGCAAGTTTTTTAAATATTCGTCAAGAGTTTCTCGCATGTCTTTCATTGTATCAAATTTTAACACGGCAATCGCTGTTTGCAGTTCACGATATTTTAATCCTTCTCGCGTATATTTTATTACTGCCTGCTCGCTTAAGTTAAACCGTTTTCCCAAGGCACCCATACGGAAACAATAGTCAACTACTTTTTCACCTTGTTTGCGAGTGGCATTACTCATTTTGAAATTAATGTCTGCTTCGTCAAGCTTCACCCCGAACTCATTGACTAAAGCTATCGAAAAATCATTCCAATTGGACAACAGGTTTTGAGAACCATCTAACCATAATCGAGCTACGCCTTTCATTTTACTATAAACGGCCAAAAGGATACACTTTTCTTCCCAGTCATAAGCACTAATTGCACTATTCACACGTTGGACGAACTGTTCCGCAGTTATAGAGAGCTCATTTGTCGGGTCAAATTCCGGAATCGTTTCAGATATTTCTTTCACCGAGTATTTATTTCGAGCAACCGTAGCGTTTGAAATTTCGTGTTGAGGAGCAACTACGGGAGTGCTTGATGAAGCTGGAGGTGTGTTTCCAGAAACATTTACACCCGCGATAGCGGTCATAACATCAGATAACAAATTCTTTAGTTCATTAATTTGATCCTGCATCGAGGAAACTGTAACTACTTCCACTTCATCTGTACCCAAATGATCAGTCAAACGTTGTACCAATTCATTTTTTGTACCTGACGTTTCTAACTCGTTTTCGCGCAGCACATCTTTTAGCTGCTGACGCTAATTTTACCATTTTGTTGAACAGAACCGTTTAATTTCCAATATTTTTTTCAAATTCTATAGCACACCGCTGCTGTGCTCGTAAAGAAAAATTCGTTTTGTTTTCCACTGAAAACTAACCGCGACGTTTGTTTTTATTTTTTTTTTTTGTTTGTTTTGTTCTGCTTATGCTCGTTGACGTTTATCGACCGATCGTTTTGTTTACGTTTCTCGTTTATCGACAGACAGTTCGTTTCTTTTAACACACGTTTTTGCGTTTTCGTTTATAATTCGTTTTATTCGTTATTTCACTTTCGTTTTGTTAATTCCTTTCGTTAATTTTTTTATTCGTTCGTTTGGTTTAATGGGAAGCCATTTTGTTTCCTCATGTACATATGTTTCTACAAGACGCTTCGCGAAAATTCTAAATTTCGTTGATTTTTTCAAGGTTAAAACTTCTAATTGCCGATTTTTTCCATTTTTATATTTTGTTGCAAAATGCATACAGCATATTTCGTAAACTGATTTTTACAACAATTTCCTCACTACGACACTTTCTTATCAGATGGCAAATAATTGAATTTCAGCTAAATTCAATTTCGCTTCACACAAATATGGATTTCGTTTATCCCACTTCTGAACTAAAAGCATTAAATCAAAACACTTTATTTAAAGTTTAAATTATTAGTTTTAATGAATATTATTGATTTTAAAGTAATTAAATAGAAAATAATGAATGTTGAATGTTCGATTATTAAAATATGAATTTCATTGTTGAACGCGTGTTTTCTCGACCGATGCTACTCAAAAACTGATGTTTCGTCATCTCCTTTGTATTGGCGTTGCCACCTTTCTTTTAATTGTAACTCATTGAACATTTGGCTATAGATTATGGCAAAACTTTGGTCATAACTAAGTTATTTTAAGCCCTAAGACTGTGAAAATCGTCTTGAGAAATAACGTTAATGTTTTCTGTCTTAAACTGTTGTTTAAATACGTGTGACTCATTGGAGATGAAATGGAACGCTCTTTTTCATTTACTAACTTAAGGAAGAATTTTAGCCAAACTACTGCTGTTTTATGATTTTTTTTTCTGTTGCAATTGAAGACTTTAAATTAAAAGCAAGCTATTTTGATGACGAAAATATAACATTTTGAGTTTGTGACTCGACGGGACATACTGTTCTGACTAGCGGCACAAGAATGAAATCAGTGAAATTTTTGTAGTGTATAATCGAATTTTTGATGTTTTGATGTAGTCTATAGTAATAATTGCTTATGACAATCTTTGGTCACAAATCAAAGCCGCATAAGCAATGGGGTCATAAATCAAATTCGGACCAATTTGCTTTTTGACCAAAAATCGCCCCAAGCTACTACTCCTTATTGTCACAGGCAATAAGAGAGGATATCATAATGAAAATTTTTGAAGTTAACAACCATGTCTCCTAAGAAATAAAAATAGAAACTGGGCAAAATTGAGATAAATATGCTAGAAAAAGTCCTCTTTTATAATTTTTTAAAACTTTTTTTAGAGGTAAGTAAACAATGATATTGTAAAAATGGATTAAATTTAATTTTTTTCTCATTTTCTGTTTTGATATGGAATAACCCATATATCGTCGGGTTAAACTAGACATCTACATTTTTTATGTTTTAAGAAAAAAGCGTTTTAAAGTTCTTTGAAATTCGTTTTTTATATGGGATTTTGCAGTTTGAAGCTTTTTATTCTTTTTATAAAATTGGATCGGGACTACATTTCGAAAATCCGATTAGGCTGGGGCATAGAGCCGTTTTTTCTTCATGTTTCTACATACTTAACTCAAAACATCAATATATGTAGATGTCTAGTTGTAGTTTTAATCCGACGATATATCGTCGGTTGAGTATTATTTTGCCGTAAACGCCACTTCATTGAAAAAGCAAAAGCATATAACTTGTGTAGAGACGAAGTGGCGGTTACGGCAAAATAATGCTCAGCCGACGATATATCAATTACTGAGATCAAAAAATTTAAGAGTTCAAAAAGTTTTTTAAATTTGAAAATGAAGCGCCACCCGATTTGTGTAAAACCTATATTAAAGCGATCGGCTAAATCTTAGCGTTGTAACCTTTTTTGAAACGATAACTTCATTCCTTATATAGTGCAGGAAAATTATGTAAAAAAGGCTATAATATCTAATTTTGTTGAACAAGAACCGATTTTGATCGACTGGCTCATTTTGTTTTGAATTGAATTTAGAAAAAAACCAACATTTTAGTTTATGTAGTTTTTGAATAAAAAATAAAAAAAAAATTCTATACAAAAGTAGTCATTTCCGATGTATTTATCGATTCTGAATCCAAATAGGTCTATCAAGTACGGTTTTTGAGATATCCTTAACTAAAATTAAAAACACATGACTTTTGAGGTTATATGGAGGATGCACGAAATTATTTTACTATTTTCTATTAAATGCAGCACCTAGTTCTATTCGTTGTCTTCAAAATGATCTATGATATGGTCTTAAATGATTTTCCTATAAAAAATTACGCTAATTTCAAAATGACATGAATTTATTTCTCATTTTGAAGACACTAGTACTATATAAAGCATTCAATAGAAAATAGCAAAATATTTCATATTAATTTTATATTTTTAATAAAAATTGCTTCTAAATAATCCCAGGATTTGCATGGACTAATCCCGGGATCCCGGGGATTGGCATCGCTAGTACATACTAAGTCAAAATCTATCTCATTCTTTAGTATATGCTAATGCGCATCATTTTCCAAAGTTTCATTAAAATCGCTTTAGCCGTTCTTGAGCAAAACATGGCAACAGTTTTTATATACACAATTTTATTTATTTATTTATTTATTTATTTATTTATTTATTTATTTATTTAAGTTTCATTTACTGAGCTGAATGCCCTTATAAATTACAATAATGATTTTTTTATAATACAATTGAAAAATATAAACATTAAAACTAATGAGCGAGACTAAAAATTATAATTTCGTATAAAAACAGCTCACAAATAAGAGCCAGGTAACAGCCGGCTGGATCCGAAAGTAGTGGTTACAAACAAGGTGGTTCAAATAGTACCGGAACAAAGCATTATTGAAATATGCAATTTGAAAGAATACTGCAAGAGTTTTCTTAAATTGCTTTTCTGAACTCTTTGCCCAGGAGCTATGGCACGGCAGAGAATGGTGCTCAAGAACCACCCTAGCGCTAGATGGACGCTATACATTGCAACCACTATCTCGACGAAAAGCGCTGGAAGGAGCGGTATGGCCACAGCGTTAGATGAAACGCTTTGTGGAAGCTGGTATGATGAAAGTAGTGGTTACAAAAAAAGAAAGTGGTTCAAATAGTACCGGAACAAAGCATTATTGAAATATGCAATTTGAAAGAAGACTCGCAAGAGTTTTCTTAAATTGCTTTTCTGAACACTTTGCCCAGGAGCTATGGCACGGCAGAGAATGGTGCTCAAGAGCCACCCTAGCGCTAGATGGACGCTATACATTGCTACCACTATCTCGACGAAAAGCGCTGGAAGGAGCGGTATGGCCACAGCGTTAGATGAAACGCTTTGTGGAATCTGGTACGATGAATTGCCATCTAAATGAAATTAGTGGATGATGTAACGATGCATGTCATAATAATCGTTGTATTTCTTGTCGGCTGAAAATGATACCGCAGCTAAGCGATGTAAAGAGTTGGCACAGTTATGGACTGTGGATGCTGAAATTCAAAAGAACGCGTGCACAATGGACGCTTAGTTCTTAAAGAAAATAGCAAAGTAGCACTCTGTGACAAGCCGCTGCAATCTTACAGAATGATGTTTTCCAAGTAATCTATAATTTTTTTATTGATTTGATGAAAGGATTCATTCAAATCGATTACATTAATAACCATGTTAAAATCACTACAAGAGCGTCGAAGTGGCTCTTGAAGCATGTAGTTAGTTCTATGATGACGCAGATGAAAAAATTCAAAATTTCTAGTTGGGCGATAAGGTACATATTCTAAAATGGGTCGTACGAGCGAGGTGAATAATAACTTTGTTACGTAAGGATCAGAAAATTCTTTAGACCAACGTTTCATGAAACCGAGAACACTATTAGCTTTGCTTACAATTTTGGAGATATGTAGATTAAAGCTTAGTTTGGAATCCATGGTTACTCCTAGGTCTTCAAAGGATATAAGACGTTCCAGAATGCAATCATCAACTTTGTAGTTGCAAAGAATTAAAGGCCTGCGTGAAAATGACATTAATTTGCATTTATTTAAATTTAAGGTCATGCAATTAATTTTACACCAAGCAGTAAAATTATCAATATCATGTTGTAGGCAGAAAGAGTCAAATGCATTTTTGATAGGCTTAAAAAGTTTGACGTCGTCGGCATACATTAGCACGTAACTAGTATTTATGACGGATGGCATATCATTCATAAACAAAGTAAATAATAATGGACCAATATGACTGCCCTGGGGAACTCCAGATGTAACGGGATATTCATTTGATTTTATTCCCTTAAATAAGACACACTGAGTTCAAGCAAAAGACTTGGAAAACCAATCAAGGAGAGTTTTAAAAGCAACAAATCATGATTAACAAAATCGAAAGCTTTACTGAAATCGGTGTAAATAACATCAGTCTGATAGCCCTTATCAAAATTATTGATTGTGCAAGTAGAGAACTCCATCAAATTTGTTACAGTTGATCTACCTTGCAAAAAGCCATGCTGGTGAGGAGAAATGTAAGGATTAGAACTATGAGCAATTTGCAAAGTTAAAATGTGCTCGAAAAGCTTAGGCAGTGCGCTTAATTTAGCAATCCCCCTATAATTAGATATCATGGATCTGCTACCAGATTTATGTAAAGGAATTATAAAAGATGCCTTCCACACTTCAGGGAAAATGCCGCAAGTTAGAGATTTTTTGAATATTTCATAGATTGGGAAAGCGAGAACTTTACAGCAATTTTTAAGAACACAAGATGGAATACCATCGGGTCCTGCAGCAAATGAAATTTTAATTTTGCTTAATTTGCTAAGGACGATGTCCTTATCAATATGTGGCATTCTTACCAGACCCGAAGCTACTGGAAAAGGATAATCATTACAATTATATGTGGACGATGAGTAAGTAGATTGAAAAAATTTTGCAAAAAGATTACAAATATTAAAATCATCATCGGATTCCACTTCATCGCATTTCATTGCCGTTGGAAAGGGGGTTACTATGTAATGCGATACGAAAAGCAATGCGATACGAAAACCAGATGCGATAAGAGAATAAAATCGTACTCTGTAACTCGTTGGCATGAGGCAAAATGTTCACATTTTTAAATCTCTATTTATAAAAAGTATGCATCACTTAGCAAAAATGAAAATTAATAAAAATATATTCAATAATTTTAAAACCTCTTTCGTTTTGTCTGCGACCGAGTACAGACGTGTTTTCAGGTGTAGTCGTCTGCGTGTCTTATCGTTAGAGCCTTTTCATGTGCCTTTTTTAATGTTATGAAATGTAGAGACATGAAAATTGTAACATAAAAAAGAAAAAATATACAGGGTTAAACGCATGAACTGTTACCTAATCAAATGATCATAACTTTTTGTGTGAAATTATTTTTTATTGATTCAAACGACAAAAATGTGTGGAAATAATCAAAAAACTTGAATCCGGCTACTTTAGCTCGATATGGCTACTTTTCGCCTTGACTATCGCTTTCAAACGGTCAAAAAACGAGTTGCATACTGCATGAATGTGATCTTCCGGTATTTTGGCCCATTCGCGCATCCATACTGGCATATTTTTTAGTCCTCACCTTGCTCTAAGATGGCCCAGATGGAATAGTCCATCGGGTTTGCGTCTGGCGAATTTGAGAGCCATTGTGTGGACGAAATGAAGTGTGGAACGTGGTTTTTTAACCATTCGTGGTTCACACGAGCTTTAGAGATGGTGCTGAGTCTTCTTATAACGTCCATGGTCTGCGACCGAAATGTTCGCGTGCTCACGGCTCTAAAGCAGCTTCCGACACATTTTCCCGATAATATGTCGCATTGACTTTGACACCAGACTCGATAAAAACGATTGGAGAGCGTCCATTGGCGGTCACTGCTGCCCATACCATTACTTGAGATGGGGAAATAACTTCGGGTGGCTCGATCATTTTGAGAGTTTATGAACTGCTCAATCGGGAAATTTTTCTCATCAGAGAACACAATGTTAGGAAATTGACCCCTTTCGTGCAAGCGTAACAACTCCTTTGCTCTTTCGAGTCTTACTTTTTTTGCGTTGGTGTAAGATCGTGTGCCTTTTGGAACTTGTAAGGCCTTACCTTGAGCTCATTTTGCAATATGCGTCTGATGCTTCGCTGGGATATTTTCAGTTCTTTGGCCATTTGATTACCACTACGACGTGGATTTCATTCAAGTCGAGCTTTCACTTTCCGCACCATTTCAGGTGATGTTGCATTTTTTTTTTGGTCCACTACTATAGCGTTTATCAACGCAACCAGTGCCATTATAACAAGTTATGGTACGATACACAAACATTTTATTCACTTTAAGATGTTTGAGCTAACGAATAGCTGGTTGTGATTTTCCAGCCAAATATAATGCAATCACACTATTACGTTTGAAATCCATTTCGGAAAACTTTTGGCGGCTTGTAAAACCTGGCAACATGAACTTTAATGTTCAGCCAACCTAATTTGTATAGTAAAAAAAAAATTAAGAAGACACACAAAAATATATTCACTCAAATTAAATTTTTTAACAAATTCAATAACAAAATAAACGTGAAGAAAATAATATTGGATCCCGAATTGGAGAAAATGCTTTCACGTAGTAAACTGAGCCAGATGTTGCAGTCGGCTAATCACAACGTATCGTTGGCTTTGCCGGGTGCTTGACCATGGATGTGTCACAGTTCTGTTAATTTTTTAATTTAGGGAAAGCATGTTAATTTATTCTACGGCTACCATGTAATTCCGTGAATTTCGAAGGCAACGTGGAAACAGCGATATGACATAAGAGTATACAAATTGGTAAATTTACGTTAGATTCACGTGTATGGCCTCGATGAAGTTATTTAGGAGGACATGTATAGTTAGATCCTTACATAAAACCCAAAATAAATATGTATTTAAAAAGTAAATTGCATTTCTGTACATGATTATTGTTTTCATTTTCACTTTCTATGATCTTATAAAATGAAATCGCAGAGTTTCTGTGGAGGAGACCATTAGCGAAATTGCCATGGAAACTTATTTTACGACCTTTAGTTGAATAGGTTTAGTGGAAAAATATTTAAGCAAATCGTAACAACTAGACAAATAAAATAGTTAAAAGCGAAATCTTGGATTTCAGCATTGCTTGAGTTTGCTTTTTAGCTGTCGCATGAAATATCCGAATTTTGAACTGTTTTGACAATAACATTCTCATTAGAGAGTTTAAAAAATCCGAAAAGCGAAAAAGGTTAAAATGTGAATGCGGTTATTGAAATATGAAATTCGAATTACACAGTAGCACAAGTTCGAATGCGAAGATGTTTGCGAAGATGTTTGCATTCGCATTCGAATTACATAGTTACCCTCCAGGGCACCTTACGTATTCTCGGACGCACAGTGGCGACATCTGGCATTTCTCGTTGCAAAAATCATTGCTTCTGAACCATTTAAGATATTTTACTTCTGTTTTCGGTTATGGATAGAAAATTCTCATAGCTATTACGACCTTATTAATTTTATTAAAATTGCATTGCAGGGTGAAAAGCAATGTTTTGTTGAAGTTCGATTTTCTGTAAATTACATACATATTGTTAGGAAAATCATAGAACGGTCAAATATTTCAGAAATTGGACGTTAAATCAAAAAATAAAAACACACGTGTGCAATCATTTTCAGAGATCTATTCAACGATGTAAATCTTGACCGGGGCGGGGCGAGGCAGAGTTCAAAATTTTAAGTGGGAACCCCCATTTTTTATTACAGATTCGGATTCTAGGTAAAAAAAGACGAAGATTTTGTCTGAATCGACGAAAACAAAATTAAAAATACAAAGTTTTGTACTTAAAACTTCGTGAAACTAGCCTTTTTATCCATAAGTTTCGCCATACAAGTTGCTCTTACACAAAGGGTTGTAAGTTAAAGCCTACAATTTTTGGAGCACAAGCTAAGGGATAAACACCAATCATTTGTGTAAACTCAACCCAAAGTTAAAAAACTACGCTAAATGCAATGTCTTCAAAAAAATGAACTATTAAAAAAACTTGGTTTTTTGCTTATCAGTTTTATCAAACAAGACCATTTATGCTTTAAATGAAAGAAAAAATCGCTTTCTTTTAGCCATTTGCCAAAGTATTCAACCTAAATATGAAGAATTTTTCTCAAAAATTAAATTTTTTCGCTAACTTCAAAATTAATTCAACTTTGAGAGGCTATAAAAACCAAACCACTAGCCCGAATGGGTTAAAATTTTCAAATCTTTAGCTCCTAACATTTTTCTATCTGATGGCAATATCAGATTTGTAAAAGGGACCCTCTCGAAATTGACTTTTCCAACGCCTTTTCGTAAAATGACGGCATGAGTCACAGGTTTCATGATGAAAATTGTTATCTTCTCTTCTTATACGAGATAAAATTGTATGTTTTTTTTTTTGTTTCTTTGTACTTATTTCTGTGCCAATATTTTTTCTCGAAAACGGCTACAGCGATTTTAATGAAACTTGGAGTAGTGTTAGATATTAGCTTACAATGAAGAATGAGCTAGGTTTGAACTTTGTAAATGCTCACCAGAGGGCGTGGCACAGCCTTAAATTTTAAATTTGATTTAGAAATAACTCGCAAACTATACAAGGTATTTGGATGAAATTTGGTGAGCGGGTACGGGTTAATAATACCTCGTAACGGACAAAAAGTGAACGGGATCGAAGAAGTACCACGCCCACTTTTCAGCCCTTGAAAATTTTGATTCAATATTACTCGAAAACGACTCCAACAATTTTGATGAAAATTTAGGAGATGTTACCTCTGCAAACAAGGATTATTATGTGATATGCCATTATATTGGGAAAACTCGTTGAAGGGCGTGGCACCGCCCACAAAAATATAAAAAGGTATAAAAAGAAAACTTATAAAGCAAACATTCTGAAATTAACTGTGAGGTGCGTAATTGCAAAAAGGCATCTCTGTTCTGAAAGTGGGCGAAATATTGCCATTGCGCGTGGAACCTCCCATACAAGCCAAATACGTTAAATGCTATTTTTCGCAAATGTTACAAGATATTTTAATGAAATTTGGTATGTAGGTACTGCTTATTAATGCCTTATAATAACCGAAAAGTGGGCGGTATCGAAGAAGTACCACGCCCCCTTTTTAGCCGTTGAAAATTTTGATTTAATATTACTCGAGAACGACTCCAACAATTTTAATGAAAATTTAAGAGATTGTACCCTTGAAAACAAGTGTTAATATGTTATATGCTGTTATATTGGAAAAACTCGATGAAGGGCGTGGCACCGCCCACAGAAATATAATACGCTTTAAAAAGAAAACTACTAAAGCAATCTTTCTGAATTTAACGTAAGGTAGTCTACTTGCTATTAGGCACCATTACGAACTGAAAGTAGAGAAAATATCGCCTATGGGCGTGGAATCTCCCATACAAGTAAAACACGTTAAATGTTATCTCACGCAAATGGTACAACATATTTTGATGGAATTTGGTACACAGCTATTGCTGGCAAATTCCTTTTATATAAACAAAAGTGGGTGATACCGAGAAAGTGCCAGGCCCACTTTTTAACCATTCAAAATTTTGATTCGATATTATTCGAAAACGACTCCATTAATTTTAATGAAAATTTAAGAGATGTTACCCCTAAAAACACGGAATAATATGCGATATGCCGTTTTATTGGAAAAATTCACTGAAAGGCGTGGCACCGCCTACAAAAATATAATACGCTACAAAAAAAAAAAAATACTAAAGCAATCTTCGTAAATTTAACTGTAGGGAGTCTCCTTTTTATTAGGCACCTACGACCTGAAAATGGGCAATATATCGCCGGTGCGCGTGGAACCTCCCATACAAGTAAAACAAATAAAATGCTATTTCTCGCAAATGCTACAACGTATTTTGATGAAATTTGGTATGCGGATCTGGATCATGAGTATCTTAAGCATAACGAAAAGTGGGATTCGTTCAACAATTGCCACGACCACTTTTTACCAAAATAAAAATTTTAGTTATAGTAGTAACTCAGGCACAAAAAAATAATGGAATGAACTTCTTATTTTTAATATGCAGTCTTATGTACTTTTTGACGCCGAATCCGTCTTCATCAGCAGAACTGTCATTATACCTGCAGGATTTTGAAATATCTTTGCTTGAAGTTGAAGAAAACGCAGTGTTCAGTCTTAACTGCGTGTCTACAAGAAAAGGTGAAATCCTTTTTTATTAATGGCGTTGAATAGCCACACTCTTCCTTATCAAAACTTTTCCAATAGGTCTTTTACTTTCCGAGGTAAGATCTTTTGAAGATATGATATTTCAGCCCCCATACAATAGACGAAATATTTTGGATGCCTGCCATATCCCATTTATTTAATTTTTTGATATTTTTCTATACCATTCCACACTTTCCAAATATTTTCTTATTATTATTCTCATCGGTTAATTTATCATTTTGAAAGCATGAACATTGGAGGTGAAAAGGTACGAATTCCATCACAAAAAGTAGCTATGAATAATATCATCAACTAAAATAATAAGATTAGATTATTGACCGAGCAGGGATCGGTCTCCAGGTACTAACGCATTAAAGAGCAAATAGCTACAATTTTTATGTTGTGTTCAGAATTGTTGAGCCTATTTAGTTTTAGTAGTCCGTTAGATATAATTTTTGAACATTTTTTTTGAAACTCCATTCGAAGTTAAAAAGAAGGGTAAAAATAATGTTTCCGAAAAGTACAGTCACCTCAGACATTTAAAAAAAAAAGTCATTTATTTTTAGTGTAACTTGATAGTATAAAGACCACTTATAGCATAAATAGAAAAAATTAACTTTTCTTTCATAAGTTGCAGAAAAATTAGTACGTCATCTTAAAAAAAAAAAAAAAAAAAAAAAAAAATTTAAAGACTCCAAAAAACCATTGATTTTGACCAGCTCTACAAAGCGAACCATTTTTTCAAATAAATTGAAATTTTATATTCTTGAGTATTGACCATTTGTTTATCGAACTGCATCACTAGATTTGCGAATTTCTACCACACCATTTCTGCAACCACTTTTGAGAAATGTCGCCAGTGTCTGACGATTTTAAGCATTGTTTACCTTATAGATACACTTTTTTTTTTTTAAGACGCCTTGGTTTTGAGTAAAAACAGTTTTTCCGACCGCATAAACAACATTTTTAATGGCCATATTTCGGTAAATTTTTAACCTAAGAAATTTTTTAACATAGCATTTTAAAGGAACTACTGTTTCTCTTCAAAATTAGCTCTTAAAGTGTCGTAATATGTTTGCTTCAAAAGGTATGGTCGATTTAAGATGACATAACAAAATTCATAGACTGCTTCGGGTTAGTCGTTATATAGAATTTCATGATATCATCTTAGTTCGGCCATAACTTTTGGAGGAAACATCGTACGTCACCTTTTAGAAGAGAAAGGCGCACTACGATATGAATTATGTAAAAAAAATAAAAAAAAAGATTTGTGGAGTCATAAATAACCGTATTCGGGTTTTTAACCTCAATTATCTCAAAATCTAAAGCTGATGCGCCAATTCTGAAGTTAGAGTCGGATTCTACTCAGACAGTCCAAAATAGACAAAAAAACCTCCATGTAACAATCAACAACCGTTATTTGTTGTGCAGTGTTATCAATAGACTATAAAGTGAATTGAAATAAATTAATTTGATTTCGAAAAAGAATATTTTTGTTTGGAAAAGGCTTATTAGATACCGTATGATTTTTATTCTGCTAATGGCGTAGTTTGTTTGAGTGGTAGCAGGGGAATTGTTTCAATGTGGTCGCCAAAAGTACGTGAGCCACTAACAGAATTGCTGTGCCATTCAATGCCAATGCCAGCGTTGACCGTCGATCCTAAAGGTTTGCACAAGCTAATCGATCGTATTTTATAACCTTTATTATCATTCTTGACGATGTCCTAGATAAGGCTCTTAATAAGGCTAAAGGAGGTATCCGATGGTATTCGTGGTTTTTGGTTCAGCGCTTACAAACTAAAAACGATTCGGGTTGTGTTTCGGCTCAAAAACCGGAATCCGAATACAATAGAGTTACTAGAATTACCTAAAAAGCCTTTACGTAATAATAATAAAGGGCGATCCAATATGAAGTCCCTTTTCCAAGCTGTTATGGGTCAAAAGGCTTATCCATATGACGTTTGTGTTCAATATTAACATACGACTCAATCATGAATAGACTTACTCCTGAACAACGTTTATTAATTGTGGAAACTTACTACAAAAATCAGTCATCAGTTACAGAATGTTAAAAGTTCTTCAACATCATTTTGGCCGTTATGAGCGTCCAACTGAGCGGATTTTTCGTAACACCGTCACCTGATTTCGAAGCAATTTTACACTATTGGACATTCATCATTCAGAGTGCATATAGCTCGTAATTTAGAGAATATTACTGCAGTAGCAGAGAGTGTTCGTGAAAACCGTGAACAATCCATTCGTCGCCGATCTCAGGCTTTGGGCATCTCTTATGGATCATTGTGGCGTATCTTGAGGCGTGATCTTGGTCTGAAGACCTACACTCACGGTCAAAAAAAAAAAGCCGATTTTAATTTTGTAAGACATTTTAAAATTGTAGTGTAAATCAATATTTACCCTTATTTAACTGTCATAAGTTAAATATTATTAAGTTTAACATTATTAAGTTTAATATTATTAATTATATTTGGCACACTTTTCGATTTAAAATGGCCTAAACATTCTCAAACGAATTGAGGTTGGGGCTTTTGACCGGCCATTTGCTTGACTTAATTGCCAAAAAGTCATTAAATTTATTTATCAATGCGAAAATAAATAGCCTGTCATTGTAAGTTTATCGAAAAAATAAAGCAAAACATAATGGTGAGTGGGACATAAGGCAATTTCCAACGATGAGAAGGTGCAGAATCATCTTGAAATATGACTTTCGCTAAGTGCTCGCTTAGTCGGTCGATGCTGTGTATAACGCCGATTTTAATGATGTCAATATAAGCTTCGGAGTTAATATAACCTTCCAGAAGAGGAATCTCTCCAACTCATTGGTTTGTTATTGCTCCCTAGATCACCACAAATGGAGTGCTTTGTACACATTGAAAGCTATATTTTTCATTTTTTTTGCGGCGTAACGTGCATCCCAAATCGGAACTGATAAGATTTGTTTTGCTCCCATCATAGAATATGACTTCAGCGCAATCATTATACACCAAATTCTCTTTTTCTTAATACCAGTTTAATGAGAAAGACCGCATTTTGTGTGTGAAAATCGGTTTTTTCGCTGGACTCCGGGCAAAAAAGTTATTTTCTCAAGCGGCGCTGTACATTCAAGGTGCTAATTTTATATTTTGGTTATCCTTTACCTCCGCAGCAATTTTGGAACCAATTTTAAGCCGATCGCGCAGGGCTATTTTTACTACACCTCTGTCTTTCCTCTCAGATGTTTTTCTTGGACGGCCACTTCCAGTGCGACGCAATAAATTCTATGTTTCCAAAAAACTTTTCAAAATTGTCATACGCAAGACTTACCATATCAAATTTTAAGCGATATATCCACTCCTTAAATTTTGCTGCTTGTATGCAGTTTTAGCAATTTTTTTGTTTTCGGTCAAAACCCTTTTTTTTAAATATCGTTGTTTTAACGCCAACAGATATGAAGTAAATGCATTATTTGGGAACGATTTTTACTAATTAATCATACTACATAATAACAATCATAAAAAAGGGCAAAGAACCAACTTTTTTAGCAAAAAATACTTGTCGGCTTTTTTTTGACCGTGAGTGTATAAAATACAGCTCGTATAAGAATCGAAGCCGGCTGATCTTGGTGTTCGTTTTAATTTCGGTTTATGGGCTTTACAAAAACTTCAAATTGATCCATTATTTAATCGAAAAATTGGGTTTAGCGACGAAGCTTATTTCTGGTTGAACGGCTACGGTAACAAGCAAAATTGTCGTAATTGGGCCGATGAACAACCAGAAGCAATCCAAAAGCTTCCAATGTATCCCGATAAATTTACTGTTTGGTGTGGTTTATGGGCAGGAGGCATTATCGGACCGTATTTCTTCAAAAATGCGGATGGAGCCCGTGTTACGGTTAATGATGTTCGCAACAGAGCAATGATCGATGAATTTTTGTTGCCAAAAATTCAGGATATTAGTGTAGCCAGCCGACCTCTGGTTTCAACATGATGGGGCAACATGCCATACAGCTGGAGAAATAATCGCTTTATTGAGGGAAACTTTTGATGAAAACATCATCTCAAAAAATGCTCCTGTTAATTGTCCACCAAGATCATGTGATTCCTTTGGGGATATGTTAAATCACTTGTTTATGTCGACAAACCCGAAACTATTGACGCTTTGGAAACCAACATAACTCGTGTTATTCAAGGAATACCGGCCGATATGCTCGAAAGAGTTGTCGAAAATTGGACCCACAGAATGAACCATTTAAGATCTAGTCGTGGGCAACATTTGAACGAAATAATTTTTAAACATTGAGTTGTAGGAACCGAACTATCATTCCAAATAAAGATTTGCAATAAATTTTTATGAAACCTCATTTTTAATTGCACATACAGTAATATAGCGTCTGTTCTAGCCACATGACCATCAAGAAGTATGAACCAAACGGAAGCCTAAAGACTTCCTATTTTTAAATATGTGAACAATTTTACCTAGCTTCACACCATAAAAAATAATGAACAAAGAACCATTTCGAAAAAATTTTGACAGTTTTGCACCATATTAGCTGATGTGCGTACAGACCGGAACGTGAAATTTTCTTAGTTTTAAAAACGATTTGTTGCGGATTGGTTTCATTTGGAAATTTATGTATTTTACCTATTTGTTAGTTATATTTAAAATCAACCCTCGGCCACCTACCGGCAAAAAGCACTCAGCTTTTGCACAAACCGAAAAGCTTTTTTTTTGTAAATACATAAATGACTTTGAAATAAACTTGCTTGGTATATGAAAACGGTATTTTCAAAAAAGAACAAAGAAACTGCCACTGCGCATGTCAATTTTTTTTTGCTAGCGGAACATGCGATCAGCTAAGAACAAAGAAAAACCCACTGCTAACAGAACATGCGATGAAAAGAAACGGTTACTGCAATAAAAAAAGCAAGAATTTTTCCGCAATCGCCACATGCGGTCGCTATGCAGCGGCAGTTGCGAGTTAGTTTACAGAGTGGCAAGCGGTCCGTCAAAATTTGTGCGTGTACGAAAGAAGAGAAAAAAAAAAAAATAAAAAGACACGCGTTTTGCAACTACGTTTTTTAATAAAATTTTAATTAGTAAAAACAAAAGAGATTAATTTAAAATCGCGACCGAGCTAAAATGAAATTAAAATATCATAAGTCTGATATTCGAATTAATAAACTAATAAAATGGAAAAAAAAACTCTGCTAATTGCACGAAAACATTCTAGTTTAAATATTAAAAGTGAACAATGAATTTAAATAAAAAAAAAAGTAAATTAAATATATAAAATAAAATGCTAGTTGCAAATTAATTAATAATAATAATGTTTAAATAAAAACTAATATGTGAACTTGTTGCATTGCTATATAACAATGTTTAATTCGAAAATGAGTGAGGAGCAAAATTGTTAAATTATTAACCTTTTTTTATTATAACTTATTTACAACTAAATAAAATAATTTTAATAATAAAATACAAAAAAAAAATGCAACAATAAAGCTAGAGAACCTCAAAAAAAAAAAGGCAACAAAAGAAAAATAACAAAGAGAAAAGAAAAAAAAATTACACAATTTTCAAATTAACAAACAAAGAAATTTACAAATAAACAAGCAACGTCAACCCAGCAGCAACAAAACATAAACGAACACCAATCAACAAAAAAAGCAATCCCTACGAGACACCCGCTGCACCACGGATATTCCTGTTTTTTACACCGGCTACGATCGAGTAACTGTATTTTTCCTTATTTATAAATTAAGTATTTTTAGTTTTATTATAGTTTCAAAAATATTATTAGGCTTATATTCTTTTTTAAAAAAAGGGGTTTCCCTTTCAACATTTCCATTGTAAGATTTAAAAGTATACTGAGTACATATTATAAGTATAAGTATAGGCCTATACATAACATAATCTAAGATTTTGAGTTTTTGTTATTAAAGTTGAATTCATGTTAATATCATGAACAATATGAATTGCTAAATTTTCTTAATTAAGGGGGATGCTGGGTGGTCTTAGCAGGATTTCAGATTGCGACAAAAATAAGTAGATAGATGAGCATAGTAATAAGGATTTGGTTTTTTTTGTTTTTGATTAATTTTTTTTTTATGATTGCGCAAGGGACATACGGGGAAAAGCAAAGTGAACCCTAGCCGGGACGCTTGCCGGAACTTGTCCGAATTTTAACAAATAACCAAAAAGTTTTACATATAAGCCCTGCGTAACAGATTCCAATAGATTTTGTTGTGTTAAATTCAAAACTGGCAACTCTACCTCGAGAATTTCGAGATATCCTAACGTAAAAGTGCAAAAAACGACGTTTTTGCTGTTTTTTAAATTCAGTTCCAGGACGCAAGGATTTTTTTTGCTCGATTCCATAATGCGCACAAGAACATTCTTCCCCTTTCCAAAAAATAGCCTGATTGGTCTTGTACATGAAATACCCAAAAATCAGGTTAAGAGTAATTTACTTATTTCCCTGACGAGGTAGAGGGATTCTGTGACCAGAATCAGCGAAAAGAAAAATTGTGCAGAACTATTTCAAATCTTTTCTTGAAGACGAAAAAAAGTACCTAGTATTGCATTTAACAGAAAAGACCACGACAATTTCGTGCGTCCTATAACCTCAAAAACCCCTGGATTCGGATTCAGAACTGTCAACTATATCGAAAATTAAAATTTTTGTTTTGGTTTGTTGTGTTTTTTTCAAGTGTACCGTTTTTCGACATCTTTTTAAAAAATGGTGAACAACTTTAAAAATAATTTTATTTAGTACTTTTTGCTCAAAAGAAAACATACAGTTCACCAATTTTCGGCCACTAAAACAGATGCAAATAAAAAACTTGGTATGAGGTTTTATGTCAATTATATTGTTGTTTATAAAACAAAAATAAAAAGTCCATACATCACTTATACAAAACTAAAACTTAAGTGTAATATAAAAATGTGTCGGTATTGGCTGTGCAAAGCATTTGCAACTATAAATCTAAATTAAAAATTAATAACTAAAAATCAATATTTAATGGAATAACCCGTGATTTTTATAACAGCAGTGCATCTTTTTGGCATGGATGCGATAAAACTATTTTCAAATGAGTGCGAAATATCCTGGTTCCGTTTTTTACCTTCTTTAAACAACTCATCCTGTTTTCTAAATTTTTGATTGCATAATAAGCAATGAATTTTCGTGACTTGCTGATTTGGTTGGGTTTAGATATGGCGACTCCGCGGGGCATTGATAAACATCAATATTTTGCCGTTTTATCCAATCTTTTACTACTTTCCACGTGTGCTTAAGGTTGTTATTATGCAGGAATATCCATTTTAGTGACATTTTCCAAGTTGCATATGGCTTTATAGTATTTTGTGGTATGTCTTTATAATCATTAGGCTTCATTACGTCTTCAACTCTTTGAATTGGACCGATTCCTTGCGCAGAGATGCATCCCCACACCATGATTCTACAACCTCTATCATAGACTGTTCCTATTGTATATTTCGGGCTTAGCTTTTCTCTCCTTGGTCTTCTCATAAGCCTGTTACCACTCGATCCGCACAAATTAAACTTGGACTCGTCAGAAAAGATGGTAAAAGTCTTGTGAGAAGACGAAGGAGAGAATGGCTAAGCCCGAAATATACAATAGGAACTGTCTATCATAGAGGTTGTAGAATCATGGTGTGGGGATGCATCTCTGCGCAAGGAATTGGTCCAATTCAAAGAGTTGAAGACATAATGAAGCCTAATGATTATAAAGACATACCACAAAATACTATAAAGCCATATGCAACTTGGAAAATGTCACTAAAATGGATATTCCTGCATAATAATAACCTTAAGACCACGTGGAAAGTAGTAAAAGATTGGATAAAACGGCAAAATATTGATGTTTATCAATGCCCCGCGGAGTCGCCATATCTAAACCCAACCAAATCATCAAGTCACGAAAATTCATTGCTTATTATGCAATCAAAAATTTAGAAAACAGGATGAGTTTTTTAAAGAAGGTAAAAAACGGTACCAGGATATTCCGCACTCATTTGAAAATAGTTTTATCGCATCCATGCCAAAAAGATGCACTGCTGTTATAAAAATCACGGGTTATTCCATTAAATATTGATTTTTAGTTATTAATTTTTAATTTAGATTTATAGTTGCAAATGTTTTGCACAGCCAATACCGACACATTTTTATATTACACTTAAGTTTTAGTTTTGTATAAGTGATGTATGGACTTTTTATTTTTGATTTATAAACAACAATATAAATGACATAAAACCGCATACCAAGTTTTTTATTTGCATCTGTTTTAGTGGCCGAAAATTGGTGATTCAGTTTCAAGTGTTTCTGGTTGCAAATGTTATGCACAGCACTGTACGTGCAATATGCAAAAGAAAACGAGTTTACATAAAAATTAATATAAGGGCTATTCCGGATAAGACGACAGAAAGTCTTTCGTAAGACATTTCAGAAATACAATACTTTCTAAGTTTTTTAAGATTTTCTAAGATATTCGGTATTCCATCGCAAAAGACTTATACAAAAAGCTCATAAATTCCTCATACAAAAGCTTAAGTCAAATTTTGCAAAATAAGGTCTTCTTGCGCAGCGCAATATGACAGCTAAGGTTGTTGCCGAAATAGCCCTATTAAATTGAGTTCTCGACACCGTAAATAGAGTTATTCACGATTTAGACTAAGGAGCTGAGTAACAGGGTAAAAGTGTACCCGGTTACTCTAAATTGTGAGAACACTATAACATAGGCGAGGAGCCGGCAATACTAAAAGTGCCGTCATCGCGGATTCTGAAATTTTTAATGCAAAATGGTAGTTTACACTAAAACGAATAAGAAAAGCTTGGTCAGCATGGTTGTAGCCTGGCAGAAATATTTTTGAATGATTTTTGAATTATTAAATTTTCGGAATGTTTTGCCGTCATCGCGGATTTTGATCAATCTTAATATTAATCGATGATAAATTTCATAACAATTCAGAAAAAATCCGGCCGACCAAATTTTTTTGCCGAAAATGACCGGCAGACCTATTTTAATGGAGCGACAGTGGATACTTCTGGCAGTTTATAAGCTCGCATACCAAGATATTTTTAAATATGACATTAAAACACGTAAATTAAGAAAAAAAACAAAAACAAATTTCCGTGATAACAGAGAAATTGCACCCACCATTAAAATAGGTCTGCCGGTCATTTTCGGCAAAAAAAAATTGGTCGGCTGGATTTTTTCTGAATGGTTATGAAATTTACCATCGATTAATATTAAGATTGATCAAAATCCGCGATGACGGCAAAACATTCCGAAAATTTAATAATTCAAAAATCATTTAAAAATATTTCTGCCAGGCTACAACCATGCTGACCAAGCTTTTCTTATTAGTCTTAGTGTAAACTACTATTTTGCATTAAAAATTTCAGAATCCGCGATGACGGCACTTTTAGTATTGCCGGCTCCCGGAATAACATTTATGTGTAAGAAAATAATGATTTTTTTTTCAAAATCGGCGAAACTTTTGTTTGATCTCTCACTAAAACTAATTTTATTTTATTTATTTTCTTAAATTTCACCATGCAACACATTGCAAAAATCTTTATATATTTGTTTATAAAATATTTAAAACTGACAGCAAAAAAGGCAAGAGTGTAAGATTATTTTACACTAGAAAATATAGTAATGGAGTAACTTGCATACATTTTGTTCTTGGCATTGTGCACTGTAACAATGTTATTCTGTTTTTCAGTACGGAACTCTAGATCGTGAATACATCTCATATTTTTTTTTTGATAAATAAATATTATATTCCAGCATGTCCACAATGCTCAATGGCAATTCATCCTAATAATATTGAAACATTGCTTAAGGATTGTCCAGATTTCATCTATAAATATGAAGATTTTATGATTCGAAGATATCTTGTTGCGGATCCGGATTCTAGATGGTGTCCTGCTCCTGATTGCAGGTGAGACAGAAATATTTATAGATATTACAGATAGATGAAGTAAATTTTACAGTTATCTAGTTTGAATTACTTTTCATTTCGAAAACCTTTTGATGACTTTTTATTTTCCAAGTGGAAAGTGAGTCCTATTCAACACTTTTCAAGACGCTTAACTCTTCACAGTAGAAAAGTAAACTTTTTTCAGTTTTCAGTTAAAAATACACACAAGTAAGCAATATTTAGCTCTAAATCACCAAATGCACCGTCATTCACTTCATTATATATAAATAAACAAGCACTTTCAAGGGCAAACTGTTTTTATGTTGCTACTATGGAGCAGACAGAATCAAAATCGGTAAAAAATTAAAAAAATACTAGGTGTAGGTGAAACTTTGGTCAAAATATTTTAATTATAACTGCAAACTTAAATTAGAGAGGGCAAACCGGTCCGATGTTGCTAACGCCCGGCAAACTAACTTGAAAGCTATTCCTTCGTACTTTTTACTCTACAAGTTTATTTCTTTATAATTTTTTTTTTTGTTGTTTTGAACAGATAATGATTTACATTAACTAGCTACCAACAAATCACGTGTCAAGTGGTTTTGTGGTGTGAGCTTGAATTTTTTGCTGTGATTCTCGTCTAATCTATGCAAAAAATGAATAAAGCATGCTTGGTCACAAAACCATTTGACACGTGATTTGTTGGTAGCTAGTAATTATTTCTTTATATTGACATAAATGCGCGGTCGTATATGGTTCAGCTATAAAATTTTGTACACACATCTCTTGAACCTCAAAAATATTTTTTTTTTCCATAAACCACATATTTATTCCAATGGTCAACTTTTATTAATTACTAATTGAATTTCATACAAAAATATTCATGTTGTATAATGGACGACGAAACATATGTACTGGCCAACTTTACGCAGCTTCCGGGTCAAAATTTTTTTGTTGCTGATGCTCGAGGAAATGTCAAAGCACGGCGCTGTTCAGAGAATTTAAATAACGATAACAACACCCCTCTGGGGTTATTTCATATTATGAAAGCCTATCAAATTCTGCATATTTTGGTGAGTTTTTAAAAAAATCGTTAGAGCGGTTTTTGAAAAAAAAAAAAAACACCAAAAAACCGTTAAAATTGAATCGAAAAAAAAGTTTTGAGTTGACACACAAAAATTAAATTTTTATCAATATTTTAACAAATAATGATAATAATGTGTATATATTATGATAGCATATTAAATTTTAAAGAATATAAGACTGAATAGAAAAAAATCGATGAACCGGTTTTCAAAAAAATGGCAAAAAACCGATAAAATTTCAATGAAAATCAATATTTTTAGTCGACGTATGAAAATTAATTTTGCTTATTATTTTAAGACATAATGAAAATTATAAATATACAGACATATTTTATATATATCATGTATGTTTTCCATTCTTTATTTAAAAAATATCCTTAATATTGGAGTTAGTCCGACAAAATTTGGATTTTTCTGTAAAATAGTTCGAAATGAAATTTTGTCACCAGAATACTCTTAACTTATGTATGAAAGATAAAGTGTGAAAGAATCATAGTGAAATCTTCTACGCATAAAAAGTTATTCAAGGTCAAAGGTCGAAAAAATCAGTTTTTTGCAAATATTACACTAACGGTTACTTTTTCAAAAAAAATTTGTCTAGACAATTTTGTAGCCCTAATGATTTTCTATAGAAAAGGCCTCAGAGTTGATTTCGTACGACTGATAGTTTAGGAGATATTCTAATTAAAAAAGTGTCAAAGCTTGGTAATGCATACATGCGGTATACGTGGGCTGCTCGATTTATTTCTGGCCTAATAATGAAAATGCGAATATTTATCATCAAAAATGGTTTTATTGATTTACAAAGTATGCTCCAGCATGATTTATACACTTTTGCATGCGCTCAAACCAATTGTCGAAGCACTTTTTCCACTCCGATTGAGACACCTCCAAAACATGGTTTTTGAACGCTTCAACAGCATCTTCTGGCGACGAAAATCATTGACCACGCATTTTTTCCTTGATGTGCGATAATAAAAAGAAGTCATTGGGTGCCAAGTCAGGACTTCAGGCAAACAAATTGTGGTGTACCACTCAGAATTGACCGTTCTACGTTGCTCAAGCGGAACAATCGCCACATGACCAGTATTGCAGAAGAAACAGGCGACCATTTGCTTCGAAGTGCTTCTTCCACAAACAACTTTCGTTAGATTTGGCTCGTCTTCGAAGACCCACACGGTCGATTGCTGTTTTGTTTCGGGCTCATACGCATAGATCCATGATTCGTCATCTGTGACGATCTTATAAACGTCTTTTGAAGGACCGCTTATCGTATTTTTTTAACATTTCTTTGCACCAATTGACACGAGCCTTTTTTTGAGCGATTGTCAAATTGTGCGGGATCCAACGAGAACAAACCTTTTTTACGGCCAGGTGTTCATGCAATATCGAATGTATGCTGGTGGGAGAAATGCCCAAGGATGCCTCTATCTCGCGGTATGTCACATGACGATCTTACATTATCAGTTCACGCATGGCATCAATGTTCTCTGGCACAACGGCCATTTTGGACGACCTTCACGGAATTCGTCTTTGAGCGAGCGTCGGCCACGATTGAATTCATTAAACCAGTTTTTCACAGTGCTATAGGATGGTGCTTCATCGCCATACAAAGATTTAAGTTCATCGATGCACTCTTGTCGTAATAATCCACGTCGAAAGTTGTGAAAAATGATCGCACGAAAATGTTCACGAGTTAATTCCATTTTTTTGCTAAATTGATTTTTTCAAGTCACTGTAAACAACACGTTCTGAGTACGTTTATGCTAAAAAATATCAAACTTTCCAATAGAAATGTCAGATTGCACCTGGCAACACATAGTGTTGCCTAGGCCAGAAATATATCGAGCAGCCTACGTATTAGTGTGCATAGCCACATGTTGATTTTTAAATTGCCATAACTTATGAACGATAAGTAACACGAAAAAAACAAAACTATCAGGTTATAGGGAATTGTATGCTCTATAAATAGTAAGCAATATATGTACACATACAATTTACCGTTTAGGAGTTATTCAATGAAAACCATAAAAATTGAGGAAAACGTTAAAAAAATCTGTTTTTATTGAATTACTCCTAAACGGTAAATTCTATGTGTACATACATTGCTTATCGTTTATATAGCATACAATTCCCTATAACCTGATAGTTTTGTTTTTTTCGTGTTACTCATCGTTCATAAGTTATGGCAATTTAAAAATCAACATGTGGCTATGCACACTCATATACGCATGTATGCATTACCAAGCTTTAACACTTTTTTAATTAGAATATCTCCTAAACTATCAGTCGTACGAAAACAATTCTGAGGCTTTTTCTATAGAAAATTTTTAGGGCTAAAATTTTTTTTTTTTATTTAAAACTTAGTAGTAAATAAATTACAGAAAGAATTATTATAAGTAAGCAATAGCAACTAAGGCCTTCCGCTTCTAGTTAAGCTTTATGTTTCGTATAGCAACCTGAGTTTTTTTATTAGTGTCAAAAAATCTTTTATATTTTTTTCGGATGGTGTTTTTAATAAGTCGATTAAATTTTTAATATTATTTTGGTCTGTTTGAAGATTTTGGTAGATTCTAGAGATTTCGATGCAATTAGATAAGTTCTTCTGTACAACAATATGGACAGATTGGATGTGGGCTCTTGCTTAACAGGTATTGATGCGTAAAGCGTGTGTGGCTCAATCTAAAACGGGTGTATATTACGGCTTCCCTTCGTGTTATTGACGCAGGAATTTCGCAAGCAGTGAAGTTCGGATTTATTGACCTGTAGTGATGATTAAGTGCAGTTGAAAATTGTTGTTGTACTATTTCCTTGTGATGATTGTTTACTGCCTGCCGTATATCTTTTTTATTGTGTGTATAGTGGTGAGTTCGATGCTGTTTTAGCTGCCTTGTCCGCTATCTGGTCTACCTGTATGCCCTGGAATCCAACAATTTCTTGTTTTTGTGCTGGTGTTAAGTATGTCTCGAATTTGTGTTATAGTGTTGTCTGTATTATTTGTGTTAAGTATTGCTTTAACTGTTGACAGGGAGTCTGTGAATACAATAGACTTGCGTTTGGTTTTCTTTGCGTATTGTGCTGCATATAGTATTGCTTCTGCTTCTGCCGTGTGTATACTGGTATAATTTGGAAGGAGAATAGTTCTAATTGTGTGTCCATTTTCGTTTACAACACTGTATGCTGTCGAAAAGTCATTTTTAGAACCGTCTGTGAAAATAGCTTGCCAGTCGTCATGATTTCGTCGAATTTCGTTATATAGTTGGCGATATAATTGCGGATTGGTTGTTTCCTTGTTGAGCGCTGACATATCTAAAATAATTGTTTCAGTTTTGAGCTGCCATGGAGGTACGTAAGATATCTTTTTCGAGATTGGTTTCGCTTCAATTTTACATAGTTTACCAGCGTTAATTATTTTTTGAATCGTAGATTCTTTTTTGTTGGACTTTTTCTTCTTATTCGGTTTTTTATAAGTTCGTTTATAACCGAACCGTGCGAAAAAATTATTTTTGGGATTTGCCGGCTTGTCAATAAGGAAACTCTGTGGATTAGTGTTGTTAACCCAGCTTCGATCAGGAGGTTGGGTGTAGGAGTCGAACGGAATGCTCCAAGTGCTATTCGTACTGCATTGTGATATATGGATGATATGTTTCTTATATTTTTTGCTGAAGTATAACCATATATTGGAAGGCCATAGTCTATTTTTGATAGAATTATAGGATATGATTTGCTAAATATAATTTCTAATATTTTTATACTATTTTTTTTATTTATATGTAAGGTATCTGTTTTTTCCTAGATCTTAAAAATCACTTTTTAAACGGATTTGAAAACTGAAATCACGGCTAATTTCCTACGAAAAAAGTACACGGAATTTCGGGTTAAAATAAGCGCGGAGAGAGCGACGTTTATTACTCGATGGTTGTACAAGTACAGAGTTCAGTTGTTATTTTACATAATTGGGAGCCAGAGGGGCAGCCCGAAAATAGTGAACAAAACAAAATTCGAAAATAACCAAACACCACTGTACCGACAACATAGTACAGGGTGTTTGGCTATGTTTTGGCGTAAACATTGCCGCCCACCTTGCAGGAATGCAAAGTTTACAAAATTCAAGTAAAAAAAAAAAAAGTTCATAGAGGAAAAAAATTGAATTCAAGAAAATAAAATTATAATAAAAAACTATAGTAGGTAAAAAAAAAATTATAATAAGGAGGGGAAAAAAAATTTAAGGTTGTGCTGAAATCACCAGGCACCAGAACCGGACACGATCCATCCCAGTATCGAGTTTTGAGCGATCGGTTGCCCAATACCTGTCGGGAACACGCCTGCCCGAATGACCCTTTGATACACCTCGATACCCAGGCGTAGTTGAATGGGTGCTGATCGGTGGAAATTCGGGTCAGCAAGTCGTAAGTTGAGATACGGCTCTTTTACCCTGTCGTCAAGTGAACGAGTCGGCGTGGTGATGTCAAGTCGACGTTCTACCTGAGCCATCACACATATGGACTCGTTATTGTCGGTGCAAGACCGTATCTCTAACGAGCACACCTCTTCGCCGTCGATGGTGGATGTGCGGATGCGCCACTTTCTCGCCAAGTCACGAGAAATTTGGGTTTTTGGACAGCACCCGTCTAAAACCACTCTCTCTTTTTTGAGTTGACCCTGTACCAGCACACGCACAACAGCGGTTGGTAGCAGCGTCACGATGCGTTGTGTTGAAACGGACGAAGGAGGGGGTGGAGACGCTCGTCTCGCTACTCGCGGGCGGAACCTCTGTGAAAGGGAAATGGATTCAGTCAGATGATTTTTCTGACTGGGCCGTTGCCTTACCTCTATTGGCTGCCTATCCTGATAAAACTTTTGACGCACTACACGTCCTGCACGCTTGGCTTTTGGGCGCATGGCCCCGAAGTCGTCTTCGTCGTGCAGCAGAGTGTGATGGTCATCACCACAGTACCGGCATCGATGCTTACTCGGGCAATTCTTACGCGAGTGACTATCGGCAAGACAATTAGTGCAGAATCCATGACGGAGAGCTGCCCTTAATCGCGACGCCAAGTCCTTCGCCAAGAATTGGCGGCACTGCGCAATGGCATGCCTTTTGGCACAGAGGGGACACGCACGGGGTGGTGCCTTGTGCCTGGTGGACACCGTAGCGTTAGTGCAAACGCTCTCTGGTGTGGCTCTTTTCTTCTCTAAAACCGTAGCGTTAGTACAAACGCTTTCTGGTATGGATGGCTGCTTCGAAGAGACCGTAGCGTTAGTGCAAACGCTTTCTGGCCTGCTTTGCACTGCGACAACAGCACTGGATAGAGCGCTTCTCGGAGGTGTTCGGCTGCAAACACTCATGAGGTCATCTGAGTCCTCATAAATGATTCCATCAATGGCAATATTGTCGACAGACATTCTAAAAATGAGATTGCAAGTTTATGTGGTTATGTGTGTGGGGAAAAAAATGTGGACAAAAAAAAAGAGAACGGAACGAATGATTAGCTTATACGACGAAAATTATGGCAATGGAAGTGCCACAAGTTTGACAATAGGCCGCGTAATGCAGCCACGTTCGGTTCGGATTTCTGCAACGCGTACGCGATTATCACTGCCGGGATAAGTTTTTACTATCCGGCCTAATCGCCATTCATTTGCTGGTAAGTTTTCATCTCTCACCACGACCAAGTCGTTAACAGCATATTCTCGCTGGGGAGTTTTCCACTTAACGCGCTTGTGCAACTCTTTAAGATATTCGCTTTTCCATCTGCGACAGAAGTGCTGCTGCATAGCCTTGACTTTCTGCCATCGATTGACGATGGTAAGCGGTTGTTCGTCTATCTCTGGTTCAGTTGGAGATAGCAGAGGGCCCCCGACCAAAAAGTGGCCAGGAGTTAAAGGCTGAAGATCCGACGAGTCTTCAGACATGGCGCTAAGCGGACGCGAATTTAGGCACGATTCGACTCGATTAAGAATGGTGGAAAATTCTTCAAAAGTGTATTTAAGTGTTGCAGCAACCTTTTTAAAATGATTTTTGAAAGATTTTACGCCAGCTTCCCAAAGACCTCCCATATGAGGTGCTCCAGCTGGAATAAAATGCCAAGAAATTCCCTGATGCGCAAATTGTGAGACAACGGCATCATGTGAATTGTCGAGGAATTCCTTGAATTCACGTTTGAGGACTCTCGACGCGCCTAAAAAGTTTGTTCCATTATCAGAATAGACATTGGCAGGGCAGCCACGTCTAGAAACAAAACGTGTAAATGCCGCTAAAAATGTAGCTGTTGACAAGTCACTTGTGGCTTCAAGGTGAATTGCTTTTGTTGCAAAACAAACAAACAAGCAAACGTAACCTTTTGTTATTCGGCAAGCTCGACCAGAAAAACTTTTCATATCAAAGGGGCCAGCAAAATCCACGCCCGTAGATGAAAATGGTCTCGAAATATTGGTGCGCTCAGGGGGGAGTGCAGCCATAATTTGAGTCCTTTGCTTTTTTGAATTGACAACGCAAACTTTGCAATTGTGAAGAGTTGTCTTTATCAGATTTTTCGCACGTGGGATCCAAAATTGCGTTCGAAGAAGACGAAGCACCAATTGGTTTCCCCCGTGCAGTGAAATTTCATGAATGTACTTTACTAGCAACCTAGTAAAGTGACAGTTGTACGGTAGCAAAATTGGATGTCTTTCGTCGTACGAAAGAACAGGTGAAGATGCTAACCGTCCACCCACACGCAGCAACCCGTCCGAATGAACGAACGGATTAAGAGCCAAAATAGAGCTTTTGTAGTCAATGGGTTGGTTAATTTCTAAGCGATGATATTCCTCAGAAAAGTGAACTTTTTGGCTTAGCAAAATTAACCGATTTCTGACTGTTTTTATTTCGCTATTGTCAATAGATTCTGACTTGCATGAAAATGAAGCGCGCCGTACTGGATGGGTGCGATTTAAAAAACGAAATACATAGGCTATAACCCGTAATCCACGCGGCAGTGACGAAAAACGCTTCAAAATATCGTCATATTTCGAAAAATATGCAAAATGAACTTTAACACCTTTGCGTTCAAGAGAAGTTTCGATGAGTGAAGGTTCAGGTTGGTTGTGCCAAAAAGAATTATTTGACGAAAGCCATGATGGACCATGCCACCAAAGAGTGCTGTTAATAAGCTCCTGAGGTGTTACCCCACGTGAAGCCAAATCAGATGGATTGTCATGTGATTCCACATGAAACCAATTCTGATTTCCAACCTTTTCAACGATTTTAGATACTCTATTTGCAACGAAAGTTGTCCATGAGCAGGGGGGCTTTGAAAGCCAAGCCAGAACAATGGTCGAATCTGTCCAGCAGTATAAACGATGGCGATCCAAGTTTATTTGAGGCACTAAGGTGTCAACCATGTCTGCTAGTAAATTTGCCCCGCATAATTCAAGGCGTGGCAAAGAAACCGTTTTAACAGGAGCAACTTTGCTTTTAGCGTATAGCAAGTGACTGACTATACAATCACTTTGCTTGATACGAATATAAACTGCCGAAGCATATGCTTTTTCCGAAGCATCACAAAAAGCGTGAAATTCTACTTCTGAGGTAGGTGAAAAACTTACATATCGAGGAATCCTGATATTATCAATATTTGAGTAATCTTGCAAAAAAGTTTGCCAAGACTGAAAGCTATGGGGTGGAATGGTTTCATCCCAATCTATTCCATCAAGCCAAATCCGCTGCATAAGAATTTTAGCTATCACCACTATAGGTGCTAGCCAACCCGCAGGATCAAAAAGTTGCGCAATAACTGACAAAACTTCCCTTTTTGTGTAGGACGACTTAATTTCTAAACGCTTCGTAGTGAAATAAAATAAATCTGTCGTGGCGTTCCAACAAACGCCTAAGGCTTTGACGCAGCTCGCATCTTCAAATTTTAAAAAATCTTCTCGTAACAGATGCTCCGTGGGAAGATCTGCTAAAATGCTGAATGCATTAGCAGTCCACTTTCGCATGGCAAATCCTGCCGAATCAAGAGCAGCTATAAGCTCATTTCTAGCATTAATGGCAGTTTCCTCGTCATGAGCCCCAGCTAAGGCATCATCAACATAAGTATAGTGCCGCAATATTTCAGCGGCAAGAGGATAGCGTTGTTGAACGTCATCTGCCAATTGCAAAATATTGCCAAATATGGAGCACAATTCACGCCAAAAGTTACGGTTTTCAGCTCATAATCCTGAATTTCATCATCAGGTGAGCTTCTAAAAAGAATGCGTTGAAAAGCGGAATGTTTGGGGTCTACAAGAATTTGACGGTACATTTGTTGAATGTCGCCATTGAAAACATATTTGAAAAACCGCCATTTTAGTACCAGAAGCGTCAAATCAGCTTGAAGAATAGGTCCTGCGTACAGAACATCATTCAAGCTGACACTGTTGGACGTAGGACTCGACGCATTGAATACTACACGAACTTTTGTGGTAGTTCTTTCTGGTTTTATAACCGCATGATGCGGTAAATAATAATGAGCAGGTGACTTTTCAAATTTTGGAGAAGCTACCTTCACCATGTGACCCAACTTTAAATATTCAGTAACCACCTTGTCATATTCATTTTTGAGGTCAGGATTTTTGATCAGTCTAGCTTCATTTCTAACGAATTGTTTGAAAGCTATACCTCGAGAAAATCCCAGATTTATTTCATTGGGGTAGCCACTTTTGAATGGCAAAGTGACCATGTATCTACCCCTTTCGTCACGTTTTGTCGTCTGTTGATAGTTGTCTTCACAAAACTTATCAACCTGAGTTATAAATTTCTTTTTTGGAAGTTCTTCCAACTCCCAAAAACGTGCGATCTGTTGATCAATCGCAACTTCAGAGAAGTGTGTTAAACACGTAGTAAAAGTGGATATTTCCTTTTGAGGCAAAGGCCCAGTAAACATCCAGCCAAAAACGGTTTCCTGCGCTAATAAGGATCCAAGAATATTTCTTCGAATTCCGTCTAGGATTATGGCAGGATACAAATCGCCACCGATTAAAACATCTATCTGACCACTTCTGAAGAAATGAGGATCCGCTAACTGAATGTCAGGCAAAGATTCACATACAGAAGGGTCAATGTAACTAGAAGGCAAATTTCCAGTTAAGCGAGACAGCACAAAAGCCGTTGCTTCGATTTGGAATTGCCTATTTTTAGGAGAACTAATTACGAAGTCACACGATTGTGACACCTGCGCCGATACAGTTTGATTCAAACCTGAAACTTGAGCATTTATTCCTCGAGTAGGAATTTTTAACAATTTTTGCAAACGTTCAGAAATGAATGTACCTTCCGAACCAGAGTCAATAAGTGCTCTGGTGGTGTACGCTGCACCCAGGTGACATACGGTCACCATTGCAGTACCAAGTAAGACTTTTTTGGCACTTGAGGAAAAACACGTCTGTAGGTCTTTGTTAGTGGACTGTAACTGACAAGAATGAGATTGCGTATTTGGGCCCGGGGGGTTTGCTTGAGGATTCGATCCATTTGAGCCAACACTCAAATTATTAGAAGAGGTTGGAGTCGAATCTCGATGCAGAAGTGTGTTGTGACGTTGCTTGCACGTCGCACAATTATATCGGCTTATAAGCAGTTGACACATAAATGATGCTTTCGGACAACTGCTAGACGTTCCTTTTGATTAAGCTTGAGAAATTTAGGACACACTCTTAACGCATGCTGCTCCGACGAACAAAGCTTGCAGTTGATCGAAGTGACCTTTATCTGGTAACTATTTACCCGCTTACCAGAAGAGTTGTTCTGGTGACTCTTTGAGACCAACGTCTGAGAGTTTGAAGATTGTTTTGGTATCGCACCACTAGAGTTGCGAATATCTGATACAGTTTCCAGTGTTTGAAAACGACTGGTAAGAAAAGAATCAAGGTCTGCCCATTTTGGTATCTCAGTTTTATTGGTAACGGATTGTTCCCATAGAGAAAGAGTGACCTCAGGCAAACGTGTCGAGCAGAGATATACAAAAATTGCATCCCAGTTTGTGATATTAATATTGTGCGTTGTTAACGCGAAAATACAACTATTAATATCTCGTTGAAGCTTCTTTAAATCTGCACCAGATTCTTTTGGTACTTGTTGTAAATTAAATAAAATTTTTAATTGGCTATTGACCAGGATACGTTTGTTTTCGTATCTGTCACATAAATCACGCCAAGCTTGAGAAAAACCATCGTTTGTCAAAGGAGATTTCATCACTATTTCCTTTGCTTCTCCCTGTGTTTTTTTATTAAGGTGAAAAAGTTTTTCCACTTCAGTTAAACGCGAGTTAGTAATATAAATGGCTGTGAACATGTCCCTAAAGGACGGCCATTTGAGATAATCGCCACCGAATACCTCTGTATCACAAGGTGGTACAGGCATGCTGTGACCACTTAATGGTACACTGGCTTCACCAATCTTTGGTTGTGGCTTCTTCTGAGAAAGTTCAGAAAGTCGTGATGCCACACGTAAATAAGATTGGTAACAACTGCGGTACTTTTGTTTACATGACTCTATATCTTCCTTATTTTCAACTACATCTAAACACGCCTCATATGAAGTTTTAAGTTTTCTCCACTGGGCTTTTAGCTCGTCTTGTTGAGCATCTATTGAAAAAATGTCGTGCGCTTCAACGGCATTAAACTCCACTTCAAATTCGACTAAAGAGTCGGACAAACGAGTGAACGATTTTAACTGAGCCATATTTTTTTTAATATTTTTAAATATTGAATTAAGTCAGGAAGAACTGAATCAAAAATATTTAAATGTAACGGAAATTGCCAAGAAAAGACAAAAGAAGTAAAAAAAAACACACCAAAAATCAAGCAAAAAATGAAAAAAATGCAAATACCTAATCGGCAACCACTTGAAAAATAAAATACAAGACACAAAAATTTTGTCAAGCTGTCAAAAAAACAAAGCTGTGTGGGAAAAATAAAACAAAATTTTAAATAAAAATATATTTATGAAAATATGCGAAAATGTAAAAATTTTCCTTAATTATACACCTTTTTTTATTTAATTTGAGTTGAAAAAAATCAATTTGTTCAAAAAATTTAATTTAATAAATAAAAAATTTTGTCCGAAAAAATTTTAAATTTCTTGCACTGTGTTTGTTATGTGTACTCTCTGCAACTAAATATGTACAAGATTTACTATGTAAATTTGTAACACAAACCAAAGCCAACGCTTTGATTTTGACGGACACGATTAAAAGAGGAATACGAAAGAACGCGCAATCGTGAGAGTACAAATTTTTTACATGCACAAATGGTGGTTGAATTTTTTTTAAGTTGCAAGCTAAAGCACTGAAATGCACTTTGAGCAAGCAAAAGTGACGCAAAACGAAATTTAGAAAAATTATTGCATATGAACCGATCATAAAACTTCGGCTTTGAGAGAGATGCAATAACTTTTTTTCGGTAATTTGGTCACACAAAAAACAAACTGAAAAAATTGTTGTTCTTGTAATTGCACTTGTTTTGTCGTTTAAAATTGCTCAATTTAACGAGAAAAAAAATAAAATCTTTACGTATATAAATTTGCCTTCAAAATTTCCGAAGGGTCAACGACTATATATATACTTAAGCAATTGAAAGTATATACAAAAAATTAAACATATAGTTTTTTCCCCGCCAAAAAAAATTGAACAATTTTGTAGCACAAAGCAAATGCAAAATTACGTATGAAAAATTTTTTTTTTAAATCAAATAACACTTTTGAACGCAAGACTTTTTCCACATAGAAAAACTTAACGAGTCGAATAAAATACGCGTTTCCGAACCGAACTTTTCCACTTTTTTTCCCTTAATTTTATAGAAAATTAAAACCACATACCTTGCAAATTTGATATTAAATAATTTATTTTCAAAAAGGATAAAGTTGATGAAGTCTGTCTGGTGACAAAAAAAACAGCTTATCTTCCAGATGATCCAATTGCTGTTGTCCTGACTGCAAGGAAACACTTTACTTCACTTTTTGTTTTTTTTGTTGCCAATTTTTTTTTTTTTTTATTAGCCTTCAACGCTAATTTTTTTGAAAATATTTTTATAAATTTTTAAACACTTTTAATATGATTTGGCAATTTGTTTTATTGTTTTCGTTTTTTGTTTTTATTGTTTTGTAAACACTCGCGGCGCTATATTTTAATTTAATTCGCGGAACACACCGACGGATCGATAGGACCAAATGTTTTTTCCTAGATCTTAAAAATCACTTTTTAAACGGATTTGAAAACTGAAATCACGGCTAATTTCCTACGAAAAAAGTACACGGAATTTCGGGTTAAAATAAGCGCGGAGAGAGCGACGTTTATTACTCGATGGTTGTACAAGTACAGAGTTCAGTTGTTATTTTACATAATTGGGAGCCAGAGGGGCAGCCCGAAAATAGTGAAGAAAACAAAATTCGAAAATAACCAAACACCACTGTACCGACAACATAGTACAGGGTGTTTGGCTATGTTTTGGCGTAAACAGTATCTAAAATTAAATCCAAAGGAATACAATTCTTTTTTTTACAAATGTGTAGACAATTCGATTTTTCAACTGATATATTCGTGCCGCTGTAAGAGCACCATAACTTGATTTTTGTATGCAATGTTTCAAGTTGTAAAGTTATAACATCATTAGTTTTAAATTTTCCATATATATATAAATCATCGGCATACATAACATGCTTGAAAAAATTGTGGTCATCTATTATTCTACTAAGTTTATCTGTTGCTATTAAGAATAAGGTTACTGATAGTGGAGATCCTTGTGGGATTCCGTTATGAAGAGGAAATAAATTCGAGAGCGAACCATTTACTTTTGTTCGGATCTTCCGATTGGACATAAAGTTTTTGACAAATATTATGATTTTTGGGCCAAAACCCCATTTTATTAACTGGTCAATGATTGGATGCATACCGATACGGTCGAAAGCCTTTTCTGAATCAAATGCTACAATTGAGAGTTGATTTTTTGACGGCAATGTGTTGTTAATGTATTCGTCTAACGCTAACAGTGGATGCTCTGTCCCTTTGCCGCTTTTGTATGCATATTGCTTTTGAGTTAAAAGGTTATTGCTACTTAGAAACCACATTATTCTTTTCGAGATAATTTTTTCCATTATTTTTGACATGCAAGGAAGTAGAGATATCGGACGATATCCTTCAGTTCGGTTTTTTGGCTTGTTTGGCTTCGGTATTGGTATTGCTAGGGCGATTTTCCATTGCTGAGGGATAACACCGTTATTGAAGATATTATTGTAAATATTACATAAAGTATTTTTATATTCTTGTGTAAGTTTTTTAAGTATTGGCTACGAGAGTTGGTCAAAACCAGGAGTTTTTCTTTTAATGAGGATAAACATGAATTTAGCTCAAGAAGAGTAAAAGGTTGTTCTATTAATTTTGCTTTAGGAGTTACAAAATGAGTCATTTTAGTTTGGTTGAGGTCTTTTTGCTTATGCAATAAAAATTCAGAGTTAAAGTTTGAGTCTTTTGAATAATTGGACCAGTCTAGGGCAATAGTGTTCGCTATTTCTATTGAATTTGATGTTGATGTACCGTCAGGTTTTTCTATTGCATGAATGTGGGTGCTTTTTGGTTCCTTTGACAAGGATATGACTTTGTCCCATAGTAAGCTCATCGGAGTGTTGGGGTTGATCTCACTTGTGAAAAGAATGAAAGATTTTCTTTTTGATATTTTAACTTCCCTTTTGAATTTTGCGTTAGCTTTTTTGTAATTAAGGGCATTTTCTAACGATGTGTTCCCCTTAAATGTTTTCCAACAATCTCTTTTTTCTTTATGGAGTTTGGCTAACGTAGAGTTCCACCAGCACACTTTTCTATTCAGTGGTTTATATGTATTACGTGGAATTGCTTGATTAGCCGCTAGTTTGATTTGTTTCAAAAACAAAGCTGCCTTCTGATTATTGTTGTTGGATCGCGATAAGATTGGTGGGCTGTTCGTCAATAAAATATGAAATTTGTTCCAGTTTGCAAGATCTACTATATATTTAGGAGTAAACTTGCTGTGGGAATAGTTTCTGGAGAAAAGATGAAGCCATATGGGAAAATGATCGCTTCCAAAGAGAGTATTTTCTACTTGATAGTTGGTTGATAAATTGAGTGGAAGAGTTGCCATTGTGAGGTCTATGCTTGTGAGAGAATTTCTAGTAGAAAAAAGTGTTGGTGAATTGTCGTTAAGTAAAATTAAGTTGTGGTCTTCTATGATTTTTGATATCAGTTTTCCTTTGTTGTTGAACGATGTGGATCCCCATAAGGGGCTCCATGCTTTAAAGTCGCCTAACTAAACAAAAGGTTTATTTATGTTGGCTATAAGCATGTTTAGATCGTCTTCTGTAAGGTTATCTTGTGGTGATATTTATATATTTATTAATAAAAAATAAATCTCAGAATTTAATTCTATTGCTTTATTTAATAATCTAGGGCAGAGATGGGCACAGCTAGTTACTTTTGTAACTTGATACATTTTTGTTACTTGTTACTTTTGTATCAAGTATCAAAAATTTTTTTAGTTACTTGTTACTTTTGTATCAGTATCAAAAAAAAATTTTGTTACTTGATACAAAAGTAACAAGTAACTAAAAAAATTTTTGATACTTGATACGAAAGTAACAAGTAACTAAAAAATTTTTGATACTTGTTACAAAAGTAGCAATCTCATGAGTAACTATTGTTATTGATACATATATGTATAAATTTACATTTTTAATGGTTTTCAGGACTGCCAACTGTTATTTATTTTTATTTTGGTTAAATGGAACTTTTTAAATTTAATTAAAAAAAATAAATTTAGGTCTTGAAGTTCTTAGATAAGCTTTTTAAAAAATTCAACATATATTTTTAGGGTTGCCATCTTTATTAAAATTTTCATCAATAACAACGGCATAATTAACAAAAAAACTTACATTTTTAACTTTTTATAGTCTTTCCGACACAAAAATTTTGCGGAAGCAAATTACTAAATTTTTTTTTCGTTGTTTTTTACTCAAGATGTTAATTTGTAGAGTGAAAATGTTGATTTAAGGAATTTATTGGAAGAAAATTTTTATTAAAAAAAAAAACCAGGTGGCAACCCTAAAAAAATTTCAATGGGTTTTTGGGTCGATCCTATAACTTTTCAATAAAGAAAGTTGACAAACAAAGGCAATTTTGCGAAAAATCGTCTGGCAACCCTAATACGGCAACCCTAAATTTTTGTTTCGTTGTTTTGGGACCCAATTTGTTAATTTATAGAGAGAAAATGGTGTTTAAGGAATTTTTTGGAAGAAAATTTTGATTTTATTAAAAAAACCAGGTGGCAACCCTAAAAAAATTACAATGAGTTTTTGGGTTGATCCTATAACTTTTCAATAACGAAAGTTGACAAAGGCAATTTTGCGAAAAAACGTCTGGCAACCCTAATATGGCAACCCTAAATTTTTGTTTCGTTGTTTTTGGACCCAATATGTTAATTTATAGAGAGAAAATGGTGTTTTAAGGAATTTTTTGGAAGAAAATTTTGATTTTATTAAAAAAACCAGGTGGTTACCCCAAAAATGTGCTTGATTTTTAAAAAGCTTATCTAAGCGTTTTAAGACTAAAATTAAATTTTTTTTCGAAATACTTATATGGCTTAAGCAAAATTTACAAAAGAAAATCAGGTGGCAACCCTAAAAGTTTTTGTATAATTTTAAAAAAATTTATCTGAGCGTGTCCTAAAGTAAAATTTTGAATTAAGTCACAAAAAGTATGATTTTAGCAAAATTCCAGAAAATAACCAGATGGCAACCCTAAAAATATATGTTAAATTTTTTAAAAAGCTTATCTAAGAACTTCAAGACCTAAATTTATTTTTTTTAATTAAATTTAAAAAGTTCCATTTAACCAAAATAAAAATAAATAACAGTTGGCAGTCCTGAAAACCATTAAAAATGTAAATTTATACATATACTTATGTATCAATAACAATAGTTACTCATGAGATTGCTACTTTTGTAACAAGTATCAAAAATTTTTTAGTTACTTGTTACTTTCGTATCAAGTATCAAAAATTTTTTTAGTTACTTGTTACTTTTGTATCAAGTATCAAAAATTTTTTTAGTTACTTGTTACTTTTGTATCAGTATCAAAAAAAAATGTTGTTACTTGATACAAAAGTAACAAGTAACTAAAAAAATTTTTGATACTTGATACGAAAGTAACAAGTAACTAAAAAATTTTTGATACTTGTTACAAAAGTAGCAATCTCATGAGTAACTATTGTTATTGATACATATATGTATAAATTTACATTTTTAATGGTTTTCAGGACTGCCAACTGTTATTTATTTTTATTTTGGTTAAATGGAACTTTTTAAATTTAATTAAAAAAAATAAATTTAGGCCTTGAAGTTCTTAGATAAGCTTTTTAAAAAATTCAACATATATTTTAAGGGTTGCCATCTGGTTATTTTCTGGAATTTTGCTAAAATCATACTTTTTGTGACTTAATTCAAAATTTTACTTTAGGACACGCTCAGATAAATTTTTTTAAAACTATACAAAAACTTTTAGGGTTGCCACCTGATTTTCTTTTGTAAATTTTGCTTAAGCCATATAAGTATTTCGAAAAAAAATTTAATTTTAGTCTTAAAACGCTTAGATAAGCTTTTTAAAAATCAATAAAATCAAAATTTTCTTCCAAAAAATTCCTTAAAACACCATTTTCTCTCTATGAATTAACATATTGGGTCCAAAAACAACGAAACAAAAATTTAGGGTTGCCATATTAGGGTTGCCAGACGTTTTTTCGCAAAATTGCCTTTGTCAACTTTCGTTATTGAAAAGTTATAGGATCAACCCAAAAACTCATTGTATTTTTTTTAGGGTTGTCACCTGGTTTTTTTAATAAAATCAAAATTTTCTTCCAAAAAATTCCTTAAAACACCATTTTCTCTCTATAAATTAACAAATTGGGTCCCAAAACAACGAAACAAAAATTTAGGGTTGCCGTATTAGGGTTGCCAGACGATTTTTCGCAAAATTGCCTTTGTTTGTCAACTTTCTTTATTGAAAAGTTATAGGATCGACCCAAAAACCCATTGAAATTTTTTTAGGGTTGCCACCTGGTTTTTTTTTTTAAATAAAAATTTTCTTCCAATAAATTCCTTAAATCAACATTTTCACTCTACAAATTAGTCCGACGGATAGATATTTTTCAGTAATTTGCTTCCGCAAAATTTTTGTGTCGGAAAGACTATAAAAAGTTAAAAATGTAAGTTTTTTTGTTAATTATGCCGTTGTTATTGATGAAAATTTTAATAAATGTGCTTAAAATTTTAATTTTTTAGGAACAAGCGGGAGAAATATACAAATAGGCACCAACTAGAAATTATGGTGCAACAAATGCAAGAAAACTCGGATATTGCTGGTGGACTTACACAGCGGCAGCCTGCAGGGTTAAAAAAATGTTGGAGCGAGTTAGCTGTGAAGTTAAACGCCTATGGACCTCCTTTGATGGAAAAATCCTCTCAACAATTCCGCTTTTTGAGTGCGCAGTATTAAATCTACGTTTTCTCTCGCAAGTAATTGGTTCCCTAAAAGGTGTTAAAAGCCAAGGCTGCAAGGGATATCCTTTGTCACCTGAAATATATTTCATATTTATAAATTTTATAAATAAAATATAAATGTATGTATATTCACCTAAGACTTGTAAACGATTATGGCTGTTTTTGGTTTCTAAAAAACGTTTTGCCGAATTCATTTCCCATATGTGAGAGTCATGACAGCTTCCAGGTCCAGTATACTTTGCAGACACATATCGAATTTTTTGTTCATGGTCACACATCTGAAATTTTTGAAATTGGATTGTTTTAAACTATTCATTATGGGATTTGCTCACAATCATAGCATTAATGCTAAAGTAGCCTTTTCACTACTGGGGCCATGAATTTTAACATGCGTGCCATCTACAGCCATAGTAATGTTTGGAATGCCACATCTTTCGTAGAAAGCCGTTTTTGCGCTCATTTCTTCTTCTGCGGTCATATTTAGCGTAATCCATTTCGAACACAAGGGACCTTCCAACACTTCCAAGACTTCAGATAGTATTTTGGAAAACGTTGATTGTGCAACGTTAACGTTGAAATCCTTTCCGACACCATGTTGCTAGCTTCCTTCCGAAAAGAATCGTAAGCTTGCCGCAAGTTTATCTGTGTCGGAAAGTGCACGCTGGCGTTGGCGTTGGCTGGCATACTGCCATACCTAAATTGGAGCGTCAGGCGTTGCGTTATTTAACGTTACACAAAAGCGTCAAGCGCCATACCGAAATAAAGAGCGTTGCGTTGAAGTCATTTGTTTCTCAAAATCATATTGTTGTTTTTTTTTTACTTTTCTGCAGCTAACTTCACTCCATAACGCTTTGTCAAAATTGGAAATACGAATAGCTCAGCGTTGAGCGTTGGCAATTTCGGTATGCGCCATACAAATTGTATGTACATGAGAAATTTTTGACAGTAAAATAACGCTGACGCTCCAATTTAGGTATGGCAGATAGACTTCCATTTCCGTTAAAATATGTCTAAATGCCACTTTATTTAGGCGAAAATTTCGTTGGAAGCTGTAAATTAAGAATTTTTTTTTTTTAATTAAGCAAGCGCATATATTCAAATTAACATGTTGTAACTCACTCTATGTCCCTCAGTTGGAATATGTCCCCAGAGAGAGATCAACGCAATCGTCGCTGTCGCTATCACTGTCAAAAACGCTATTGTATCCATTTAATTATATATATTTTAACAAAGTTATTCATCTTCTTCTTCTTCGAATATGCTACTCATTACGAGTAACATAGGTCCCTAATTACGAGAGCTCCCGTAAACACTAGGTTTTTATCACAGCTCTCAGCGTACGTCTTTACAGACTTATAAAATTATTATATAGCGATATTTTCAGTCTGACTGAAATTGATTTTTCCTTTTAACCTATATTTAGGTTATGTACGATACACGCGCCTTTAAAAAAACACGTGTAACGGGTCTAACTTTAAGACACGCACGAACGATTACACACGAGAGTACGTCTGTACTCGGTCACGGACAAAACGAAAGACCACAAAGTTATTCAATTTTTACAAGTTTTCACTGTTTACACTTTTATTTATTTTTTTTTTTTATCCTTTGTCATCTGTCAAAATGTTAGAGATGTTCTTATTTCAGGGCTCCCAATATTTTCATTCGATATTCCACTACCGTCGGAATCAATAATAGTAGTTTTCATATCGAACGATATTTCTTTCCGCGAAAATTTCCTTATCGAACGGAATCAATAATAGCACCCAATATGTGAAGTGGGGTGTTAACATCAACAAACACGAGTAACACAAGAAATATAACAAAGCGCAACGAAAAAAAGTAGACCTTTACTCTAAGAGAGATGATTGGCAACTGGGCTACAAAATTGTCTAGACAAATTCTGAAAAAGTAACCGTTAGTGTAATATTTGCAAAAAACAGATTTTTTCGACCTTTGACCTTGAATAACTTTTTATGCGTAGAAGATTTCACTATGATTCTTTCACACTTTTTCTTTCATGCATAAGTTAAGAGTATTCTGGTGACAAAATTTAATTTCGAACTATTTTGCAGAAAATTCCGAATTTTGTCGGACTAACTCCAATTTTAAGGATATTTTTTAAATAAAGAATTTTCGCAATCATTTTTTTTCAGAGTTTTTTTGCTAAGGAATGTAAACTTTTTATTCTATGGAAAGCATACATGATATATATATAATACTAGCTGTTTTACCCGGCGTTGCACGGGTTTTAATAAAACGCCAGATTGCACAAAAAAGCTATAAAACGAAAACTTTTTTTATTTTTTAAAACAATGTGCCACAAACAGATGCTCCGATATAATTATTTTATCGGTAAAATTCCAAAAGTGTCGCAAAATATTAAAATATACATTGAAGAAATCGGTAAGAGTTCAAGTTTATGGAAGAACGTCCAAAATATCGGTAAATGTCTAAAAGTATTGAAATACACCGAAGAAATCGGTAAAAGCCCAAATCTATCGAAAAACATCTAAAATATCGGCAAAAATCTAAAAGTATAGAAGAACATCTAATGTATAGGTAAATGTCCAAATATATCGAAAAACATCCAAAACATTGGTAAAAGTCCAAAAGTTTCGAAAAATATTGAAAACTATTCTAAAATAACGGTAAAGGTCCAAATGTCGGAAATCATCTTAAAATCGGTAAAAGTCCAAAAGTATTGGAATACATCAAAGAAATAATAATAATAATACTTAATTGTTATAATTATGAGTAGTGGCATGTTAAAGACGAAATTCTTCTATGCGAACGATTCAAATCAATAAATTCTATTTATAAAAAAATCAGTAAAAATCCAAATAAAGCGAAAAACATCCAAAATATCGAAAAAAGTCAAAAAGAATTGAAAAATATTGAAAAACATGTAAAACGTTATAGGTCCAAAAATATTGAGTTGGCATCACTGATGAAATCACTCTCATTTTTGCTCTCATCAACAACACAACATTAAGAATAAAAAAAACCATAGATGAAAGAGACGGAAAACGATAATTTTTATGCAAGCATTGAATTTTTTCAACAACTTCATACTAAAAAAAAATGGTTTATCTTATAAAAACCAAGAAAATAAGTATACAATCCTGTTCCTTATTACACGTAGAACGTTTTAAAAAAAAATTATTTAAATCTGTTCGGTATATTTTGCACCAAATCGTTACATAGGGTTTTCATATAATCAATTTTATATAAATAGTATAGATTTGTGTATATTTATAATTTTCATTATGTCTTAAATAATAAGCAAAATTAATTTTCATCGATTTTTTTCTATTTAGTCTTATATTCTTTAAAATTTAATATGCTATCATAATATATGGGTGATTCTTAGATAACTGTGCTTTTTCGAGTTGTAAAATTGGCAGATAATTTTTTTGGATTTTTGCAAGTTTCTTCATGCTATCTTGTGTAAACACACTCTAAAAACTCACCTTTTAAGTAGATCAACTACAAGTATGAATTTACGGCTTTGAGGTCGAAATTAAGAAATTTTGCTGCCACGTTTGTGACCAAATTGCCACGTTTGTGACATTTTAGCCACAGTATGGAAAAATTATGGTTTTGAAGCGTTTTGATGAGAGATATATTGCATATAATGACAAATTTACACTTCAAGACTAATTTTGCAACAGTGTCATGTCTCCGGTGGGCCATTTTTTTATACCCTACCGCCCTAAAAATTAACTATGGTTTCCTTTCCTCTGTTTTTATAGCCGTTTGTGGTGGATTAGGATCTCCTAATTACGAATCTGATGTTGATTTTTTTCTATTACATCAGTATCCTTAGTTATCCTTGCTCAAATGTAAAAAAATCACAGTTTTGACATCTACTTAACAAAAACAGCAATAAGTAAAATTATTTTTTGCCAGTGGATTCAGACAGCTGAATTTATTATCAACAACACATAATATACCGTTTTTCAATTGGATTCCCGGTTTCCGAGTTATAAGCCTTTTAAAAAAAAGGATACCTCTCAATAATACACACAGGATTTTCTGGACCGAAAAATTAACAAAATGGTAAGTTTTATTATTTTTGTCAAAAATTTATTTTATAACAAAAATTTTAAGCCATTGCAGACTAAAATCGGATGAAAAAATAAGGCTCTATTGTAGATTTAGTGAATGAACAGATGAAATTTTGATTCTGTTAATTTGCAAAGCAGTAGTTTAGTACGCTTATTCACTAAATCTAGCATAGAACTGTCATTTTTCATGCGATTATGGTCTGCAAGGTCTCGAAATTTTTGTGATTAAATATGTTATTGATAAAAATAATAAAACTTGATTTTTTGTAATTTTTCGGTCTCGAAAAATCCTTTGTATGTTATCGAAAGATATCCTTACTTTAAACGTCTATAGCTCGGAAGCTGGGAATCCAATTGAAAAACGGTAAATTATGTCTTGTTGACAATAAATTTGGCTGTCTGAATCCATTGACAAAAATTAATTTTACTTGTTGTTGTTTTTGTTCTATAGCTTTAAGTATATGTCAAAACAGTGATTTTTTCACTTTTGAACAAGGATAACTCAGGATTCTGATGGTCTAGAAAAATTTTTGTATTAAAAACATAATTGATAGCCTTCAACTAACCATCTGTATACTCAAACTTCCTATCAAAATATGTTTTTTGCAAAGTGATAAAAAGTGCCACGTTTGTGACATTTTTGATGCGCCACGTTTGTGACATTTTTGTAGTTTATCGCTCATTGTAAAGCACGCTTTTGAGTTCAAGATTTTTCCGAAAGAATTTGGGGTCATGTATGCAAATCCTACAAAAAAATTGTTTCATGCATAAAATAAAATGTACTACCTGAGAGTGCCGAGTGCCACGTTTGTGACCATAATTTTTAAAAAAAACTGTTTTTGTTTATAAACTACCCTATAAAACGCAAACAGATTTCTTTTTGGACGCGTGTGGACATGATGACCTTTGGGTGATGCATAGTGATCAGAATTAATGCACATTTATTGCAATCTATTGACTGAAACAGTAGTACCATGCAGTAGTAGCACAATGCTTTGAAGAAATTTTTTTTGAATATTAAATTAGACCAAGTGTAAATTTGTTAATTAATTATTATTATAGGCTTAATTGGTCAGTGAAATAATATGTAAAAAATAGTAAAAACGACTATTTTACATTTACTCCCTACGTTTCGGCGATATGAATGTAACCTTCATCAGGGGTAGTTTATTAAATCTTTAAACAAAAAGAAAACAATATTTAAAACACAAACATTTTTGAAAAATGAAAACAAAAACTTACAGAAGAAATTACATTAAAAAACAGAAGCAAACAATTAAATTTATCAAAGATTTTAAATTTAAAAAATTAAACACTGCCGGTGACTGAACGAAATTTATAAGTTTAAAGGGCAATATGATAGCTGCAACTAATGTTGTCTTTATCTTCTTTTGTGTTCATTGTCGTCTTTATTTTTTGTTGTATTCTTAGGCTTTCCAATGTAAATCGCGCGTTTTCTCTTTTTTCTTTGTCCAAGATCTTGATGTTGTCAAAGTCAGCTGTGTGACCGCTCTCCTTTAAGTGTTGAGATAAAGCTGTACTCTCTCGTCCTTTGTTTGCATCGCCCTTATGCTCACCGACTCTCGTTCCCAAAGCTCTTTTCGTTGTGCCAATGTAGACTAAGTTGCAATCGTCTCCTTCTTTGCCTTTGCATCCGATTTCGTAGACAACATTATTCTGTTGCAGTTTTTCATATGGAAAGAAACTTTACCACCAGACATTTGGTATGCCTATGGGAAGCCCTCTTTCCCCAGTAATAGCTGACATAATTTTGGATAGTCTACTCGATTATACGATAATGATTCTTGAAGAGAATAACATTCATATAAAATTCATTGTCAAATATGTTGATGATATTTTTGCTATCGTCAGAGAAGACGAAACAAACACAATTCTTAATACACTTAATACATATCACAACAAATTGCAGTTCACAATAGAAATGGAAAACAATAGTTGCATACCCTACTTAGACACAAGAATACATAGAATGAACAATAAAATAGTATTTGATTGGTATACTAAGGATACATCATCAGGCAGAATAATTAACTTTTTTTCAACACAACCATTAAGCCAGAAAATTAATACAGCAAACAATTTTATCAACAAAGTTCTCACAATAAGTGATCAACAATTTCATAACAAAAATATCAGCAGAATCAAAGAAATTTTAAATAAAAACAGCTATCCAATGGGTATTATAAATAACTTGATCCTTAAAAACATAAATAAACTAAGACCCAATAATAACCAAAATACAACCGGAATTGAACAGTCTGGCAACACTGTAAGCAAAAAATTCTACAGCATCTCTTGCATGGTCTTTCGTTTTGTCCGTGACCGAGTACAGACGTACTCTCGTGTGTAATCGTTCGCGCGTGTCTTAAAGTTAGACCCGTTACACGCGTTTTTTTAAAGGCGCGTGTATCGTACATAACCTAAATTTAGGTTAAAAGGAAAATTTAATTTCAGTCAGACTGAAAATATCGCTATATAATAATTTTATAAGTCTGTAAAGACGTACGCTGAGAGCTGTGATAAAAACCTAGTGTTTACGGCAGCTCTCGTAATTAGGGACCTATGTTACTCGTAATGAGTAGCATATTCGAAGAAGAAGAAGAAGAAGAAGCATCTCTTGCATACCTAAGCTCACTAATACACATAGTCTTCAGAACATCATAAACAATAGAAACATAAATTTTGCTCACAAACCAAATTATACTCTGCAAAACATTTTTACAACAACAAAAACACCAATTGAAAAACTGCAACAGAATAATGTTGTCTACGAAATCGGATGCAAAGGCAAAGAAGGAGACGATTGCAACTTAGTCTACATTGGCACAACGAAAAGAGCTTTGGGAACGAGAGTCGGTGAGCATAAGGGCGATGCAAACAAAGGACGAGAGAGTACAGCTTTATCTCAACACTTAAAGGAGAGCGGTCACACAGCTGACTTTGACAACATCAAGATCTTGGACAAAGAAAAAAGAGAAAACGCGCGATTTACATTGGAAAGCCTAAGAATACAACAAAAAATAAAGACGAAAATGAACACAAAAGAAGATAAAGACAACATTAGTTGCAGCTATCATATTGCCCTTTAAACTTATAAATTTCGTTCAGTCACCGGCAGTGTTTAATTTTTTAAATTTAAAATCTTTGATAAATTTAATTGTTTGCTTCTGTTTTTTAATGTAATTTCTTCTGTAAGTTTTTGTTTTCATTTTTCAAAAATGTTTGTGTTTTAAATATTGTTTTCTTTTTGTTTAAAGATTTAATAAACTACCCCTGATGAAGGTGACATTCATATCGCCGAAACGTAGGGAGTAAATGTAAAATAGTCGTTTTTACTATTTTTTACATATTATTTCACTGACCAATTAAGCCTATAATAATAATTAATTAACAAATTTTTTTTTTCCAAAACTAGGGGACAGTTTTCAATTCGAAATTGTGCCCTCTAAAAATTATTTTAAACTGCAGATGAGCTCAGAATATTGTAGCCTTAAGTATTTACTTAATATGTGTAGTAACTTGTTTTCTGTTCTATTGCCGTCTTTTGGTCGTTTTTCATCGTTTTGTTTATAAAAAGTAGGGGTAGGACATGCCACGTTTGTGACATTTGGTGTATATTTGCAAACTTTCACAGTAGACCAATAATTATTTGGTAGTAAAATTGATCCGCTCTGTTAGAAAAACATAGTTTCTAACTTATAGCGTAATTTTTTGTGAAAAAAAGCCTACTGTATAGGTGAAATCGCCAGAGGACACAAAAAGTACAGTTATCTAAGAATCACCCATATACACATTATAATCATTATTTGTTAAAATATTGATCAAAATTTAATTTTTGTGTGTCAACTCAAAACTTTTTTTTCATTTCAATTTTAACGGTTTTTTGGCTTTTTTTCAAAAACCGCTCTAACGATTTTTTTAAAAATTCACCAAAATATGCAGAATTCGATAGGCTTTTATAATATGAAATAACCCCAGAGGGGTGTTGTTATCCCAGGGCGTTAAAAACACGTATACGTAGGATTTCTACAAGACCGCATGAAATTTAATTATTAAAAGTGGAATGTTTAGCTTATAATATAAATAAAAAAGTTTACCTATTAAAAAGTTCTGATCTCTTTTGTAGAGCGGTCATTTGGTAGTTTTACCTAGAAAGTTTTTCGAGGTTTTTGAAACTGAGTTATTTTTTTAAATTGTGATAACACATAAACGGAGCGTCGCAGCAAAAAAATAAAAATACCAGCTTATAGGGAATTGCTTGTTCTACATAGAGCATATTGCTTTTTTTGTACAACTTAAAGCTTAGGAGGTATCTTTTGACAACCCTAAAATTTAGAAAAAAACTGTTTTTGCAAAATATTCCGAAACGATATGCCGTAGAAAAAATGTTTTTTCTTGGATTTTGCAGAACATGTTATTCTCTATGAATGTCTTTACCAACACTTTTTTCGTCCGACTTACCGTTCATGAGGTATCGCGATTTGAAAATGAACATAGTTTCATGAAAAGTGATACGCAGTAGGCCTCTTCGTTTTGCCTTTTTGGACAAAACACCGTGGACGGTGTTGGAAACAACTTCAATTAAGAAGAAATTTACTAGCATTTTTCTCTAGAAGTACCCGTTACAGAGATAAAAATAGTAATTTTAAATGTGTTTTACGATTAGTGGAGTGCCTGAGACTTTTAACCTAGGATTTTTATTAGAGTGAATGAATTTATATAGTTGTGATGGGATTTTGTTTTTTATACTATAAAAAGAAAAGTTTACCAAAAATTTTTTTTGTGCATTTGATTTATTCTTTATTTAAGCAATAACTATAAAAAGTTAATAAAACACTAAATCCAAAATAGATGTAACATTTTGCAAACTATTTTTTCTAAACTAATTAAGAGTCTTTGAACACGTAAAACCCACTTATTTTTTATTTCTTTGGACCGTTTCCTAGTTATTCGGACATTTATATTTTCGAGGTTATAGCTTCATATACATCAATATATTTATAGAACGCCAAGTCCGATCGATTTTATTTTACAACGTTTACAAAGAGTGAGTAATAGCTCTTCTAACGAGTATACCAATGGTTATGCTCCGATCAAAATTGAATAAGTTATATCAAGAAAAACTTCGATTTTTTAAAAAATTTTAAAAATTTTCATATCAACCTCAAATGAAACACTTAGTTTTTCGCACATTTTGGTTTTAAATAAATTTTTTTTTGCAATTTTATTTAATGGCACATTAAATTCCAAACATTTTAAGCTTATGCTGAGCAAAATCGAATGCAATTTCGTAAAGATCTTAAGGATTTAGTGCAATAATGATGATGAGAAGTTGTCCTGCGTATTTTCAAAATGTTCAGCCTTAGTCAACAGATCCAATTTTTCTGCTTCCAGAACGGCCACTTCACACTCACTGAACATTTTAAAGATGCTCTAGACAACTTCTCATCATTTTCTGTAGAAGAACATTGAAGACCATGTTGCAATTGTATCAAAAATACTAATTTTTGAAAGAAATCGACATGTCTCTATTGCACTAAAACCTTAATATCTTCTTTAAATTTCATTTGATTTTGCTCAGCATAGGCTTAAAATGTTTGCAATTTAATGTGCCACTAAATAGAATTGGTAAAAAAACATATTTAAAAACAATATATGCGAAAAACTAAGTGTTTCATTTAAAATTGATATGAAAAATTTTAAAATTTTTTCAAATATCCAAGTTTTTCTTGGTATAACTCAGTTAATTTTGTTTGGAGCAGAATTGTTGGTATGCTCGTTAGAAGCGTCATTTGTCACTCTTTGTAAACGTGGTAAAACAAAATCGATCGGATTTGGCGTTATACAAATATATTGATGTATATGAAGCTATAATCTCGAAAATAGAAAAGTCCGAATAACTCGGGAACGGCTAAAAGGAAAAAAAAATAATTGGGTTTTTCATGTTCAGCGACCTCAAATTAGTTTGGAAAAAATGGTTTGCAAAATGGTACAATTATTTTTAATGTAGTGTTGTACTAACTTTTTATAGTTAATACACAAATCGAAAGCACAAAAAAATTTTGGGTTAACTTTTTTTTTTATGGCATTTAAAACAAAATCCCATCCCAACCATATAAATTCATTCGGTCTTGTAGAAATCCTAGGTTAAAAGCCCCAGGCACTCTACTATTGTTTAAATTCTCTGAACAGCGCAGTAAAAGAACAATTTAGAATCCAAAAGCAGACGAAATTTCCTAAAAAATTCTTGGTATGGCAAGCTATATGCAGTTGCGGCAAAAGAAGCAAGTCATTTGTTACAGTGGGCTCTATAAGTAGCAAAATTTACATCAAAGAATGTTTGAAAAAAAGCTTCTTCCTTTCATAAGAGAGGACAATGTGTCCACATATTTTTGGCCCGATTTGGCATCATGTCACTACGGCAAAAAAGCTCTAGAGTGGTATCAAAGTAATAACATAGCTTTTGTACCAAGAGAGGCCAATCCTTCAAATTGTCCGGAGCTAAGACCAGTGGGGAGATATTGGGCTTTTTGTGAAAAGAAACTTAAAGAGCACAAAAAAGGTGTCCTAAAATATCGAAGATTTTAAAAAGAGATGGGCAAACCGTTCCAAAAAGGTATCTGAAACGACTATCAAATCTCTAATGGAAGGCTTACCAAAAAAAGATCCACGAGTTCATAAATAGTGTACAATATTATCAATTAAATAAAAAAAAAAATCAAAACTCTGAGATCAACCGTTTAAAAATTAATGAATTTTATAAGGGAATGTCGTATAGGTTGGGACGCCGATAAGTTGGGACAGCCGTTTTTCCTGAATTGTCGATACTGGCGACACCTATGTTATGACTGTCGAAGTTAAGTCCGTTAATAACCTAACGTTTCATATGTAATAGGTCGAAGAACTCTTTTTGATTATGTCCATACCAAACAAAGAGTAAATTGTCATATCAAAAAGATATTTTCGATAGTTTATGCGTGTTCGTAATTTGCCGAATTTAAACCAATTATTTTATGTAAGTGTGTTCAATGTGTCTTTTATTCAGTGTATTTTCATTGCATGAAAGAGTAATTGAAATGTGTTGTAGTGGCAAATGTTATTTTTTGGTTTTCACGAAATGGCAACTTCGTAAAGGTTGGGACACTCATTTCGTATAAGTTGGGACACTTATGTCGTATATGTTGGGACAGCACTTTTTATTATTCCACGACATTGCGATACCATTTAAATGATATTTTCACAATATTTGAATATTATTGAATTTTTGTAGATTGTAACGCATTTATGTGATTTGAATTTTACAAAACGCACAACAAACCGATCGTGAAATTACCAATTTCAATGCATTGGTCACAGTGATCAAGGAAATTAAATTGGCTTATAAAGGCATTCGATCCACTGCAAAAGCTTATAAAATCCCAAAAAGCAGTTTGGCGAGGTATATCCAAAAAGTGAATGATAAAATTGAAGGCATTTCAACCATTGTAGTCGTTGCATTGTTGATGCTTGTCAAAAGAGTTGTTTCGTACGCCTGAAATAAAAAATATGCGGAACAGTTTCTTCACTTGTAAAAACTGCGAATCAGATTAGGCGGAATGATATATTTTTACTCAAATTTCTTTGAAACATGACGCTTCAATAAATATTCTAATAAAATAATATCATGCAGTTTTACTGAATTTTTTGACTTACTTTGCAGATTTTTGAAAGTGTCCCAACTTATACGGTACATTTTTTTTTCGGCCGAAAAAGTTGTCTTCATTAAATTGTTATAATTTTTGATTTAATCACGGTATCAAATAACTACCTACAGAAAAGTTGTAGCCAATAACCATACCATTTTGTTGGTATATCTAAGTTAACATTATTTCCATCCGTTTCAAAACCAGTCATCTAAAACGGAACCCGTCTCAACCTATACGACATTCCCTTATATGCTAAGATTTTTTCGATCTCACTCTTTATACTAAAGGAAAAACATCTATGGCCAAATATCAACAAACTATAATTGATAGATGTTTTCCCTCTAGTATATCTAGATGTTCTTCATTTTGACTATGAAGCCTTCGGGTGTCTCAGAAAATGAATCAGTTAAAGCTTGTTGATATTCCGCAATAGATGTTTTTCATCTAGTATACCAAGTTATTCTTCATTTTGACTATGAAGCCTTCGGGCGATCTTCGGGTGTCTCAGAAAATGATTCAATTAAAGATTGTTGAAATTCTGCCATAGATGTTTTTCGTCTAGTATACTTAAATATTCTTCGTTTTCATTTTTTCAACAAAATTTTTTAAATTTAAAAATACTTTTTAATTTTTTTTAAAAAACCCCCCTTAAATTTTTTTTAAAAGTATTTCAAATTAAAGCATAAGCTTTCAAAATTCTTTTTTTTTTTTACTCAAGAGGACGGTATCTTACGAAAAAAGTGTACTAGGCATAAAATGCTTAGAATCGTCCAAGGAATACGTGTACATTTTTTTGAAATTTTTTAAACTTTTTTTTTAATATTTTTTTTTTTTAAAAAGAACATTTAAAAATAAATAGGATAAGTTTCTTAAATTAATCAATTTATAAAGTTTTATGTAAGATATACATTTTTCAAAATACTTCAATACCCTGTATTTTAACAACAAATAATACAAGGATTAAATCCTCCCGCATTATTAATCTTGCACACCGGTACTACCATATTGTCAAATTTGTGCGAAATCGGAGGCAAAAAAATTTTCAGCTGGTACACTTGGTCAAATATAAGGGAGTGTCGTATAGGTTGGGACGCTGTATAAGTAGGGACAGCCGTTTTTTTTGGCGACACCTATGTTATGACTGTCAAAGTAAAGTCTGTTTATAACCTAACGTTTCATGTGCATTAGATTCAAGAACTCGTGTTGATTATGTCCATACCAAACAAAGCTCAATTGTCTTATCAAAAAGATCTTTTCGATAGTTTCTGCGAGTTCGTAATTTGCCTAATTTAAATCAATTGTTTAAATCTTGAATTCAGTGCATTTTCATTGCGTGAAGGGGTAATTGAAATGAATTGTTGTAGCAAATGTTATTTTTTGGTTTCAGTTGCCATTTCAACTATGTAAAGGTTGGGATACTCATGTCGTATAAGTTGGGACAGCACTTTTTGTATTCCAAGATATTCCGATACCATGTGCTCAGTATTGAGCATTTTTTTATTACATTTGATACTATTCCTCGAGAAATCATTATTTAATAATTTCGTCTTCATTTTTGCATTGGCAACTCTAATTTTCAATTACGCTTTTTTACTGTTTCGAAACTCCATACTTGTACGTGGGCTGCTACATATATTTTTGGCCTAGGCAACACTAAGTGTTGCCAGGTGCAATCTGACATTTCCATTGGAAAGTTTGACATTTTTTAACATAAACGCTCTCAGAACGTACGACCATTATTTGTGTTGTTTACAGTGACTTGAAAAAATCAATTTGGCAAAAAAACTCTGGCAATTAACTCGTGAACATTTTGGTGCGATAATTTTTCACAACTTTCGACGTGGATTATCACGACAAGATTGCATCGATGAACTTAAATCTTTGTATGGTGATGAAGCACCATCCTATAGCACTGTAAAAAACTGGTTTAATGAATTTAATCGTGGCTGACGCTCGCTCAAAGACGAATTCCGTGAAGGTCGTCCAAAAAAGGCCGTTGTGCCAGAGAACATTGATGCCGTAAAAAACGTTTGTTCTCGTTGGAAACCCCATAATTTATCAATCGCTTAAATTATCAATGGAAATATTGATTTTCTTAACTTACTGTAAACAAAACAAATAGCACTTGTACATCAAAACGTTGTGAGTACGTTTATGCTAAAAAATGTCAAACTTTTCAATGGAAATGTCAGATTGCATCTGGCACCTCTTAGTGTTGCCTAGGCCAGAAATATATATAGCAGCCTACGTACATATAAGTAAATTTAGTCACGTATGTATGATTTCATGTTAATACATAAATTCTAAATAATTAACTGTTTCTAAAGTTTAACTAAGAATGTATAAATATGCCAAATTTCAACTTAGTTTAGTTTTTTCTGTTAATAGCCTTGAAGCGAAAACTAGTGAATTTCTGATTAAAAATATTGGATTAAAAAAAAAAAACACATCGTGTTTAGCTTGGAATAAATAAGGAAAAAATAAGTTTAAAGAAAATGAAATGTTTTCTTTTGTTCCAAAAACGCTTGTGACGAAACATTGGTGCCGTAACCCGGGAAATTAGTTTATTTCCCATCAGTAAAAGAAATACAGAGGGCAGAGCAAAGTTGTAAAGAGAGTAACATTTAAGAGAAATTTTCAACACAAGAGAAAAGCGTCAACTTTGACATGGGAACTCCTAAAGAAAAATCAAAAAAATTAGCCGAATTTAAAGCATTGCGTGCAACAACAAAGGGCAGCATAATACGCATAAAAACCTTAATAGCTAAAAATGCAGATACGTTGGCAGTGGAGGAATTAGAGTGTAGGCTGGGAATTTTGGAATCGTATTTCAAGCAATTTATAACCGTGAAAGCAAATATTGATAAATAAAATTTGTGAGGGCAAAGATATTCTTTCTAACGCAAATGTTATAGTACAGTCAAATTGTACGATGACCTAGAAAAAATTGCGCACTGCAATTTTTTTTGCTTAATGTTCTTAGGACCACTTAACGTCAAAAAGGTGACCTCCCCACCTTTGCGAATTAGCCGCCATTTTGAAATATGTTTGATTCAATTTATCTCGTTTCCTATTGGTCGAACAGAAAAAATTTTGAACAAAAATTACGGGCAATAAAATACGTTTTTTTGATCTCGGACGCGATATCCATAAGTTGATATTTTGAGCGGTAGAGGCTGCCAAAGTTACAAAAAATCATTCATTTTCCATTTGTTGTAGATCTTGCAAAAACAAGCAAAATATTTTTTAAATGAAGTGATTATCTCAATTGGTTCTCGAGTAATTAAGTATTATGTGATCAATGTTCCGATAAAAAACATAAATAAATTTTTACACGCATTTTATTTTTAACTTGTAATAACTCGAGAACCAATTGAGATAATCATTTTATTTCAAAACTATTTTGCTTGTTTTTCCAAGCGCTAAAAATTTTGTGGTCCCAACATTTTGAAAAATTAACACCCAGTGGGTCAAAATGGAAAAAAACCGATTTTTTTGTAACTTGGCGGCCTCTACCGCTCGGAATATAAACTTATGGATACCGCGTCCCAGATCAAAAATACGTACAATTTTTGTTAAAATTTTTTTTCTGTTCGACCAACAGGAATAGAGATAAATTGAATCAAACATATTTCAAGATGGTGGCTGAAGCGCAGGGGGGGCGAGGTCACCTTTTTGGTGTTAGGCCTCTACAGTGGTCCTAAAAGCATTAGGCAAAAAAATTGCAGTGCGCAATTTTTGCTAGGTCTTTTTACATTTTTACGTTCATTTTAGGACATTGTTACTGTATTATAACTCGAGAACCAATTGAGATAATGACTTCATTTAAAAAACATAAACAATAAATTTCTTACACGCATTATATTTTTAACTTGTAATAACTCGAGATCCAATTGAGATAATCATTTTATTTCAAAACTATTTTGATTGTTTTTGCAAGCGCTACAAATTATGTTATCACAACTTTTTGAAAAATCAACACCCAGTGGGTGCAAATGGAAAAAAATGATTTTTTGTAAATTTGGCAGCCTCTACCGCTCGGAATATAAACTTATGGATATCGCGTCCCAGATCAAAAAAAAAAAACGTAGAATTTTATTGTCCGTAATTTTTGCTCAAAATTTTTTCTGTCCGACCAACAGCAAACGAGATAAATTGAATGAAACATATTTCAAGATGGCGGCTAATGCGCAAGGGTGGGGAGGTCACCTTTTTGACGTTAAGCTTTTTTAGTGGTCCTAAAAACATTAAGCAAGAAAAATTGCAGTGCGCAATTATTTCTAGGTCTTCATACATTTTTTGACAACTTTACTGTACTATTATGGCTGAAATCGAAGAAGCGTATGTTTCGACCATATCTTCTTCAATCATGTCTTCACTGAAACAAAAGGCCATCGATGGATTCTAGCTTGCTTAATGCGACAGCTGCAGCCATGCCAGAGTCACGCCTGCAACGGCAAATAAAACTGCCTAAATTCGAAGGCAAATATTCGGAATTCCCAAAATATATTGCAATTTTTACGAAGCTTGTACAAAATGATCAAGCACTAGATGACTGCAAGCGGTTCTTAATCCTCAAAGATAGTCTTGGGGTCGAGCCATTAGCAGCAATTTCATATTTTGATGTCACAGATGAAAATGATGCCAAGGCGCTGAAAAGGCTTAAAAACAATTATGACAAAAAGGCGCTAATGTTCGACGAGCATATTTAGGCTCTTTTTGAAATTGTCAAAATGAAAAAATCATCGTCGGAGTAGTTGCGTCAAATTATCGATAAGGTCAGCGCACATTTAAGCGCAATGTTGTCTTTAGGTGATTATGAAAACTTTGCAAATGCAATGATAATATTTTTAGTCACGGAACGTCTCGATGTAGATTCACTCGTAAAATGGGAAGAGGCTGTCGACTATAATAAGCTATCGTCATGGGACGAAAGCTCAGTTGTATTAGCCAGGCGTTGTCAACACCTAGAGGCACGTGAAACAAAAATAAATCGTGATGACATCAAAATTACTCCTGTGAAAGAGGCCATTAAAAATTGGAAGCCAAAATACAATGTTAAGAAGCAAAATTTGACGACATTAGCAATTGGTAAGTCATCATTCCAATGCCCAATGCCAAGAATTTGAAAATAAATCAGCTAGAAAGCGCTACAGTGTTTCACGCAATTTGAAGTTGTGCACTATGTGCTTGAAGAAAGGGCATAGGCTCAAAGATTGCACTGCACCGAAGTGTAAAATTTGTAATTTGCCGCATCATAGAATTTTACATAGATTTGAAGGTTTAAATCCTCATAGAGTATAAGTATATCGCAACAGTCGCCGCTGCCTGCAACGGTAGCCACAACGATACCAGCTGATTCAAACCAGTCTGCGCTGCATACAACATTGGTAAATTCGTCATCAGTTCCTGAACTTTTATTGAAAACAGTTATAGTGTTCGTTAAGGATAAACATGAAAATTTACACACTGCACGTACTATTTTAAGTTCTGCGTTGCAAATAAATTTAATTTGCGAAAATATGGTCCAGAAATTAATGTTAAAAAAGATGTCGTGTGCACTTGGAGCTAACGGAATTGCTGACATAACAGGTCATTCAATAAGTCCGTAAGTAAAAAAAAAAACAAAATTTTGACAAAAATCGATTTTGTTCCTCAACATAGTTGCCTTCGAGGGCGATACAACGAGTATAGCGATTTTCCAACTTTTCAATACCACTTTTATATTACGATTTCTCTTTTTCGTCAAAATAGGCCTCAGCTGACTGTCTTTTGGATTCTGGTGTGTAAAAGTGAAGCCATGTTTCATCGATTGTCACATATCGACAATAGAATTCGATTTTATTGCGGTTTAACAGCGGTTTAACACTCCTCTGAAGCATCAATTCGTTTTTGTTTTGGTCGACTGTGAGCTCACGCGGCACCCACTTTGCAAAGAGCTTTTGCATAACCATATGCTTGATCTTTACAATGTCAGCTAGCTCGAGCTTCTTCAATTTGCAATCGTTCATAACCAATTTGTGGATTTTTTTTATGTTTTCTGGAATAACAGCCTAATTTGGGCGTCCACTGCGCTCTGCATCATATGTGCTGGTACGAGCACATTTAAATTCAGCAATTCATTTGTATCGATGGAGGAGAGTTCGGATATTGTTTATCAATCCATTGTTTGGTTTCCACTGTATTTTTTTCATCAAAAAGCAATGATTTATCAAAACTCGAAGTTCACTTTTTTTTTTTTTTTTTTACTAACAAAAGTTGCTTCACACTAAATGCTATAACTCACGAATCAATAGTCCGATTGCTGTCAAATTTATAAACGTATCGTTTGAAGGTTAGTACTAAATAAAAATCATATGGAAAAAATTCTAGTAATGCCATCTATGTTGTTACGGTTGTAGCGCGAAACTTGCGTTTCACCGCACCCTGTATGTACGTTTCTTTTCTCACGCAACAGTGCCCACACCAAATTTCAAAAACATTACCTTATATGGTATGCTACAAAAATCATTGAATTTGACTTAAAAAAAAACAAGACAAAAAAAAAATAAAGTTCTTGTCTTGCTTGCACGCGCAGCCTCAGGAACGACTGAGAGCGAGATACCAATGGTGACCAAATATGTGTGAAGATTTTTTTTGTGTGTGTGTACTGGTGCATGATCCCAACAGAAAATTTCGATGCGCATCCCCAAGATGCAATAGCGATGCGCGTCCTTCTCGCATCTAAAGAGCTGATTTGTATGCGCATATTTTCTGCGCTATAGGTAGCGAGAGCGAAGCGCATCCAAAGAGCATTTCTGAATGCGAGAGCGATGCGCATCCAAAGAGCATTTCTGGTAGCGAGAGCGATGCGCATCCAAAGAGCATTTCTGGATGCGAGAGCGATGCGCATCCAAAGAGCATTTCTGGAAGCGAGAACGAAGCGCTTTCAGTCACGTATTACCGTACAAAACAAAATAAATCAATAAGTCGTCTTCGTAAGAGCGCGATGATAGAGCAGTGGTCTAGCGACTGGCACTGCGATTGAGAGTTGTAGCAACCATGAGGTCCTCGGTTCAACTCCGGCCCAGGCCTAACACAAAAGTTTTCAACTTGCAATTTTTCAATTAGAATTAATATAGCAAAATAAAAATAATTATAATTACATCAAAAAAAAAAAAAATAACAGTCTGATGTGTCTTGGCTAAAGACGTAAAATTTCAATTAAAAATTATTTTTTTAAATATTTTTATTGTCATCCAAAAAGCATCCAAAGAGCATTTCTGAATGCGAGAGCGATGCGCTTCCAAAGAGCATTTCTGGTAGCGAGAGCGATGCGCATCCAAACTGCATTTCTGGATGCGAGAGCGATGCGTATCCAAAGAGCATTTCTGGTAGCGAGAGCGAAGCGCTTCGTTCCAATGACATGCCAATGTTAATTTCAGCGCTTTTGGCTACGAGAGAGATGCGCTTCACTGCTGCTTTAGAGCGCTTCAGTAGCGATATTGATGCGCTCCATTCCCCATTGGGATATGAGGGAAACACCATACACGCAATAATTAAGAAAGATTGCATCATCTTTTTTGCTAACGAAAAACGGTTGCGATGAGCGTGGAATCAGTCAGGTTTCAGCAGTAAAATTGAGTGGTCGGTCGAGCGCGCAGTCGAAAAGTTAGTTCAGGTGAAAATTTTATTGCAAACGCGTGTAATGTTTTTTTTTGGAAACAAAAATTCATAAAAATTGCTTAAAGTTTGTGGAAAATTTGTGTGATTTTCATTAGCAAAAAAAGTAAAGTGTGAAAATTATGATAATTAAAACAGTTTTTAACAAAGAAAACTTAACTTTTACAAGCTGCATGCTAAAGAATATTTATCATAAATGTGTTGAGTAAACCTTGATAATTATTTTAACTCCGTTAAAAATATTTTTATTAGTAAATAACCAAATAAATTTTATACATGTAAAAAAAGGCATAAAAACTATATTTTATAAAAAATCAAAAATGGACAACAGAACGACACGAATAAAAACGTGGTGGTAGATTTGTTAAAGTGACTGCTGTGCAACAACAAAAACAATCCAGTGATGCTGCGAAAACCCGAAACCTCAAAATTGTAAATTGATTAAAAGAAACAAAAAAAAAAAAGAAATAAAAAAATAAGAAAAGGAGTTAGAAAATAAAAAAATAGAAATACCAAAAAGGACATTTAAAGTAAAACTGAAAAGAAAACTGAAAACTAAAACATACAAAAATACAAAGAAAAATTTATAAGAAAAGACCACGATAAAACCAACAAAGAAGCAAAAATAAACATTAATTACAACAACAACGTCGTCAGCAGCAGCACCATCGATCATCAATTTCACCAGGCTCTGCAGCATACCTATCTATCGTATGACAGAATACCAGCCAAAACATATTATGATATTACTTTTGTCTCTATAGGAATTTAGAAAATTAAGCATAAAAATAATAATAAATTTCGTCAATACAATTTGGCCCACCCTAATATATATCTATATTTATTTTTTTTTTATAAACATGTATTTCATTATATTAATTTTTTTCCAATATTACCTTTTTGTCAATTAAATTTAATTATAATCATGGTGCGCGAGTTATGTCAACAGTACTTCTCTTGACATACCACCAATTCAAGTTATTTATATTGTTATTATTATTATTACTTTACATTATATTTAATTAATATTGTATGTTATAAATACTTTGCTTAAATACACTTCACTTCAAACAATTTGTAATCACCTAAAAGTATACTTCAAATTTTATATAAAATTAAAATCATAGAATATTGTTCAGTTGAAAAAATCTGTCGAATAGAAAACATGAATTTTAAATTTTTAAAAATAAAATTATTAAGAAAGCTAAAGCTTGTCTTTTAATTGAAAATCATAACTCGCGTGCCAATTAATGAATTAGATTTATGCAGTTTATTTTTGTAAAAATTTAAGAAAAGTTTTGAAAAAAAAAAAAAGAAAAGTTAAGTAAAAAACCAAAATGTTAATCTGGTGAAAACCTAAAACCAAAAATGAAGTGTTAAATTTTTCCCAATCTGGAAATGCTGAGAGGTTGAATATGGGTAAGTAGGTGGAGGTGAGAATACAGGGAGCAGCATAGGGGTAAATCGATAAAGGTCGCGCATAGATTTACGTAGGATGGGAGAGATAAAGGCGCAAGGGTGGCCTAACATCTTGGCCCTAAAAGTTTTTTAAAGTGTAAGGTTGTTTTCGCTTGAATTTTTGTTTGTTGATCATTCGTTTTTTTTTGGCATGGTTTTTTTTTATATGTCTACGCATTTCCATTACGATATCACCCGCAGATTATCAGGCAGAAAACTCCAACAGAGCCGCCCTATCAAAGACAAAAACGGAAATCTCTTAACATCTGCAGACGACCAACTAAACAGATGGAAAGAGTATTTTTGCGATATACTAAATCCCATGTCTACCACATCCGTGCAACCAGAATCACCAACTACAACTGCCGCAATGACTCGCAGTAGTAGTCGAATACAAACACCGCCGCCTACAATTGATGAAATTGTGAAAGCTATCCAAAGCATGAAAAACAACAAGGCCGCCGGTATAGATCAAATAACAGCTGAACTGCTAAAGGCATGCCCCATAACATCAGCTAAAATTCTCCATCCTCTGCTCAACAAAATCTGGAGTGAAGAGCGTTTGCCAGAAGATTGGCTACATGGCATGTTAGTCAAATTGCCGAAAAAAGGTGACCTAAGCGAGTGCCGAAACTATAGAGGCATCACCTTGCTCTCAGTTCCATCAAAAGTACTGACGAAAGTGCTTCTGAGCAGGGTAAGCGAAAAACTTGATTCGGCCATTCGAAAGCAGCAAGCAGGATTCCGGCGAAACAGATCATGCGTGGATCAAATCAACACGCTCAGAATAATTGTCGAACAATCATGCGAGTGGCGTGCTGCACTTCAACTTGTCTTCGTTGACTATAGCACTGCCTTTGACAGTGTCTCCCGAGAAAACATCTGGGCGTCACTGCAACGAAGAGGTATTGCCGCAAAGGCCATAAACTTAGTACGTGCACAATATGAAGGCTTTAAATGCAGTGTGTTACACAACGGGTTGTTGTCACCGACATTCACCACTAATTCAGGCGTACGGCAGGGGTGTTTACTATCACCATCACTCTTCCTCATCGTTCTTGATGATATCCTAGATAAAGCTCTTAATAAGGCCAAAAGGGGTATTCAATGGAACTTTACCGAACATCTGGAAGATCTCGACTACGCTGACGACATCTGCCTCTTATCGTCCAAACATTCAGATATGCAAAGCAAAATTGAAGACCTTGTCTTGGAATCACAAAAGGCCGGCCTAAAAATCAACGTACCCAAGGTTGCTCCCAAAGCCAAATTTATTTTTTTTGCCAAAATATGGCTTTGGAAATTAATTACAACAACAACAGCAAAAACAAAAAGTGTCGCTCAGATCTGGTTTCGGAGATACAGCAATCGGAAGATCGGGATATAGCTTTTATGAAAACAAGTATAAGTTCTGAGTCCATTGATGGATATCAAAAATTTTGCTGTCATATGAAAGGTATTATAACTAGCTACCAAATTGGTGTACAAAAGTTTTAAATCCGAGTTTTCGGTTTCGATATATGGTGATTTTAAGATAATTTTGACCAGGTTTTTTTTAAAAAAACACTATTTTTTCCAAAAAACGTCTTATCAATCCATAATTTTAGTAACAAAATATGAAAGGCCAATCTATTTTCTTTTATTAACTATGCCATTTGTATCTGATGTCCTATATTTGTAAGGTTTTTTTTAAAAAAAAAAAAAAAAAAATAGAAGAATTAAAATTTGTATTTTATTTTATATGATATGATGTCTTCATCTACAACAATATCATCATCATCGTTCTCTGCTTCATAGGAAAAGACTTTATGGAACTCTCCCTCATATTTAAAAAAATCCTCCATTGGCTTAACCCCCTCTGCTTTTCACTTTTTAAGGAACATAAATTTTGCAATATATCCTTCGTAAAATCGTTTTCTTCTGTTAAATACATGCAAAGCGTTTTTGACATATCGCCACAGACCCTCAATCGTATTTGTGTGGTCATCAGTTACTGGATCTTTAAAAGAAATTGAGTGGTTCACCGTTAGGGGGTTAAGACCTTCTTTTTGTAATTAATTATATAACCTGACTGAATGATTTGGGAAAATGTGGAAAGAAGAAAGCGCCGCAGGCGAAAAATTGTTATTAAAAATTTCGCGCGAAATTTTTAATAACAATTTTTCTCTTTTGTAATAAAAAGTAGTAGTAAGCCTCACGTTTTTGAATAAAAATTTTTATTTTGTTGTGGTTGATAGTGGTGTTGTTAACAGTGATGTTGTTGTTGTTGTTAGTAGTAGTAGTTTTGTTGTTTTGCGAGTGTTGTTGATGTTGTTGTTGTTAGCAGTGTTGTTGTTTTGTTAGTGTTGTTGTTGTTGTTGTTAGTGGTGTTGTTAATGTTGTTGTTGTTAGTGTTGTGTTTTTTTGTTTCGTTAGTGTTGTTGTTGTTGTTATTGATGTGGATAGTGGTGTCATTGTATTTGTTAGTGGTGGTGTCGTTGTTGTTATTGTAACGACTCGAACGCCAGACCAGATATTGTGGTCAAGGTTGCTATTCCTGGCCTCCCAATCGGATGGTCTCCCTTAGTCATTGTTGTTGTTAGTGGTGGTGCTGTTGTTGTTTTTGTTAGCGCTGTTTTTGTTAGTGGTGGTGTTGTTGTTGTAATATTTGCTAAATTTCATGCAAATTTCTATAGTTTAATTTTTGTTTTTCTATAAAAAATGCCCTAATAATGCAAACTCAGCTTTGAATGGAATACCTTATGAAGGAAAATAGATAAGGCTTCCATATTTTGTTACCACAGCTAGAGGTTATTAAGGTATTTTTTTAATTTATAATAGTTTTTTAAAAAAAAACTGGTCAAAATTTTCACAAAATCACCATTTCTTGAAAACCACGGCTTGGATTTAAAACTTTTTCGGAATAATTTTGTAGCTAGTTAAAATATCTTTCATATAACATCAATATTTTTGAAATCCATCAAGGGATTCAGAACTTATATCGGTTTTTATAAAAGCTATATCCCGATCTTCCGATGACCATATCTCCAAAACTAGGTCCGAGCGACACTTTTTGATTAAACATTTTTTGTAAGAATTATAACTTTAACAAGAAAAGCTTGGTTTAAACCAAATCGGGTTCTGGGAGTAACGCTTGACTTTAGCCCAAATGCCGAGCTACATCAAAAATGCAAACAGAAGCCTATAGCAAACGAGATCAAGCTGCGCAAATGGGGATGGATTGGTCACACTCTCCGGAAACCACACAGCGAAGTTTGTCGCCAGGCCCTTGAGTGGAATCCACAAGGCAGTAGAGGACGTGGTAGACCCAAAACCAACTGGAAAAGGTCGTTGGAAAAGGAAATCCAAGAATCGGGAAAATCGTGGCAAGAGATCAAAGTCATCGCAAGGGATCGTGACAAATGGAGAGATTTCATATTGGCCCTATGCTCCTCCTAGGAGTTAAAGGAGAATACATACATACTTACATACATACACGCATTTCCATTAAGGGAGAGCCACGGCCACCGGTGGAGCTAGCCAAGCCTCGTTCTTTTTCCATGCCACTTAGTCATCATAAAATAAAAAATTTTTTCTTAGGGAACCGCTCGTAACATAGATGGCGCCCAACGAAGCAATCTTTGTAATTTTTGATTTTTCAACATAAATAATTTATTTTGTGTTGGTCGCTTACATAGATGGCGCTCAATGCAAATGAAACCAGCAATTTTTTTTTAAATACAACTTTTTTTTCGAAATATTTTACCGGTGTTTGCCAGAATTAAAGATTTTTTTAGTTTTTTAGTTTTTGGAACAGATGATGATTTACATTATTAGCTACCAACAATGAAAATACATTGATGGTCGGAGCTTACTGTTCAGTGTTTTTGAGTAAAACAACAATAAAAACACAAAAAAAAAACACAAAAAACAAGGCAAAAATACACATAAATAAAAAAAGCAAAAAATGTATCGGAAGGCTGGTTTGCGTTACTAGTTTCGGGACCCACCACAGGTCAAAATTGACTATAATAAGTCAATTCCTCATCAGACGCTTTGCCGACATCTTATAGAATTCTGCAAGCATACTTTATTTAACTTTTAGCATAGATTAGACGAGAATCACAGCTACAAGAAAAACACAGCACATGCAAAAATTCCAATTTCTTTGTTTTTTCCCTTTATATGCATTGCCCTGCCGTTGTGAGTCATCGATATTATACTATTTTTGCATAGCGCTTCGTTTTTTTTGTGTTTTTATTGTTGTTTTACTCAAAAACACTGAACAGTAAGCTCCGACCATCAATGTATTTTCATTGTTGGTAGCTAATAATAAAGATTTTTTTCTTTTGCCTTGAGTATTTCAAATTCTATTTGATTTCTAATCAAGTGTGAGTCCCTAATAAATGGACCTTCCGTTTGTTTTTAGGTTGCCGTGCTAGATTCTGCTCAGGATAAAAGTGCGTTAAAATTCTATACGTTAGACAATCGGCATAACACCAGGTCAAAATTTCAACTTTTGTAAATCAAATTAATAAAATTTTTTTTTTTGTTTTTTTTTTTTCCACGGTAGACGGTACATTAACCTCTTAAGTGGTGTACTAGCACTTAGCCAGACCCGGTATTCTTACTCACCTTGCTCTACGGACATAACTCAGCATTCCCTAATTTTTTTTATGAATTTTTTTTTTTTTTTTTTTTTAATTCGGAATTAGTGCTCGCGGATACGGGAAAGAAAAAAAAAATTTTGAAAAAAGTTATATATCGGTTTTCGCAATCTTTCTAAATCACTCGCAATTTTTTTTAATTATTTTTTTATTTTGAAGGACATTTTTTTTTTCCCCAGGCATAAACTGTGCCATTAATTTTCATTTTTGCGGATTCATTTTTTTTTTCTTGAAGAAGGATAAGGGAGACATTCGAGTACTACGGTAGGATTTGTTTCCTCTGATCTACCTTTCTCTTTCCTTAGTATGTCAACACACCGAACAAATCGTGGATCGGGCTCAAAAGGAACTGTAACTCCCAATAGAGTTAGAGACAAGTCAACTTGTAGAGGTACTACGGTAAATAGCCCGCGTCTACCCCCTGGAGCAATTACCAGAAGTCGTGTACAACACTCACCCCTTTCCCCAGGGAGATAATCTTTTGGTGAACAGCTTCCTAGGCGGCAAGAAGTCTTTCAGGACCCTGCTATAGTTCACTACACATTATCAAATTCCTCGAGAGAACCTTCTGAAGTCGGTTCAATTATATCTGATGAAAATCTACTTGACTTTTCAAACATGGCCCTCTCTCACCTCCAAGACATGAAGAAGCTTTTCAAGAAGTCGATAGGTTATTAAAAATGGGAGTAATAGAGGAGCCGAACTCACCATGGTGCAGCCCTGTAGTTTTAGTTCGAAAACCGGGAAAAGTGAGGCTGTGCATTGATTCGCGAAAGCTTAATGCCTTAACCAAAAAGGATTCTTATCCGTTACCCCATATAAACGGGTTGCTAAGTAGATTGAAGGACACCTATTTCATAAGTGGAATCGATCTTAAAGATGCGTTTCTACAAATAAAATTATCGGAATCCTCAAAAGAAAAAACTGCATTTGTTGTTCCAGTGGTATGCACTATTCAAATTTCGCTCTGATAGAATGATTGTAAATCAAAAAACATTCCATTTTTCATGGTTTTTTCATTTTCCAAAAAAATTGAGTTACCTGATTTTTCCGCGCGACCACAGAAGCAATAATGTGTGCGTAATTAATGTGCGAAAGTCTTAATCGTTTTAGAATTCTTTGTCTTACATTTGTTCATCATTGTTTTTTTAGAATTTTGAATAGTTTTCAAGATGAGTTCATCGAAAGAAAATGTGCTAGATTTAATTGTGCACAAAAACACTTTTTTCCACATTTGTCTCACAAAAACACTCAGGCATATTCTCAATTCGATCGGAATGGAATCAATTTTAAGGTGCTCTGTGTTTCGATATTGAACACCACACCGGAATTGCGTTTCAGTAAGTTGGATTGAAACCAGAAGCCAATTTTTTTTATTGCAATAAAATTCCAATTCCATTTTGTTTTGCGAAACGCAGAGTACTTTAAGATTGATTCCATTCCGATTCCTATCGAAGGACATGCCTGATTGTATAAAGTATAAATATTGCAAAATCAACGGTAGCTTGCGTAATTAAAAACTTTAGTAAACGATTAACTACGGAAAGGAAAGTTAGAAGTGTTTGAAAAAAAAAGGATTTACCTCACAGGAAAAAGCAAATGAAGTGTTACGTGCCTATGAAAAAAATACTGGAGATGTGGCTTTAAAAGTGCATATGTCGCCCGGAAACGTACAGAAAGTTTGCGGAGCGAAAGGTTTTCAATCATATTAAGTACTACTGGCACCAAATAGGAATGATAAGCAAAACACAGCTGCTAAAATTCGCTCACGAAAGCTGGACCGTTTTGTCCATAATTTTGAATTCATTTTAATGGACGACGCAACTTACGTCAAAGCTGACTTTAACAGCTTCCGGGTCAACTTTTTTTTCACCGCAAAGAAGAAAGGCGATGTTGCGACAAATTTAAAGCAAAAAAAGTGGACAAGTTTGCAAAAAAATATTTGGTTTGGCATGCAATTTGTAAATGCTGTTTGAAGAGCTAAGTATTTGTCACAACTGGTATAATTAATCACCAAATTTATGTGGAAGGGTGCTAAATGAAACGTCTGCTGAATATGATACGCCTTCACGAAAACCCTGTGTTATTTTGGCCAGATTTCGCGAGTTGTCACTATTGCAAATTGGCCATGAATTGGTATGAAGAAAATGGGGGTCAATGTTGTACCGAAAAATGCAAATCCTTCGAATTGCCCTGAGCTTCGGCTGGGTGAAAAGTACTGGGCCATAATGAAGAGAAAATTGCTAAAAACGAAGAAAGTTGTCAAAAATGAAAAGAAACTAAAACAAAAATTTTTTGTCGATTACTTTTTTTTACGTATAAGTACATACCTTAAAAAAAGAGTTATTGATGTCTCCCTGCTGCTCTTATGTAAGGAAATCTACTAACAAATTTCGCAGAAACTTGTAAAAGGAATTTACTCTGAAAATTTTGTCCAAAAATGATAACGCTAGTTACCAGCAGAATTGGCTGTAGATAAACATTGTACTTACATATAATTCACTTCAATTTATATTCAGATATTTATTTACTAAAATAGGTAATTATTTGGTGTCACCTATGACCCAGTTACTATAAATTATGCATCAGAAATCCCAAATACAAACGGATAATGTGTACAAAAGTGAGCATAGTTTCTAACTTTTAGGTTAGCATATTTCGGTGAAAAAGAAAGATATCGATATAATTCGAAAAAGTATAAAAGGAAAATAGTAGTTTCAATAGCAGCAACATTTTAGTATAGAACTCCAAACATATCGGAAATTTCTTTGAATAAAAATTTCAAAACACAAGGTGATAAGCAATAATCTTTTCGCGCAGAGTGGAAGAGAGAGAATTAAAAAGAGGAATAGCTACGGAGGGTTGGCGAGCGAAACGAGCAGGGGGCAGAGCCCCCTAGTAAGCGTAAAAACTAAATTTCGGTTAAAAAGCAGATGATTACGATTTAAAACAATTAAAATGCTAAAATACTTATGTCTTACTGTTTTTTTCTTTCTAGTTATGCTGTTATAGCGACAGGTTGTGCTTCATGTCCTCAAATTCAATGCAAACGGCCTGATTGTGGTGTTAATTTTTGTTATCATTGCAAGGCAGAATGGCATCCAGATCAAACTTGTGATGCTGCCAGATCAGCAAGACACATTATTCGTACATCATCTATAAGCTTCAGTCATGATTCCCATCGCGATGAAATAAAGCCTTGCCCCAGGTGTCAAGTTTTAATTGTTAAAATGAATGATGGATCATGTAATCATATGGTATGTTCTGTTTGTGGAGCAGAATTTTGTTGGCTTTGTATGAAAGAAGTCAGCGACTTGCATTATTTAAGGTAGTATAATAATTGCAACTAATTAATAATTTAATCAATACATTTCAAAATCAGCCCTTCAGGATGTACATTTTGGGGTAAAAAACCGTGGTCAAGAAAGAAAAAAATACTATGGCAACTTGGAACATTAATTGGAGCTCCAGTTGGAATTGCTTTGCTTGCTGGAATAGCTATTCCTTCAATGGTTATTGGTAAGTTTTAGATTATGGTTAGGAAACATGAAGCACTCGTAAAAAGTCATTACTATAAAAATAAACTAGTGGGTCCGGCGCACAGTGGGCGGGTTTGTATGGACCGGCGGTCATATATAATAATAATAGAGCAAGGCTCTTGAAATTTGGTACAGATGTTTTTTACATAAAAATAATAAAAATCTGTGAAACACTAGCCTGGTTTTAGTGCGCGTTTTTTCGATATTTATAGCTTGCACGGGCCAATTTTGTTAGGTTACTCAAAAAACTGATTATACCAAAGTTTGGTCCCAATCGGAGAGGGGTAACACCTGCCCCATCGGGCCCAAAGAGGGGCACTTTTGCGAAAATTTCACGAAAATAGTTCATAGCTCTCTCGGGGTGACCCCTAGAGGGGTGAAATGTATGACCAGGTTACATTATTTTTTTCTTTCCAACATTTTTTCCAAGCACACCTACCCCCTATTTATCACCCTTCGGGGGTCCCCCTACAAAATCCGCATTTTTGAAAATTCGCTGTAACTGTTCCAGAATTAACCCAAGATAGATAAAATGTATTACCGGGTCCTATTATTTTTTTATCCCCAACATTTTAATGTGACAGACCTACCCCCTATCTGTCCCCCTTTTGGGGGCCCCCTACAAAAAACTCAAAAAATTAAAAAAAATTTCTAAAAATAGTTCAAAGCTCCCACGGAGTGACCTCTAAGGTGGTGAAATGTATGACCAGGTTCTATTATTTTTTCCTCTCCAACATTTTCTTTTGACACTTGCACCCTATCTGCCACCCTTTTAAGGGCCCCCCTTCAAAAACCAAATTTTTGAAAATTTGCTGCATTTGTCCCGGGATGCCCGCAATATAAGCTTAATATCCAATTAGGTCCTATTATTTTTTGTTCCCTTATATTTTTCGTTGACACACCTACCCCCTAAAAGCCACCTCTTTGGGCGCCCCCCCTACAAAAACGCAAAAAAAAATTAGGAAAAATATCGAAAAATAATTCTTAGCTCCCCCGGAGTATTTCATAGAAGAGTAAAACGTAAAACCAGGTCCAATTATTTTTTCCGACATTTCCCCCAAGCCAATCTACCTCCTATCTGTCACCCTTCTGGAGGTAACCCTTTTTTGAAAATTCGCTGTAACTATCCCGTGTGACCCCTAGATGGGACAAATGTATCACAAGATCCTATTACTTTTTTATCCCCAATATTTTCCCCTCACACACCTGCCTCCTATCTGCCACCCTTTTGGGGCTGCCCCTATAAAAACACTTCAATATGGGAGTTCACTTATAAAGTGACACAGTTTAATTGTTACATATCATGCTCTGGCGCGGTTAAAAACATTCGTTTCATTTCACTTACTTATGTTAATTTATTTCATAAGCCATCGAAAAATAATACGTAAATCAATTAAATTAAAAAAGAATTTAGAGTAAGATAAGCCTCTTTTGGTTGCTTGTTGGCAATAGTTTCTTATAACTTGCGATGACTAATAGCAAGTCTTAAAAATCACCTTGATTCCACCAGAGGCCTTCATTGTAGTCTTGAGCCATCTTTACGCCACTTTCAGCCATGTCGTTGACAAAAGGCACTTAATTCCATTTTATGAAGCAGTCTTTCAGCTTTTTACGATGCTGTGACTAATTACGGTAGAGTGAGCTGAAGGAAAAGGTCTACCGAACTTAGGCATAAGAAAATGACACATCATCTGTTAAAGATGATAAAGAAGGACCTTCTCCTTCAGCTGACTCTACCGTAATCATTCTCAGCAGCGTAAAAAAGCTGATAGAGGGCTTCATAAAATGGAATTCAGTGCCTTTTGTAAATGACATGGCTGAAAGTGCTGTAAAGATGGCTCAAGACTACAATGAAGGCCTCTGGTGGAATCAAGGTGATTTTTAAGACAACAAGCAACCAAAAGAGGCTTATCTAACTCTAAATTCTTTTTTAATTTAATTGATTTACGTATTATTTTTCGATGGCTTATGAAATAAATGAACATAAGTAAGTGAAATGAAACGAATGTTTTAAACCGCGCCAGAGCATGATATGTAACAATTAAACTGTGTCACTTTATAAGTGAACTCCCATATTGAAGTGTTTTTATAGGGGTAGCCCCAAAAGGGTGGCAGATAGGAGGCAGGTGTGTGAGGGGAAAATATTGGGGATAAAAAAATAATAGGATCTTGTGATACATTTGTCCCATCTGGGGGTCACACGGGATAGTTAAAGCGAATTTTCAAAAATGTGGACTTAGTAGGGGGACCTCCAGAAGGGTGACAGGTAGGAGGTAGATTGGCTTGGGGGAAATGTCGGAAAAAATAATTGGACCTGGTTTTACGTTTTACTCTTCTATGAAATACTCCGGGGGAGCTAAGAATTATTTTTTTGATATTTTTCCTAATTTTTTTAGCGTTTTTGTAGGGGTGGCTCCCATATAGGTGGCTTTTAAGGGGTAGGTGTGTCAACGAAAAATATAAGGGAATAAAAAATAATTGGACCTAATTGGATATTAAGCCTATATTGCGGGCATCCCGGGACAAATGCAGCAAATTTTCAAAAATCTGGATTTTGAAGGGGGGCCCTTAAAAGGGTGGCAGATAGGGTGCAAGTGTGTCAAGAGAAAATGTTGGAGAGGAAAAAATAATAGAACCTGGTCATACATTTCACCACTCTAGAGGTCACTCCGTGGGAGCTTTGAACTATTTTTAGGAATTTTTTTAATTTTTTGAGTTTTTTGTAAGGGGACCCCCAAAAGGGGGACAGATAGGGGGTAGGTCTGTAACATTAAAATGTTGGGGATAAACAAATAATAGGACCTGATCATACATCTTATCTATCTTGAGGTCATTCTGGAACAGTTACAGCGAATTTTCAAAAATGTGGATTTTGTAAGGGGGACCCCCGAAGGGTGATAAATAGGGGGTAGGTGCACTTGAAAAAAATGTTGGGAAGAAAAAAATAATGTAACCTGGTCTACATTTCACCCCTCTAGGGGTCACCCCGGGGGAGCTATGAATTATTTTCGTGAAATTTTCGCAAAGGTGCCCCTCTTTGGGCCCGATGGGGCAGGTGTTACCCCCCTCCGATTGGGACCAAATTTTTTTAGAATCAGTTTTTTGAATAACCTAACAAAATTAGCCCGTGCAAGCTATCAATATCGCTGTATTTTTTTTTTCATACAACACTAAAACCAGGCTAGTGAAACACCTACCTCCCATACAAAGTTAGGGCGTGGTCGACATTTTTTTCAAAATGGGTATCAATTTCCATTAACTTGACTACTCTGATTTCAAAAATGCTACAAATTTTTAGCTGTCTTCTATAGTTTTCGAGCTATGAGAAAATAACGGAAACACAACTTTATAAAAACTAGATTTTGTTTGTGTGTATGTCCCATATTGACTCGGAAACAAACTAATCGTTTTTAAAGAAGTTTTTACATTGTGTTAGTATAAAATAAGGCTAAGTTATGTGATAAAAAAGTAGGCGGTGCCACACCCTCTAATAAATTAACTCTCTCATATCTCCGAAACTCTTTGACGCAGATAAATGAGATTTGGTAAATATGTAAAAATCATTAGGACAAATAATGTTCACTGGAAAAAAAAAATTCAACATTTCTACGACAATATTTGACGCAGATAGATATGATTTAGTAAAAATGCCAAAACAATTAGAACAAATAATTCACACTAGAAAAATGGGCGGTGCCACGCCGCTCTGAAATGTGACTATCATACCTTAGAAACTGCTTGACGCTGCTAGATAAAATCTAATACGTATGCAAAGGGCATTTAGAGAAGTAATTTTCAATGGAAAAATGGGGTGCCACGACCTATGAAAAAAAATTCTTCATATTACTGACTACTTGACGCATATTATAAGATTTTGTACAATACTTCGCTATGGTATGTCCAAGCTAAGAGAGGTCAACTTCCGATAGGGCTTAAAAGGGGGAATATACCCCACCTTGCGAATTTAAGCAGACTGTAAGCCTAAAATTGATAAATCTATTGTTAAACGTTGCAGAATGTAAAGAAATAAAAATAATTTGCCATTAATACGAACTTGTACAGTTAAATTTGCAATGAACAACAACCGACGCTACAAATATTATATGTTTCGGCTATTACCACATTATTAATCTTTGCTTCTTACTTTAGAATGCAGAAGGCTGCGGTTCGATTCTAGTAAGAAGCAAAGATTAACTAAAATAGGTCTGATGAGGCTATGTACATATATGGGCAAATCCGAAAATAATCTCCTCTTATATGACCCAGTTTTTAAAAAAAAAATTTTTTCATGTACAATAACCAAATGTGGTGGAATTTATTCCTATATATAAGCTGAAATTTCCAATAGGCGAACAAAAAAATTTCGACCTGAGGGGGTGTCAGGAGGTCGTTTTATCTGATAATTTTAGAAAATCGAGATTTTCGATAATATACGAGAGAGCACATATTTCAGAAGTAGTAGATTTGTTACGGGGCACCTTTCCACATATTCTGAAGTAAAATTCAAAAACATCGTATGTGGGTCGTGGCGACAGAATGGGTTAAAAAGTCTAAATCACTCATTACGGCCACATAACAGGTCCTAAAATTCTGAAAAAAATCAAGCAAGTTCCTTGATAAAAAATAAATCGACTTTGCTCATAATATTTTTTAATCTAAGCGCCCCCTGCCGAGTAAAAAATGAAAAACGCTAAATTTTGGGTAAAAAATGCGATTATTGGCGATATGCGATCGAGCACACCATAGCGACACATAGGGTAAGATAGCGGGATTTCTAACAAATATTCTGGAGTAAAATTCAAAAAAATCGTATGTGGGTCGTGGCGTCAGAATGGGTTAAAAAGTTTGAATCGCTCATTACGGCCACGTAACAGGTCCTAAAATTCTGAAAAAAATCAAGCTAATTCCTTGATAGAAAATAAAACGAATTTGTTCCAGATGTTTTTTTAATTTGAGCGCCCCCTGCTGAGTAAAAAATTAAAAACGCTAATTTTTGGGTAAAAATGCGATTATTGGCGATATGCGATCGAGCTCACCATAGCGACACATAATGCAAGATACCGGGATATCTAACAAACATTCTGGAGTAAAATTCAATAAAATCCTATGTGGGTTGTGGCGCCAGAATGGGTTAAAAAGTTTAAATCGCTCATTACGGCCACGTAACAGGTCCTAAAATTCTGTAAAAAATCAAGCAAATTCCTTGAGAAAAAATAAATCGACTTTTTTATGATGTTTTTTTAATTTGAGCCCCTCATTTGGAGCAAAAAATGAAAAAAACTCAAAATTTCGCTTTTCGCCAAGAATCACGTTTTTTACCCAAAAATTAGCGTTTTTAATTTTTTACTCGGCAGGGGGCGCTTAAATTAAAAAAACATCATATGAATGGGTTTATTTGAAAGTGGAATAAGTCCAATTCCGGAAAAATTGAGTTTATGGTAATTATAGCTAGCTATATATGTCCTCTTTTTATATTGAAAATTACAGACTCGTTAGACCACGATTTCATCAAAAATTACTCAAAAGAACTTTTCATGAAAAACATTTTTACAAAAATGATTTTTTTGAAAGTGGAATAAGTCCATTTTTTCATCTACTTCTATGCAGAAGATTTTGCTTTTAAATCAATTTAAAAATATTGGCAAGCGTTTTTAAACCGGTGTTAAGTGTTTACCACTGTAAATTAATCAAATTTTGTTATGCTGTAAAAATTTTTACAAGTGTAATAGAAAAAAGTTGAGTTTTTTTATTATTAAAATCATTTCAGGGGTTCCCAACTTATAATAATTTTTATAAAAGATATATCTCAATCTTCCGATGGCTATATCTCCGAAAGTAGGTCCGACTTTTTGTTTTTGTTGTTGTTGTAACTAATTTTCAGAGCCCTAGTTGAGCAAAAAGAAAAGAAAAGAAACAACAACAGTTTTTAAAGTAAAATTTTTCTAAGTTTTAATTTTCCTTTGCTTTAATTTACAAAATATTTTGTGAGTAAAAATGGAATAAGTCATACAAAAGTATAACAAATTTTTAAATTTATTATAAATGAAAGTGGAATAAGTCCATTCGGACCAAAAAAACTCAACTTTTTTCTATTACACTTGTAAAAATTTTTACAGCATAACAAAATTTGATTAATTTACAGTGGTAAACACTTAACACCGGTTTAATAACGCTTGCCAATATTTTTAAATTGATTTAAAAGCAAAATCTTCTGCATAGAAGTAGATGAAAAAATGGACTTATTCCACTTTCAAAAAAACCCATTCATATACAAATTCGCTTTATTTTCTATCAAGAAATTTGCTTGATTTTTTTCAGAATTTTAGGACCTGTTACGTGGCCGTAATGAGCGATTTAAACTTTTTAACCCATTCTGACGCCACGACCCACATACAATTTTTCTAAATTTTACTCCAGAATATTTGTTAGATATCCCGCTATCTTTCCCTTTGTGTCGCTATGGTGTGCTCAATCTGGTGTGCTCAATCGCATATCGCCAATAATCGCATTTTTTACCCAAAATTTAGCGTTTTTCATTTTTTACTCGGCAGGGGGCGCTTAGATTAAAAAATATTATGAGCAAAGTCGATTTATTTTTTATCAAGGAACTTGCTTGATTTTTTTCAGAATTTTAGGACCTGTTATGTGGCCGTAATGAGTGATTTAGACTTTTTAACCCATTCTGTCGCCACGACCCACATACGATGTTTTTGAATTTTACTTCAGAATATGTGGAAAGGTGCCCCGTAACATATCTACTACTTCTGAAATATGTGCTCTCCCGTATATTATCGAAAATCTCGATTTTCTCAAAATTTTCAGATAAAATGACCTCCTGACACCCCCTGAGGTTGAAATTTTTTTGTTCGCCTATTGGAAATTTCTGCTTATGCGTCTAGGAATAAATTTCACCACATTTGGTCATTGTACATGAAAAAAATTTTTTTTTAAAAACTGGGTCATATAAGAGGAGATTATTTTCGGATTTGCAAATATATATATGTGTATGTGGTAATAGCCGAAACATATGTCACCAATTTCCAAGTTAATATTTGTAGCGTCGGTTGTTATTCATTGCAAATTTGACTGTACAAGTTCGTATTAATGGAATATTCAAAAATAGCAGTCTTAAAAAGCAAAATTAAAACCATTTTAATTTGTGAAAAATCATTTAATATTGAAAAGGTGAACCCGCCTATTAATGTTAGAATTCTAACATTTACAATTATAACCTTGCGAGAGCAAGAATCTCACTAGCATTGGACAAATAATCCACAACAGTGGGATATTAATTGTGAATTGTGGAAGATAGCATGTCTCAAAACCAAATTTGAGAGTGCATTCAACATAATAACAACTAAGAAAATATTTCCAATGAACACAGCTGATAGCAACAAGTGTACTTACATAAATAACAACAACAGTGTTATTTATGTGAGGATCTTTGACGAGGTAGATCGTTCCGTAGCGTGGCCTAAGTGGTAGAGGTCTGCTGCACTCTTTCATTAGAATGCAGAAGGCTGCGGTTCGATTCTAGTAAGAAGCAAAGATTAACTTAAATAGGTCTGATGAGGCTATGTACATATATATATATGCAAATATATATATGTGTATGTGGTAATAGCAGAAACATATGTCACCAATTTCCAAGTTAATATTTGTAGCGTCGGTTGTTGTTCATTGCAAATTTGACTGTACAAGTTCGTATTAATGTAATATTCAAAAATAGCGGTCTTAAAAAGCAAAATTAAAATCATTTAAATTTGTGAAAAATCATTTAAAAATAATTTGTTTTCTCAAAAATTCATAAAAAAAAGATTTTCGCAAAAAAGTCAGTAGGAATTTTGGATTTTGATTAAGCATACTTGGCCACATATTAGCCGTATTCACGATCTTGTTTTCGGATTTTCGTAATTTTCCAATATAATAGCCGTATTCACAATCTTGTTGCGTCGTAGCAAATGCAAAATTATTTGAAATTTTTTTTTTTTTTAAAAATCAATCAATTATGTATATTGGAAAATTACGAAAATCCGAAAATGTAATTTTTTTTTTTTTAATGTCACCATAATTCACGTGTTTTATATAAAAACTCAAACAAATGTTTTTTTTTTTTTCAAATGCTAAATGCTTGTACTTTTTGCTAATATGCTATTTTTACATATTTTGATGCAAACGAGTTAAAAATAGCGTTCCAAAAAAGTCAGTCAGAAACTACAATTTGAAAAAATTCATAAAAAAAAGTTCTCAAAAATGGCAGCAGGAACTTTGCATTTCGATTAAGCATACTTTTCCACATTTTATATTGAAAAATAGTGAAAATCCCAAAAAGGTATATATTTTTTTAATGTTCCAAAAAAATCAGTTTATTTGGTCTCGTCAAAAACTACAATATGAAAAAATTCATAAAAAAAGTTCTCAAAAAAGGCTGCAGGAACTTTGCATTTCGATTAAGCATACTTTTCCACATTTTATATTGAAAAATAATGAAAATCCGAAAATGTATATTTCTTCTTTTTTTAATGTTCCAAAAAAGTCAGTTTATTTGGTCAAAAAAGACAGCAGGAACTTTGCATTTCGATTAAGCATACTTCTCCACATTTTATATTGAATTCGTCTGGCAACTCTGTGACTTGCAAGTTGACAAGTAAATATCGGCGCAAATAAATTACAATTTTTTAATCAAATATACAAGTTAAAAGCTGGAGTTTTTTATCATCTTAACGACGTTGTCTTCCCGCATTGCAGAAGAGTCAAGTTCACCGCAATTTTTCGAGGGATTGTCTGTTTTGGACTTGTGGTTAGTAACCAGGTTTTGGAACCTAGCAGAGAGTAGTGCGGCTGTCAAGAAAACGATTTTTGGCGCATTAAGGAAGGTGATACAGTTATTTTGTTGTTGCTGTTCTCGTGCTCCACTGAATCAGACAGAGTTTCGCAGTTTGTTGAGAAGATTGTTATTATTTTCTTATTGGTGCATAGAAGGAAAGTGAGTAGAAACAAAATAAAAAAAAATAAAGAAGAACTCCGGTGCTCCTTTCCACGGGCTCAGCTGTTTGCTCAGCTGTTTGCTGTCAAATTTCATCATTGCAGCAAATTAAATTTTTGCCTAAAAGTGCACTACAATAATTTTTTTGGTTTGTTCAACTTTTATTAAGTACGCTTCGAAACAAAATCTCGGTTTTTTTCCATCAGTTCAGATGGCATCATCTAGTCGTTACCCATCAAGAAACAACAAAAAACAAATTATTTGTGGTAAATGTAAAACTGAGATCTTAGAAAATGAAGATGCTGTTCAGTGTGATGGTTGTTGTAAATCCTTTCATTCTCTGTGTACCGGTTTGGACAAAACTCAGTTTAATCAACTTTTGAATGATGATTTGTTGGAGTATAAATGTCTGGCTTGTGAGCCTAATAAAGGCCCATCTGTTGGTGCAGCTGATTTAGCTGAAATTAATTTGAAACTATATCAGTTGGACAACATAATGACGTCATTAAACTTTATGTCATCTCAATATGATGAAATTTTAAACGGAGTTAAAAGCAACACAAAAAAAATTGTAACACTAGAGAAAGAGAATGTCAGCCTACGAGAGGAAGTAAAGAGTTTAAAATCGACTGTTAAATTATTAAATGATTGTAGGGTACAAAACGATTGCATCATTAATAATATTGTACTTGAAACCGATATTAAAACTGTGGATGCAGTTATTGATTTAGCCAAGAAAACTGGAGCAAATGTATGTGAAGCTGAGATAGATGATGCGTATATACTAAAAAGAAGTGCAGTTGGTAATAAGAAATCCATTGTTGTAAAATTCAGCAATAAGAAGGCTAAAAAAGAATTCATGAAAGGAAAAGCAAAGCTCAAAACAATAGAAGAATTTAAGAATGTTTACGTTAATGATTTTTTATCCCGAGAGTCGACCGAAATTTTCAAGCACGCTATGTCTTTAAAAGCCATTGGGTTCAAATTCATTTCTATGCGAAATGGCACTGTATTTGCCAAAAAAGAAGTAAGTTCCAAACCACTTTTACTAAAGTCAATGGATGATGTTGACAATCTTTTGTGCAATTCTGCTGGTGGTTCCTTGAGAAGGAGTAGAAATGCTGTTGCTGATGTTGAAGCAGTATCTGTTGATCAAAATCTTAGGACGACTAATCGACGTTAACATTTACATTTGTAATTTACTTATTTAATTATTTTTTAAAATTATTTTTGATGATTTGTGATTCCTTTTCAAATATCAATTCTTATAATTTGAGTTTAAATGAAAATAGTTCAAACCTTTTCGATATACTATCAGTTAACGTAAGAAGTATCTCATCGCTTAATAAGTTCAATAAGTTCAAGAATGAGTTGTGTAAATTTTCAACTATTCCGACAATAATTTCTGTTCAGGAAACATGGTTTGATGAAAACTGTTCAAATATTTACTCAATACCAGGTTTTAACGTGGTTCACTGTTGTAGAAAAGATAAGTTTGGAGGAACCTCTTTATACATAAACAAAGAAATAAAGTACAAGGTATTGCTGAACAAAAGTGAAAATTTTTTGGATCTCATTATGATTTCCCTTACTAATTTCAAAATTGGTAGCAAATCCTTAGTATTATCATCTTTGTACAGATCGCAAAAATGCTCTCTACATAATTTCTATGCGAATCTTGCAGCTTCACTGCCTAGCATTAATAGCTCGCCTTGTATATTTCTTGGTGACTTTAACATTGATTTACTGTGTGAGAATAATCTAAGTCGGAATTTAATTAATATTTTTTCTGAGCATAATTTAAAATCATGCCATAGTCTTATTACAAGGCCGCAAAGTAGGACTTGCATCGATTGCATTTTCAGTAATTTAACATGTGATATGTCAATTAGTTCAATTGAAACAGCCTTAACGGATCATAATATTTTAATTTGTACACCTAAACTTAAATTTTCTTATGGTGAAACTGTTCTTGAAAAAAAAGTTTGCATTAATTATAATAAGTTTGGAAGTTTTTTGGACCAAAATTCACTTGGTTACAATCTCTCCAGCAGCTCATCAGCTAATTGCAAGAACTTTGTCGAAATTCTTTCTCTAGCTGCAGAAAAATCTTCACATACCGAATTTAGAGATGTTAATATTAAAAAAAAAATCAGTCCATGGATGTCTGATTCCTTATTGTGTATAATTCAATACAAGAATAAGTTACTCAAGTCTAGAAGCAAGAATAAAGCCAATAAATTAATTTCTCAAAGATTAAAAAGAATAAGTAAAGTTATTAACTTTTGTAGTAAACAGTTAATGAATAATTATTATTCGCGCAGCCTTGAGCAGTGCAATGGTGATGTTAGGAAAACTTGGGCTTTTCTAAACAAAGAAATGGGCAAAAACAAATGTATTTCGTCTGACTTACTGGATGAACATAACGTTCCTATATCAACTGATATCTGTAAAGCTGATAAGATTAGCCACTTTTTCTTCAATGTAATTCACAATATGCGTTTGAATTTTGGAGAGGAAAATGATACTTTCAATCTTTTTCGTTCTTTATTCCCTATTTGTGACAATTTTAGTCTTGCTCCTGTGAATGAAGTTAAAATAGACAACATACTGAATCAACTTAAACCAAACAAGAGTCCTGGCCTTGACAATATAACTTTAAAAATGTTACTTGTCAGAAAACCTTTAGTCTGCAATATGATCGCAAGCATATTTAATGGTATAATTGAAGAGTCCGTATATCCTCATATACTAAAAATCCATAAAGTTATTCCAATTCCGAAAGGATTAGGTTCAAACAGATTAGAAAATTTCCGACCAATTTCAATTCTCTCAATTGTTGATAATATATTGGAGAAGTTAATATTTGAACAATTGACGGATTATCTTGAAAAAAATAGTTTTTTCTTTGACAGGCAATATGGTTTCAAAAAGGGTGCTGGTACGGAGGAAGCTGTGCTTAATGTTATTGATTATATTTGTGGTGGTTTGGATGAAGGGTGCAAGGGTGTCGCAGGTGTCTTTTTTGACTGTTCAAAAGCTTTTGATCTAGTTGATCATGAAATTTTGATATCAAAATTAGGTACACTTGGGTTTTCCCCTTCAACTTTGTGTTTATTTAGAAATTTTTTGAGTGATAGGAAACAAATAGTTGAAATAGGCGAATCCAAAAGCAGCATGCAACCCGTTGAATGTGGAGTTCCACAAGGCAGTGTTCTTGGGCCTTTACTATTTAAAATATATATCAATGATTTAAAAAACATTGATTTTAATGGTAAACTTTTTATGTTTGCGGACGATATTTGTCTTTTTTATAAATATAATCATATTGAAGTTCTGAAAGCACATATTGAGCGTGATGCTTCTTTGCTTTTGAAATTCACTAAAATAAATAAACTGATCTTAAACAAAGAAAAAACAAAATTGGTACGTTTTAAGCCATATAATTATGTGGGATCTGAATTGGTGAGAATTCAGTTTGATGGTAATACTATTGTAGAATCAGAAAGTGTGAAGTACTTGGGATTGATTTTTAATAATAATATGCTATGGGACAGTCACATCAACAGATTGAAAAGTAAAATTGCTTCGGGTATCGGTATACTGTACAAATTCAAACACAAACTAAGCACTGCAACAAAAATGATGCTGTATCAATCTCTGATTCATTGCCACTTAACTTATTTGCCCATAGTTTATGGTAGTAGGTGCTCTGTGTTACTAAAGTCTTTGCAGGTTCTTCAAAACAAAGCACTCAAAATTGTCTTTAACCTACCATCAAGGCACAGTACAACAAACTTGTACAAAAATTATGCTAAGGATATTCTTCCGGTGCAAGGCCTTTACAAAAGACAACTTTTATTATATGTTTTTAAAACTATACGTGGTATAGGGTCTCGCACTCTGCAATTTAATCAAAATATGTCTCTAACACAGCGATCTACAAGGCAAGCTTCGCATTTGCAAATAGCAAGATGTCGCTTAGAACTAACGAAACAACGTGTTTCTTTTGCTGGACCAAACGAATATAATCAACTACCGGACTATCTAAAAAATATCCAGACATTATCAATTTTTAAAAATAACTTGAAAAAGTATTTGCTGGAAAGTATTGAGATGCTGCTTACGTTTTAATTTTAATTTTAATATTACGTTTTGATATATTATTTTGATGTATGTATATGCCAGAAAATTGTAATACTTAAGTATGAACTTAATTTTGAAGTTGTAAGATTTTTTTACTTTAATTAATAGTTGCCTTATAGCCTCTACAAAGCCTTCGCGGCGCTGAGGCATCATTTAGCTATGTATCTTATAATTTCTGTATAATAAATGAATTTAAAAAAAAAAAAAAAAAAAAAAAAAAATAATGAAAATCCAAAAATGTATATTTTTTTGTTTTTTAATGTCAAAGTTTGCAATTTTTCAATTTTTACTATTTTTTTTTTTAATATTTGAAAAATCACTATAATTTACATAAAATCAGTCGGCAAAAAAAAAAAAGAAGTTTTTATTATTATTAAAGTAGAAACAATATACTTTCTAACGATAACGTTTATCCAGCAGCTTCTAACGTTAAAAGTTCAATTGAGCATTTTTGCTGTTTAAAGTTCAACTTTAAATCCACTGCGTTACTAAACCAAAACAAAATTTTAAACTTTTATAATAAAAGTTAAACCATGGAATTAGGCTATTCCGAAGTTTAACATGAAATTCTGATTTATAAACAATTGTATTCCCAGTTTAAATTTTAAACTGCCTTCGAGCAGGCTTAAAGCTAGTTAAGCGCTGGCTTAAATCATTTGACGTGACGTGTCAAAAAATAAATTCAAAATTCCAAAATTTATTTGTCAATAAAAAAATAAAAATAAGAGAATATGAATAAAATTTGCGGTCGCTGCGACGACCAAATGTAGAAAAAACCGCCGCAGTACCACCACAATCAGCTGCAGCTTTATACGTCACCACCACCAAGTAAAGGTGATAGATTTCCTGATTGCATACCGATCAACCAGTTGCAAATGACCTATAGTCGAAGTGCTGGTCCAGGCGGCCAGCAAGTGAGTTGCGTAAATTGGCCTGCGGTTTTAATTATCTGGAGCTGAATGGGTATTAGATAAAACCCGACAAAAATGACTGATTGGCCTGAAGGATAAACTTAATTAAAATGGGCTTTTTATTATTAAGAGCGATTCAAACCGCTCAAAACAAATGAACCTGCAAATTTCAAGTTTTAGGTTGATTAAATATATTAATTGAATTATTTATTAAAGATATTAGTTAATTATATATCTTATATAAAAATCGGTATAAAATGGGAATCCCTGAATGGATTTTAAAAATGGTGTCATATGAAATGTATTTTAACGGGCTATATAATAAGTGCCCATTATTTTTAAATTCGCGTCATAGTTTTCGAGATATGACGATTTTCAAAAACTTACACCATTTTTTTTTTCTAAAAAAAAAACCGTTATTTTTTTCCAAAAAATTTATTACTAACCCATAATTTTAATAACCAAATTAGGAAGCCCAATTTATTTCCTTTCGTTTGATACGCGGCATGTATCTGAAACTGCTGATTAAGTACATTTTTATAGAAAAAAAAAAAAAAAAAAAAAAAATGAAGCAATTCACTTTTCTTCAAATTTATGAACTTTTAACAACAATGGCAGAACAGACAAAAACAACTACAACAACAACTTTATTACTACAACAATAACTTTACAACAACAACAACGACGACAACAACAACAAAGAGAACCAGATATGTACTTGTGTAATTACAAATTGCAAGCAGCGCAGCAGCTACATATTATTTATGATAAAAAAATTGCAAGTGCAGCTGTTGCTTATCATTGAAAAAAAATTAAAAATTGTTATTAAAAATTTAGCGCAAAATTGTTCGCCTATGACGCTCTTTCTCTTTCATTTAAGTTACTGCAATACTACTTTTGATTAAAAAAAAAAAAAATTATTATTGTTCTTGTAAAGTTTTGCTAAATTTCATGAAAACTTCTTTGGTTTACTTTTTTATATTTCCTATAAAAAATGTGGCGATGAAGAAAATTTGGTACGAATTGCATATCAAATGAAAGAAAATAGTTTAAGCTTCCATAATTTGTCACTATGGGTAAATAAAGCATTTTTTGGAAAAATAGTGCTTAGAAAAAAAAAATTTTCAAAATTTTTGAAAATTCACTACATCTCGAAAACCATGACTCGATTTAAAAACTTTTGTACATCGATTTTGTAGCCATATGACCATATGACACTAATATTATTAAAATACTTCCAGGGACTCCCAACTTATAAAAGATATATCTTGATCTTCCGATGGCTTTATGTCCGAAAGTAGTTCCGACAAGAACTTTTTGTTGTTGTTGTTGTTGTTGTTATTAATTCCCAGAGCACTATTTTAAAAAAAACAGTTTTTAAAGTAAAATTGTTCCAAATTTTTTAAAGCACTATTTACTTTATTGCTTATTTTGATTTTAACTTACCACCGACTTTTGACGTTTTGGTAAGTCAAGTACTTCTCGCAACCCTGCAAAAAAACCCCTCTTGTCTATTCCTTGAATTTTACTTCCTCCCACTACCCTGCAAAAATAACCGTCTCGCCTCTTCCTTGAACTTACTTCATACTCACGTCCCTAACAGTCTTTGGTCACTACCTTAAATTTTTAAGAAGAAGGAGAAAATTTTGAATGTAATAAAAATAATTTTTATTGTTGCCAGAATTTTGTTCCAGGTTAAGCAGTTATTGGTGAATTTCTTTTACTTAAGTACGTGCAAGTGCTAATGTTTAATATAAACATTTGGCGGTACAATATTATTCTTAAAGAAAAGTTCAAACTACATTCACAGCTATAAAATACACAAGGAATTAGTTTTTTTTGGGATTTGAAAAAAGAAAAGAAAGAGAATGAGAAGAATGATTGAATTTGAGCATTATTATTGCAGAAATTAATAAAATAAACAAGATGTCGCTTAACAAATTTAATCTTCAGCTTTAACTGTTTTAATAAAAATGTGCAAATTTTGTATCTCAAAAACAATATAAGTAGAAAACTGCTTTACGAAAATGAAATCATTTAACTATAGCTATTAAATGTAGTTTTTATAAGTAGTAACTTACGGCCCTTAATAATAACTGTGTTTTTGACGACAGTTTATCTGTGCGTGTGTAAGCACATTCTGAGAAACGTTAGGGAAAGCAACACCAAATGTGTTTAATTTAACATAGATAAATAAATGTGCTTAGGACACAGATAAAGTATCGTCAAAAAATTTAATTTTTTTAAATGTACATTTTAAGCAAAATTTAAAAAAAAACCAGGTGGCAACCTTGAAAGTTTTTGTACAATTTTTAAAATTTTATCTTAAAGCAAAACTTTGAATTCAGTGACAAAAAAGAGGATTTAAACAAAATTTCAGAAAATAACCAAGTGGCAACGCTAAAAATATATGTTGGATTTTTAAAAATTTAATCTTAGCGCTTTAAACTAAAATTTTATTTTATTTTTTTGAAATATATAATTGAAGTAAAATTTATAAAAAATAACCAGGTGACAACCCTGATTGTTTGTGTACAATTTTCAAAAAGTTTTATCATCAAGTTTTGATGTCAAACGCGTAAGGTGCGTGGTATTAAGGACTGCGTTCGATAAAATTGTCCGATACAAAATTCAAAAAATCTCTAGAACTAGTAGTCCGATTTTAAAAGTTAGACTCATTCTTGAACCGCCATTTTATTACAATTTTTATAACGTATCTAGAATTTCAATAATATTTTTTTTTACAAATTTTTTTGTAACTTTTCTGACACTCCTTCCATTAGGATTTTATGGTATTATTTGATAACAACTTTTCTCGAAAATTTTTAGCATCCCTGGCAACTTTTTTTATTGCCTTTATCTCCTTTTTGACCATAGCCCAGTATCTTTCAATTGGCCAGAGTTCTAGACAGTTTGAGGATTTGCTTCACGAGGCACCAAAATCACATTCACCCCTATTCCCGTTTGCGTTCTAATAGTCGTTTTTAAGGCGTTTTAGTTTTTATCGTCGTATCATTTCTAAATTTGGAGTCTGGAAATATATTGGATCGACGAGGAGTGTTTATCGAGGGGTTAGGAAAATGAAGCAAACACACTTATCATTATTTTCCTTACACTTCGATAATCACTCCTTGTCGTTCCAATATACTTACGAGTATTCCAATATATAGGAACGACGCGGAGTTTATATCAAAGGGTTAGGAAAACGAAGCAATCAAACTAATTATATGTGTTCCTGATCCCTCGGTAAACACTTCTCGTCATTTTAATATGTTTCCAGACTCAAAATTTAGAAACGAGACGACGATAAAAACTAAAACGCCTTAAAAACGACTATTAAAACGCCAACGGGAATAGGGGTGATTATTTCTTGAGTACCCCTCCAAGGCCAATTTACTATAATGACAAGATGCTGGGTCTGGCCAAAAGAAAGTGGAAACTTCATGCTTTCGTAGGAAAGGCTTAAGATTTTTTTCCAAGCATTCCTTAATATAGGATTCGGAGTTTTCTGTTCCAGTGGTTACAAAAGAATTTCTCCTTTTGCCACTACTGCAGATTGCTTGCCAAACCAAGAACTTACGAGGAAATTTTGACTGTTTTTTTGACTTAAGCTTTTCGTCCACATTCCCCCGCGAGTCTACAGTGTAAAATTTTTGGCCTGGAAACTGCGTAAAATCGGCTAAAACATATGTTTCGTCGTCCATGGTGCAGCATTCGAATTTTTGGAAAAAAATTAATTTTTAATTTTATGGCGTGCTGTTTTCCTTTCGTGTTCTTCATAGCATTTCTGTTAGAAACTTTTTGTACCTTAAACGTCTTCAAACCAACCTCCTTTTTGGCCTTGCGAACTAAAATATCGGAACACTTTACCCTCTGTGCCAGTTTTCTGTATGAAATGTTGGGCTTCTACTTTAAAATTGTGACGAAGTTCTTCTTTTTGTTTTGGTCACGGAAGCCTTTTTCTTTTGCGGATCCTGGCTTTCGAAAGACATCCAAGTCTTCCTTAAATTTCTTCAGAACTCTTGATACCAATTTCACAACAACTTTGCTATTCCGAGCAATTCTATTTATAGTCCACCGCGGGTGGTCTTCAAAATTGTTTATTATTGACTTTCGAACTTCTAGCTCGTTGCCATTTTTAAGTAAATATGACTGACTAGGGACAAAATTTGAAAACCATAGTTTTGGTACATTCATTTCAAAGCCTACTGCGAAAAAAAATTTTAAATTGAGTAATTTGAAAACAAGCTATTAGATAAAATGTATCGGACAATTTTATCGTAAGCAGTCCTTAATTCAAATAGTAATGATTTTTTGTGAATATTGGCCCGCGCACATATTGTTCAAACATTAACAAGTATGTGGATTCAATTTTTTTGTAGAAATATATAGAATTCGCGCCAATTTTGAGCTCGACGTGCTGCCATGTACAGATCGTAATCGTTCAGATCGTAAGTAAAAAGTTCCTGAGAATTGCCCATATATATTGGATTTTTAAAAAGTTAATGTTAGCGTTTTTAGAGGAATTTTTTTAAAATTTTTTTTAATATAAGCACCCGTCTTTTGGGAGATTCGAATTAAATTTTCGAGTACCCCAATTTTTTTTACGAAATTCTGTTCAACATCGTATTTCGACATGTTTTCAATAAAAAATTTCAAAATCTTTATAGCATTTCGGAAATGATCGGCTAACGAAAGATTTCCATGTTGCTTTAGCCGAAGCAAATAAGGATAATTCTGAAAAATAGTTCCAAATGATTTTTTTTTTCTGGAATTGTAATCACTAATGCATAAAAAATAACGTGTGAAAAGTACATTGCAAAAAGTACGTCAAAAGTTGCAAAATTAAATATTTTGCATTTATTTCGCTTACGGCTGCAATTGCGGGACAATAGTGGTCGACAGTTGTTTACTGAGTCAACAGTTGCTTAGCTTCAATAATTTACTTCGAAAATGCGCCATACATTTTTTTCCTATGACTCATAGCTTAGGAGGTATGTCAATTTAAAAAGTTTTAAAAATTCTTGATATTTTATGTTGTACTTTTAAAATTGAAATAGATCTCGAACAACTAATCGCACAAAAAAAAAATAAATATATACCTGTTTGTAGAAAATTATGTTTCCTACAGACCACTCAACTCTTGTTTTCGTACAACCTATGGTTTAGGAGATATCTTCCACAAACCGTTCAAGGTTCAAAAAATTAGTTTTTAATTAAAATCTTCGGAGCTGTTTTTTTCTCAATAAAAAGTAACGGGATCTATTTTATTAAAATTAACATAATTAACATAATAATAATATTTGATACATGTATGTGGACTTTCGATAAAACAACCTAACTCGACATAAGACAATTTTCCAGGATATATAAATGTAAAATTTAAATACGCTTCTTTTGGTGTAATGGTCATATCTCTATGACTTCTAGTTCCAGAGATAAAGAATCGAAAATCAACCTATCTCCATGTTTTATTCCAAATTGCATTTGACAAAACAACTTATCTCAAATAGGTAAAAAATTCAAGCATTTGCAACAAGAAAATATTTTAAAAATGCTTTTCACAAAACAACTTAAGTCGACGTATGAAAAGGGTTTTTTCTTCACGAAACATCTTAAGTCGAGGTAAGATACAGGTTAAATGGCAAAAAAAAAAAAATTTGACAAAAGCACTTCTTCGAAGTAAGTTATTTTTTCTATGGAAAGAAACTGATTTTTTTAAATTAAAAATATTTGACAAAAATATCTTATTTCAATTTTATTAAATACTATTGAAATTTGAGCGAAAAAAGTTACTGGAAGTTTAGTATGTATAATAAAAAACTTTTACATTTGTTCCAATTCCTAAGCATCACAGTAGTTTTTTAGCTCTCCTGAAAAGTTGCCAATTTCGAGTTAGATTGTTTTGTCAAACTGCCACAGATATATAGGTACGAAATAATTATCGTTCAAAAAAAAAAAAAAAAAAAAAAAAAAAATAGCGAAAACGTAAATATTGCGAACATTCACGTCTTCATCAAAACTAAATCACAACTTATCATACTTCTTTCAAATAAATTTTTTATTCAAAACTTAAAGAATTCACTCAAAATTAAACTGTTTGAATTTTTACACACAGTACTGTGTAAATTCGATTATGTGACTAGCTTAATCGAGAGCAATGGTATGTTATTTCGTTCTTCGTTTTACCATCTACATATTGTACATATCTGTGGACTTTTGACAAAACAACCTTACTCGATTTTGCCAACTTTTCAGAAGAGCAAAAAAACTACTTTGATGCTTCTCAATTGTTTTTGTGTATGGATCGGAACAAATGTTAAAGTTTTTTATTATAAATGAATTCTAAACAAATATTTTCCATTAACTTTTTTTGCTCTAAGGTCAATATATTTAATAAAATTGAAATAAGATGTTTTTGTTAAATATTTTTTGTTTAAAAAATTCTGCTTCTTTCCAAAGAAAAAGTAACTTATTTTGAAGAAGTGCTTTTGTCAAATTTTTTTTTGCCATTTAACCTGTATCTTATCTCGACATACGATGTTTTGTGAAAAAAAAAAACCATTTTTTGTGAAAAGCATTTCTTAAAGTTTTTTGTTATTTTATTGCAAATGCTTGAATTTTTTAACCTAATTGAGATAAGATGTTTTGTTAAATGCAATTAGAAATAAAACATCGAGATAGGTTGATTTTCGATTCTATATCTCTGCAACTTAAAGTCATAGAGATATGGCGATTTTACCAAAAGAAGCGTATTTAAGTTTCATGTTTATGATTAAAATCATGGAAAATTGCATTATTTCGAGTTAGGTTGTTTTGTCAAAAGTCCACAGATATATTTTCTAATGTTAGTGTTTTGTTAGTACAAACTTTTTTTCTGTCATTATGAAGATAATTCAAATTTGGGTGTCATAAAAATGCAACCAAACGAAGTAACCATATAACCATACCATATAACCAATTTTTTTACGTTTTCGCCATTTTTTTTTCACGTAAAAAAATTTAACTATAACACTGTTCGACAATTTCGAAATTTTTGTAAAACACATTAGAAAATCCAAAAAATTCTTAAACTATACGTTAAAAAAAAATACCCGTGTCTCGTGGCTTTTCTCCAGTACGTCACATATTTTTTTAATCGATTTTTGAAGTTTTTTTATCCACTGCACATTAGAGGTGTTTTAAGAATGTATGGAGATCCTTAGTTACAACATTTTGATACTTGACACCCCTCAATTTTGTGAAGTTGGAAAAAAAAAGAGTTTGAAAAAAAAATTTTGGGGGTGGGGAGAGGGTAAAGGTTGGCGCATCGAGATCAAAGGTGAGAGAAAAAGAGAAAAAAATTACATAAAGCAATACAAATGCTTAGGGGTCCCCTTTAGAGGGGTCAAATGTATGACCGACCCACATTATTTTGCCCCCTCCAAAATTTTTACCAAGCATACTTACCCCCTATCTCTAACCCCTAAGGGGGCTCCCATACAAAATTGACATTTTTAGGAAATCGACCCCCATCATTCCCTGGGTGCCCCTAGAAGGGTCAAATGTATGACTGGTCCCTAATATTTTTTCCTCCACAAAATTTTTTCCCAACATACTTACCCTCTATCTCTGACACTTTAGGGGACTTCCATACAAAATAGATGTCATAGACATGAAAAATATGGAAAGAAAATCGTCAAATAGGCCCATAACTGCCCAGAAGTCACTCCTAGAGGAGTCAAATATATGACCGACCCCCACTAGCCCCCCTCCAAATTTTTTTCCCAGCATACCTACCCCCTATTACCAATCCTTAGGGGGCCCCCATACAAAGTTACTGTTTTTACATAAAATGCCCCCACTGTCCTAACTGGCCCACGGGTACCCCTAGAAGGGTCAAATGTATGACCGACCCCCATTATTTTTTTGCGACCTATATTTTGCTCCCACATACTTTCCCCCTATTTTTAACCCTGAGGGGGCTGCCAAATAAATAAATTTTCCTAGAAATAATGGGGGTCGGTCATATATTTGACTCCTCTAGGTGAGACTCCTGGGCAATTATGGGCCTATTTGACGATTTCCTTTCCATATTTTTTATGTCTATGACATCAATTTTGTATTGGGGCCCCCTAAAGAGCTAGAGATAGAGGGTAAGTATGGTGCGAAAAAATGTTGAGGAAGAAAAAATATTAGGGGCCGGTCATACATTTGACCCTTCTAGGGGCACCCTGGGAGTGGTGGGGGTCGATTTCCTAAAAAGCTCAATTTTGTATGGAAGCACCCTTAGGGGGTAGAGGTAAGAGGTAGGTATGTTTTTTAATAATGTTGGGGGAGAAAAAATAATGTGGGTCGGTCATACATTTGAACCCTCTAGAGGTGGCCCCTAATGAAGGACTGTAAGTAAATTGTTTCTCCTTTTCTCTCATCTTTGGCCCCGATGCGCCAACCCTTACCCTCACCCCACCCCCAAAATTTTTTTTGCAAACTCATTTTTTTTTCCAACCTCATAAAATTTAGGGGTGTCAAGTATCAAAATCCAAAATTCGTGCACTAAAACACCCGTACTGTACATAAAAAAAAAAAATACCGCATTATTTTGTTAAATCGATGAATTGAACTGTGGGCCTTATCGTAAATAAATATTCTCGAGAATTTTTTCGCTAACTCCCTGGTTTGCAATCGCAAAAAAAATTTCCTGGAAAGGGAAAAAGGGACAAACTATGTAATCGGCAATAAGTTGGGAGCGAGTTTTTTCACTTTTATTTGTTAAATTTGCTCCTCAACTTTTTCCTAGGGAGTACTAATGTATAAATGAATAATTATAAATAACGTTTGACAAATTAAAAACTTTAGTATGTAGGCTGTGATCATCTCACTTTTTTCGAAATTTGCAGTTGGGTTCTCTGATTTTTATAAAAATTCACAGAGATGTTCTAAGTGCTTAGCAGGGAGACCTCTCATTATTAGTTTTGCGAAAAAAAAAATTTTTTTCCAAGTTATGGGCAGAGTGTCCAAGTGGTGTTTTTGCGAAAAATCGATGCAATTTTTTTTCTAAGTCCCGCCATTTTGTCAAAAATAAATTTTTTTAATTTTTGTTTTCGGATTCTTGTAGCATTTTAAACGTTAATTTATTTTCCATTTTTAAATTTGGAAAATTTTGAAAATTTACAAAATGGCGGCCATTTTTTGAAAAATCTTAAAAGTTGATTATCTCAAAATAATATTCTTTTTATTTTTTTATTTTTTGTTTACGAAAAGGTGAATGAAATACAAACATTTTGTAGAAGACTTGTTTTGCGCTAAATTGCCGCGAGAGCCACAGGAACTTTTTTTCTAAAAAGTCACGTGACAATTTTTTTAACTTTGTTTTGTGCTTTCATTTACACCCACTAGGTGGCCAAAAAAAAAAATTCAAAGTGCAATGATATAACTTCCATTACTTAGAAAATAGAAGCTATACGAAAAAAACCAATATTTCCTATATGAATCATAAAAATAAGTATTGACGAAATGACGGCCATGTTTTGAAAAATCTTAAAAATCAATTTTCCAAAAAAAAAAAAAATTTTTTTTCTTAAAAGTTTTTTTAAGGAAATCTTTTGAAAGGTTATGTTGAACATTCGTTTTTTAAAACACTAAAGTAAACAAAAAAAATAAAAAATTTATTTTTGGAAAATTGATTTTTAAGATTTTTCAAAACATAGCCGTCATTTCGTCAATACTTATTTTTATGATTCATATAGGAAATATTGGTTCTTTTGGTATAGCTTCTATTTTCTAAGTAATGGAAGTTATATCCTTGTGCTTTGAAATTTTTTTTTTGGCCACCTAGTGGGTGTAAATGAAAGCACAAAACAAAGTTAAAAAAATTGTCACGTGACTTTTTAGAAAAAAAGTTCCTGTGGCCCTCGCAGCCATTTAGCGCAAAACAAGTCTTCTACAAAATGTTTGTATTTCATTCACCTTTTTGTAAAAAAAAAAAATAAAAAAATAAAAAGAACATTATTTTGAGATAATCAACTTTTAAGACTTTTCAAAAAATGGCCGCCATTTTGTAAATTTTCAAAATTTTCCAAATTTAAAAATGGAAAATAAATTAACGTTTAAAATGCTACAAGAATCCGAAAACAAAAAATTAAAAAATTTATTTTTGACAAAATGGCGGGACTTAGAAAAAAAAATTGCATCGATTTTTCGCAAAAACACCACTTGAACACTCTGAAGTTCCATGCCCATAACTTGGAAAAAAAATTATTTTTCGCAAAACTAATAATGAGAGGTCTCCATGCTAAGCACTTAGAACATCTCTGTGAATTTTTATAAAAATCAGAGAACCCAACTAACTGCAAATTTCGAAAAAAGTGAGATGATCACAGCCTGTAAAAGATTAAGGTTTTCAATAATTTATTAAATAATAAGAATTTTTATCTTTTCAGTTTGAAGTTTTATACAAATTGAATTATTTTATATTACAATCAAAAAAGTTTGTTTTCATAGCCTACTACAACTCGACCAAACTGACAAATCGATCGACCCGATCGACAATATAGAAATTTTTCACAAAACATACATTTTTTTTCGACTATTTTTTATTTTTTTTTAATTACATTCTAATAAGCAAAATTAACATATTTGGAATCAAAAATCAAAACAAAACAAAATTCTGTGCCGCTTAGCCCAGATCTAAGTTACACAAACCAGAACCCCTCCAATCCACCCACTTACGAATGTGAGATGCTTCAATTATTCCGTCATATGGCAGCTGAGTCAACTGACAGTTTTCAATGTCACGTATCACATACCGATCATTTACGAGAACTTTGTGTATTTTATATGGCCCTTTAAATTTTGGATTAAATTTTTTATTTGAACCAACCGTTGTATCGATATTTTTTATCATCACAAATTCACCCTCTTCAAATTTTGGAGGTGGCTTACTTTTGGTCAAAACATAATGCTCATTTCGCTTTTGCGATTGTTCAATAAATTTAGCCGATTCTTGTCGAATTTTTTCAAAGTCCCTCTCGTATACATTCCAACATTTATCATCTAAGTATTCCGTTAATTCATCTACTAAGGTACCTCGTTGGGGAACACCAAATAGTAAGCAACTGGGTGTTTGCTTCGTGCTATTATGAACGGAATTATTGAGGGCATATTCTACGTTAGAAAGCATTTGTGTCCAATGGGAGTGTTGAATGGGCTCAGTTATTTTAGCGAGCATTGTTTTTAAAATACGGTTTACTCGCTCAACCTGTCCATTGCCTTGTGGTGAACCTACTGCGGTTTTAACATGTTCAATATTATTTTCTAGAAGGAAAGAGCTAAATTCCAAAGATGTGAAGCAAGAACCTCTGTCACTAATAATTCTTCTCGGGCGACTGTAATTTTCAAAATATATACGTAACGACTGGCATACTTCTTTTGTACTAGTTACATTTACGGGATATAACTTAACAAATTTAGTAAATCCGTCAACTACAACTAAAATGTGTTTCCGTTTAGAAACAATAGCTGGAAGTGGTCCAAAGTGATCAATGTGAATGGTATCAAATGGAGTCGGTTTCTTTGGGATACTATGTAAATTGCGGTCATGCATGTGCGATGAATTCGAAAATACAATACATTTCAAGCAGTTTTTGATATAAGACTCTACCTTGTTTTTAATTTCTGGAAACCAATAGTGTAAAAGAATTTGATCAATACATTTTGTGACACCTAAATGACTAAAATTTTCGTGAACGTTACGAATAATGTTATTTTAAATTTCTTTAGGAACATATAATAATAATTTCCCATTTTTATTTTTGCGGAAAACGAGTCCATCACTTAAAATAAAATCGTTCAGCTCTTCTTTTTCCAATTGGTCTCTTAACTTTAAAATGATCGGATCCCTATTTTGTGTAGCCTGGAGTTGTATATTAATATCTTCGGAAAGTACTATTGCGATAATCGGATTACGACTGAGGGCATCAGCATGTTCCATGTTGGTGCCACTTCTATGCTGAATGGTGTAGTCGTAGTTTTCCAATTCTAAAGCCCACCTAGCAATGGTGCATTAACAGTTTTCTTGTTTAAGGTAAGGGTCAATGAATTACAGTCTGTGACAATTCTAAAGGGAATACCTTCTAAGTATGTTCGAAACCGGCGAAGAGAATAAATAATTGATAATGTTTCAAGCTCAAAACTGTGGTATCTTGACTCAGCTTGAGTCGTACGTTTTGAGAAGTATGCAATTGGGTGGAATTTATTGTCTTCTTGTTTTTGTAATAAAACACTACCGAATCCAACAGAACTTGCATCGCAATGTAACTAACTCAGTCTCTTTTTTGGGCAATATATACTTAAAACTGGTGATTCGACAAGTTTACTTTTCAATACATTGAATGCATTTTCGCATTCTAAACTTAATTTAAATATTGTGTTTTTTTTTATTAAATCTTGCAATGGTTTTGCAATGCGAGAAAATGAGGGAATAAAATGACGAAAGAATGAAAATAAACCAAGACATTGTTGAACTTCCCTTGTATTAGTTGGTACTGGAAAGTCTTTAATAGCTTGAAGGTGTTTGTCACTTGGTCTGATTCCATTTTTACTGATAAGGTATCCAAGGAAATCAATTTCTGTGAAACAAAAGTAGCATTTTTTTAAATTGAGTTCTAGTCGAAACTCTGCTAATCGCCATAAAATGCGTTTTAATGCGTCAAAATGTTCCTCAAGTGTGCTTGTCATAATCGTTATATCATCCATATAAACAACGACTAAGCCCTCATCTAGGAATGGACGTAGAACGAAGTTTATAAAACGTTGAAATACTGCTGGGGCTTTTTTCAACCCAAATGGCATTTTTATATACTCATATTGACCCATAGGTGTGACAAAAGCAGTATATTTAACAGAATCTTCGTCTACAGAAATTTGGTGAAATCCGCTTTTAAGGTCTAAAGTAGTAAAAAATTCTTTGCCGTTCATACGTTCAAGACAGTCTTCGACTAGAGGAAATGGATAGTTGTCGCGCATAGTTATTTTATTTAACGCGCGATAATCTACACATTTGCGAGTTTCACCTGTTTTCTTCTTAACCAAAACGATCGGTGAAGCATATGAAGAATCACTTGGATCATTTTCTTTGATTAATTTTTCAACTATGTCATTGACCTCTTGCTTATCACGAAAAGACAAACGACGAGGAGCAAATCTAATTGGAATGTCTGAACTTAAATGAATTTTCATTTTGTATGTATGATCATAAGCTGGAATGTTTTCAATGTCAAAATAAAAGTTTTGCATAATTTCATTCATAGTTTTGATTTGAAAAGAAGTAAGTTGTTCGCAAATATTAATCTTTTCTTTTGTTTGAGTATCGTTTGAATCTATATCAATTGCAAAGATATCAGGAATTGGTTGGTTTGGATTTAAAATATCTAATCCAACAATTTTTTTGGTACAAATATTGTTAAATTCTTTTTCATCAGCATACGAATAATTAAGCATTTCACATTTTGTGGATGGATCAAGCGAAGCTCTAGAATTTGTTATATTGATAGAATCAAATGCACAATTAAGCAAATTTCCATTAAGTTTAATTTTGGTTGAATCGTTATTATAATTAAGTTTAATATTAAATTTAAGAGGTGAGTTTATGACACATAAAGCAATATTAAAGGCATTTAAAAAATCTCGACCCAACAGGAATGGGTAAGGTATAAGTTCATCAGAAATAATAAATACATAAATAGTCTTTGTAACTCCAGCAAATTTAAAATCTATAAGCATCCTTCCATAAGAATTCAATTTAAAATCTCCAATGCCTTTGTAACCAGTGAAGAAGGATATGTTGTTTCCAAGATGACTCGGAATGATTGAGCGTTGGGCAAAACTAGCCGGACTACCAGTATCAAACAAAGAATGGAAATTGCTATAAACGGCTTTTGAATCAATAGGAAAAGCGGCACTTACCATATTTATTGCTGATATGGGTTTTATTTGTTCCTCTGCACCATCGTGAGTAGAATTATCAATGTCGGTCAACAAAGCTATTTGATTGGAAGAAATTGGACAATTTTTCAAAATGTGTTGAACTGAGCCGCATCGAAAGCAAGAGCCTTTTGGCCGTATGGGTTTCTGACAAGACGATGAAAAATGTCCTAAACTAGAACAGTTATAACAACGAATCTGCTTTGTAGTAACAACTTCGTTGCCTTTTACACTGACAGAAGGCTTACTTCCAATTGACTTCCCATTCAATTTTTTTAATTGAACATATCTCTGTGCCAAAACTTTTAGTTGTTCAATGTTTTTCGCTGGATACAATACAGCAATATCTGGGGATCTATCATTTAGACCATTTAAGATATACTGGATAACAAAATCTTCACCGATATCAGCTCTGGAAGAAATTTCTTGCATCTGAAGAATATATCCAATAACTGATGTTCTAGTTGGATCATAGTTAGTCCGTTGTAGAGCTTCAATTACTTCAGGTATGGAAAAAGTGTGTCCAAAGTTGCGTAAAAAATTTTCTTTAAAATCACCATACGTGTTTGATTGATCCACTTTCAAAAATAATTCCGCAGGTGTGTTCTTCCTAAGTCGCCGTATACATTTGAGTCGATAAGTATCGTCAACATGTAATGGATCGCATAATCTTTCAAAATCCATTATCCATTTTTTTGCATCAATAGTTTTATCTCCATTAAATTCCGAGATGACATGTTCAATGTCAGAAAAATCTGCACGACGGTGTAGGAGCGTAGGCTGTGCTACGTCCATTTCTAACTCACTTAATTGTTTCTTCAGCTCTGCAATCTTTATTCGCTTCTGAAGAGCCCCGATCTCTTCATCAAGCTCGCGACTCTCTGTTTCAACCAACTGGTTGTTACTGGTATCAGCAGTGTCTCCGTTCCCTTCAGGAGCCCCATTTAAAAATGCTGCCTCGTTCTCTTGCATATTCTCTTCCCCAATCAACTGGCGTAATTTTTCTATCGTTGCAGAGGGTGGAAAATTTATTTCTTTTTGAACTAACCAGTTCACTAAATTTGCACGTAGTATTTTCGGCATTCTTTATATTTATTTTATCCAACTTCTGATTTGTAAAAGATTAAGGTTTTCAATAATTTATTAAATAATAAGAATTTTTATCTTTTCAGTTTGAAGTTTTATACAAATTGAATTAGCCTACTACAAGTACAACAATTTTAAAGCTTATTGAAATAGCTGTCATATGACACTAAAGTTTTTAATATTCATCCAAGCGTTTCCAACTTATACTGGTTCTGCTAAAACTACTTTTCACTCAAATTTTTTTGGAAACTTTTTGGTGCAAACTTTTGATTTTCCAAATCCACAAAAATGATTAAAGACATTTTTTACTTTAAAAAGTAAAGCATTAACTTCAATTTCACTGCTGCAATTGCTTCTTTTTCTTCTTTTGCAATTGCTGTTTCTTGTTTATCTTTTTTTTAAGTCAGCTGTCAAAATCCAGTGGAAAATGGAAAAAAATGTCAACAAATTATGGAAAAAAGCGTTGCCACATGTTTTTTTTTTTGTGCAAAATGTCTACGAAATTGGAAAAATCAGCGTTCAGACAGGTTGTTTGCGCAAAATGTCAAAGATATGGGAAAGACTCAGCGTTGCCTGATGTTGTTTTTGTGTAAAATGTCAACGCTCTTGGAAAAACACAGCGTTGCAAACTGGTTATTTCTGAAAATGTCAACGATATTAAAATAAAAAAAGGATCCCTGCAGGAAGGGGAGTTTCCATTCATGAAATATTCACTACTTCCAGTGCTCCTTCCCCGCGAGGGAGAGAATGGAAGTCCCTTCAGATTTACGATAAGGCCCTATATGATCCTTACATCTGAGGTGTATTATGTGTTCAGCAAACTTATGCAAGATATTGCGGGGAATATTTTTGTATAAAACTTTAACCCTGTTTAACCCGAACATGTGGATCATTTTTGCCCTTTTCTTAAAAAGGTGCATAAATGACACCCAAAACAGGGGAATATTGAGTCAGTATGTACTACAGATATATTTGCTATAAAATTTCACTAAGTTTCCAAACACGTATAGGTAGAAATTTAAGCCCGAAACCAAAAAAAAAAAAAAAAAAAATCGTTAAAATCAATTAGGACTTTTCACATTGCATATTAATTACATCCCTGACGCGCTTACCTTAAGTTTTAAGAATTTTTAGTCTTTGGTAACTATTAGTGAAATTTTTTGTAGGATGTTTATGGATGTACCCTACACCCAGGGTATATTCACTTTGTCCTTCTATTTATAACGCAGAGAAAGAGGCGTGGCAGATATAGAAAAGTGTATATATTCTTGATCGGCGTCACCTCCTGAGTCGATATAGCCATGTCCTGTCTGGCTGGCTGGGTGTGCGTGGAAATAAATTTTCTGGGAAAACTGAGCAAGATAATTCAATGAAATTTGGTGCAATGCCTCCGTCGTCCAAGTTAGCTCGTGGGATTGAAAATCAGCTAAATCGGTCAACGGACACGCCTATCGCCCATACAAAAAATATATTCATGATGCAACTTTAGGAGTATTTTTCACGACAATGCAACCGAAGAACACATAAATATTACGAATTGTAAGCGCAAGCTCTAAAAAAAACAAGAGGGCGTGGCACCTACCTTAATGCAAAAGCTTCAAAACGGTATATGAAAGCGTTTTTTGAGAGACATAGTTATAGTTCTAAATGCACGCTCTCAACAAAAACTGGGTGAAATCGGACAAGAGGGCGTGGCACCTTCCATACAAGCAAAAGTTTCACAATGCTATACTGAATGAGTTTTTGAGATAATTCAACTAAATTTCATACAAATACTAAGGACTATAAATGTACGCTCTGATCTAAAACAAGACGAACTCGGACAAGAGGGCGTGGCACCGCCCTTATAAGCAAAAGCTTAAAAACGCAAAATTTTAAAAATACAGTAGTTTATTTAATGTTTGGCCAGGCCAAAGGTTACACCCTTACTATTTTTTTTTTGTGCGATAAGTCGTTCGAGAGTTATCTCAACTTTAAAAGTACAACATATAAATGAGGAGTGATTTTTCAAAAGGGCGTAAAACCATGTTAAACAAATTTTCAGTAATGATAAAATACTTTTAGGGGCTGATAACAATAACTTTTTTTTAATGCCTCCAGTGTTATAGTGAGTTGACCAAAGATTCTAATCCCCTTAACATTTTTATTCTAACGTATTTGTAATAATTTCAAAATGTAGAAAAACATTTGGAAATGAGCCCTTTTGTTTTGAAACATTTGGAAATTTTTAAAAATCACTCTTATTTCACCATTTGGAAATTTAAGCTGCTATCTATAGGCATGGTATGTAAGCACCTATATAGCCTGGGGCATATAAAAAATATTAAAGGTTTCTTAAGCGACTATTCAAAATATGCATTTTTTGTGATGAATTTTGAACAAGAGGTGCATTTTAGCATGGTAACGGCGATGGCTTTCTTAGGTTTGTTCGAGGTCGGAAGTGGTTTTACGCCCTTTCGAAAAATCACTTCTCAAATATCACGAAGTTTTAAAACGCTTTTTCGTAGTAAATTATTAAAGCTAAGCAACTGTGGACTCAGTAAACAACTGGCGACCACTATTTTTTCGTAATTGCAGCCGTAAGCGAAATAATTACAAAAAAATTATTTTCGCAACTTTTGACCTGAATAACTTTTTTTGTGGCATACGATTATGCAATTTACTTTTCAGACGTTTTTTTTTTATGCATTAGTGATTATACTTCCAGAAAAAAAAAAAAAAAATTCATTTAGAACTATTTTTCAGAATTATCCTTATTTGCTTCGGCTAAAGCAGCATGGAAATCGTTCGTTAGCCGATCGTTTCTGAAGTGCTCTAAGGATTTTGAAATTTTTTATTGAAAACATGTCAAAATACGATGTTAAACAGAATTCCGTAAAAAAAAATGGGGTACTCGGAAATTTGATTGAAATTGCCCAAAAGACTGGTGTGATATATGTAATTGAGGCAGCATGCTTTTTAGATGCCTATTTTTCGCAAATTAAAAACTGGATAAGTTACGATAAACTTTAGTGTCGATTTACCGAAATACGATTGGGTTAAAAGTAGAACTACATGATTAAGCAACAAAGAATTTAACTTGTTAAAGCAAGAGCCGAAAAATTACTGAACTTATTACAGAGCAAGTGGTAAAGGCAAATTATGGCAAACAATTATTACAATTACAATACATTATGAGTTAAATTTAAATCCAAAATTAAGAAAATTTAAATTAATAAAAAAAAAAACAATATAAATACAAAAATGTTTATGACCGCTGCTCTGAACAACAACTTAACCCATTCTATCCTGCTTTTACGAGTCTTTTAGACACATTTTACAAAAACCTTAACTACAATAGTGTGTTTATTTTTTATTTCAGGTATTCCTGTCTGGGTTGGCCGAAAGCTATTTGAAAGATATAAATCAACAACAAAACGCAAACGAAATTTGTCCGTTATTATTGGTGTAACTGCATCGGTAAGAAATAATATCTCTACTTATTCATGTTGAATGTTTTAAAATATTTTTATATATGGTCAAAATCACAAAAAAGTAAACCAGGAAAAAATTTTTTATTTCAAGTTTTTTAAATTTTTTTTTGCATGTGTCGAAAGATCATGTTTTGTACCATCTAGCGTAAGGAGGTATTTCTATATATGTGGAATAAAGTGGCACTTCCATTGTTTTTTCCAAGTGAACAAAATATAAAAAAAATATAAAAAATTCAGAGCTCTGGAAAAAGGTAAGAACCGCTAAATTCAATTCATGTGGTGTTTTATTGTGGCTAGTTATGTGAAATTATACCATTATATAAATAAATAAATAATAAAATACAAAAAAAAAAATGTTTTGGTAAGCCGATTTCATGGCAATGAAAACAGCCGCAATTTAAGGGTATCGTGGCAGATACAAAAAAGGAAAAAGTTTTTAATGGCACTTTAACCGCGATCTAATTTGACGGCAATTGCATTTCTGATAAACAGACTATGGAAACATCTTGACTACACTTAAGTTTTAGCAATTTTTGGAAGCCTTCTTTCTCTAAAAGACCATAATATATGTGTAACGTGACAGAGATTTGTCACAGTAAATTTTATACTTCGTTTTTTGATTTCAATCGCCAATTTGTCGCACAGGATCGCCTCAGATATAGAAAAGTGTATATATTCTTGATCAGCGTCACCTCCTGAGTCGATATAGCCATGTCCGTCTGTCTGGCTGGCTGGCTGGGTGGCTGGCTGGCTGTGTGTTGAAATACACTTTTTGAGAAAACTGAGTAAGATAATTCAATGAAATTTGATATACTGCCTCCGTCGTCAAAGATAGCTCGGGGGATTGAAAATGAGCGAAATCGGTCAACGGACACGCATACCGCCCATACAAAAAATATATTCAAAATGCAATTTTAGGAGTATTTTTCACGACAATGCAACCAAAATACGCATAAATACTAAGAATTGCAAGCGCAAGCTCTGAGAAAAAATTTAACGAATTCGGACAAGAGGGCGTGGCACCTCCCATATAAGCAAAAGCTTCAAAACGCTATACTGAAAGCGTTTTTTGAGATATTCGAACCAAATTCGACTCAGACACTAAGTATCATAAATGAAAGCTCTCTACAAAAATTGGGTGCAATCGGACAAGGGGGCGTGGCACCTCCCATATAAGCAGAAGTTTCAAAATGCTATAATGAAAGAGTTTTTTGAGATAATCCAACCAAACTTCACTCAAATACTAAAGACTATAAATGCACGCTCTAAGCTAAAACTAGACGAACTCGGACAAGAGGGCGTGGCACCTCCTATATAAGCAAAAGCTTCAAAACACTGTACTGAAAACGTTTTTCACTCAGACACTAAAAACTATAAATCCAAGCTCTGGACAAAAACTGGGTGAACTCGGACAAGAGAGCGTAGCACCTCTTATATGAGCAAAATTTTAAAAATACCGCAGTGTAGGGTATTTAATGTTTGGCCAGGCCAAATTTTACACCCTTACTAGTTTAATTTTTAAGCAAGGATAACTCAGGATCCAGACGTGATAAAAAAAACCAAACTCAGATTCGTAATAAGCAGATCTAAGTCCATCAGATTTTGTATGTCACGTGGCAGAGACAATGTTTTTGCTCTTAAATCATTTCCACATAAGCTTAATAGACCATCATGAATTCAGTTCTCTTAACTCATCTTTCATTTCTAACACATAAAAATTTGTGATCGATCGGTTGGGTAGAAGCGCAGAATTTTCGATGAATGTATGTGCACCTCAAAAATGACTTCCAAATTTGTGTCACGTGGCAGAGAAGTTTGACTGCTAATAACACGAAAACCACACAATTTATAATAATTTTTTGTTCGAAGGAAATGTGTATCTCAAGAAGCTTAATAATATAAAATTCTTAAATCATGAACATTTCACTTATTTAACATAGATATGACCAAATAACAGCGTACGAATGTCACGTGGCAGATTTTGAGATTGACCATATGACGAAGATGATGAGTTTGCTTTCCTTTTGGTTAAGCCTTTTGATTTTCTTTATTTACAAACTTACTTCGTTTAATTTTTTCTATTTTAGTGCAAAGTAAGGTGCACAAGTGTATCGGAAAATTTTGTGAAAATATCAAAATATACATTTTTTTACCGCCTTTTTGTACTTCGCCCTTTTTATAAAAATTGGTCATTTAATCAAACAACAACATTTTCATTTTCCCAAATGCACATTTCGTTGTATTAAACACCATTATCAGTAATCACTTAGTCCACTTATGCAAAAAATTCGTTTAAAACATAAATTAAGGAGTAAATGTAATAAACACCCTTGCAATGTTCAAATTAAAAATCGCTATCTTAAAGTTTCTTCGGAGGTTAAACGTGATATCCCATTAATCCGCGATAATTATTTTCGGTCTGAGTTCTCAAACTGTAGAGGTGATCTTAAAAAAGAATGGCAGGTAATTAATGGTATTATCAACAAACGAGTTAAATGTTATAACCCTATAACTTTAAATATTGATAATATTCTTTGCCATGATCACTCTGTAGTCGCTAATGCATTTAATGATTACTTTTTATCCTAGCTCTGATTTTACGTTATGTGCTTGCAATAACATTGAAGATGATGTTTCTCAACCAAATTCCTTTTTTTTCGAAAATATCTCAGCTATGGAGGTTGTAAAAATCATTATTTCATTAAATAATTCAAATGCATGCGGAATCAATGAAATAACAAATAAATCACATACATCACTGTGCCTACTTATAAGCGGCTTGCACAATTTACAAATTATTTTTCAAATTTTGAATTAAGATATCTCCTGAGTTATAAGTCGTACGAAGACAATTAAAGGTTCATTTTACATATAAAATGGATAGTGGCATTCACTGGGAATTTTGGCTGTAGACTAGTGTAATCGTATAGAAAATTTTATAAGCTACAATATTGCGCCACAATATTTTTCTCTAAATGTAACCGTTAAAGAGATATTTGTAAAAAACTGATTTTGGACGCCATTTTTCCAATATGGCGGCGCGAGCGAACACGATTCGAGGTAGCAAAGTTGAAATTCTGAAAAAGAGCTCATTGAAATCTATAAAATAACTTATTTTCAAAAATCCCGCAAAACTTTCCAGGTAACATCATTTTATTCTCCCAAATGATTGTACTAAAACGCAATTTTGCGAAAAATGTCTGGCAACCCTAATATGGCAACCCTTAATGTTTGTTTCTGGACCCAAGATGTCAATTTATGGAGAGAAAATTATTAGTTTAGCAATTTGTTGAAAGAGAATTTTGATTTTATTAAAAAAATCAGGTGGCAACCCTTAAAAAATACTATGGGTATTTGGGTCGAAAATATAACTTTTCAATAAAGAAACCTAACAAGAAACGCAATTTTGCGAAAAAAGTTTGGCAACCCTTATATGGCAACCATAAATTATTGTTTCTTTGTTTTGGGCCCAGATGTGAATTTATGGAGAGAAAATTATGATTTTAGCAATTTATGGAAAGAAAATTTTATTAAAAAAACTAGGTGGCAACACTAAAAAAATTTCCATGGGTTTTTGGGTTGAAAATATGACTTTCAATAAAGAAACTTAACAAGAAACGCAATTTTGCGAAAAAACGTCTGGCAACCCTAAATTTTTGTTTCTTTGTTTTTGGACCCAAGATGTCAATTTATAGAGAGAAAATAATGATCTTAGCAATTTATTGAAAGAAAATCTTGATTTTATTAATAAAACCAGTTGGTGACCCCAAAAATATAAATAAAAGTTTATTAAGCGGTTTAAGGCTAATATTTAATTTTGTTTTTTTTTTTAATGTATGGTGTAAGCAACTTTTACAAAAAAAAATAAGTGGCGTTTTTGGGAGTTTTAAATCTTGAGCTGAGGCCGCAGGCCGCCCACTTACCCCTACTCTTATGTAAAATTACTGTGGCTAGCAAACTAGGTGTTGGATATATTATAGACTGATCAGCGTCTGAAGGTATTGGAATTTATGGGAGTTGTAAATCCTGAGCTGCGGCTGTTGTCAATAATAAAATATCGTTATGGTGACTATGTCCGTTTTTTCCTGGGGATTATGTCCGAAACACTTGCGGACATAATCCCCATTTTAAAAATGGGGACTGTGTCCGAATTATTGGCGGAATGGGGATTATGTCCTTGGGGACTATGTCACGGTACCAGCTTCGGCTCTGCTGCTGCTTATGCATTGAAAGAACAGCACAGCAGACAGTTCTGATTTTAAATATGTACTGCGACTGTCGCTACTGCTGCGTATTTTTGTATAAGTCTCAGCACAGCAAATCAATAGCCTAAAAAATAGCTCAGCAAAATCAAACCCTGTTTTTAAGGACGCAAACAATTTCAGCTTGCTGCTTACATATTATATTGTACTCTTCAAATAATTTTTGTGGCCATCGCTGTTTTACAGTTAAATAAATGAAATGAGTTATTCTTGACTTTAGTGTTAGTGTATCTCGTTCAGTTTATAAGAATTAAAAATAGTTGAGAGAAAGAAATAATTGAAGAAAGTTTCTTTAGCTACGAATATTTAAATATCATTTACTTGAATGTTATAATAATGAAAAATAATTTACTTTATTTCAGATTTTGATATCACCTGCACTGGCGGGATTAGCTATTGCCATAGGAGTTCCGATCCTCTTGTTTTATGTTTATGGCATTGTGCCAGTGTCCCTTTGTCGGGCTGGGTGCGCATCATCATCTTCAGAAGGTTTTAAATTCGATTTGGATGATGAAGAAAATCCAGTACACATGCAAAGTGATGGGTTAAGTGTAAGCGCCATTTCCAGAATCGGCGCAGCTAGCATTGGAGATGTTAGCATAAGCGTCACAAGTGGCAGTCAAGTTGGAATGCAGAACAATAACGCTCTTTGTAATTTGCAACATTTTTGTCAGGAGTCCACAGTTGCTTTAGCTGGTAGTGTTAATGGCAAAAAATTTGATATTCAGGCAGATGAAATGTCGACAGAAAGTTTTTCGGCAATAACAGCAAATAGTGAAAAATCGGCCATAAATGATAACTTCTCAACAAAAGGACTTGCCGGCTCAATTGCAAGTTGTAAACAGGTATGTAAAAATCCAAGTCTGCAGTAATTGGTATAGAGTAACTTTGGGTAATGTGACATAGGCATTTTTGTTTTTTAAATTACACGTTATTTATAAAGCAAAGCTGCTACCGCTTTATTTATCATGGTTTCTTAATGCATTGTGCAGTACATTACTGCTTCGGAGTGATACATCATATCACATTACCCGAAAAGTATATAACAGTAACATACAACCGAAATATAGTTTTAAAATCTATCCTAAAGATTGATTTATTAAATATAAATATATTGAAAAATTACCTCAGCTAGAACTAAAAGCACAAATATTATACATTTTCCAATATAGCCCAGGAAAATTAGACGAAAAAAGAGCTGCTGTGCGAAAAAATTCCAAGTGAATTTTTTTCACCGGAATTATATTTATTAATGCATGGTTAATAATGTGTAAAAAGTCCATTGAAGTCCATTGTGAGCATAAAAAGTTATTCAGGCTCAAAGGTAGCTAAAATCAGTTTTTTGCAAATATCTCGCTAACGCAAACTTTTGCAGAAAAATTTTTCTCCACAATTTTGTAACACAGGAAATTTCTTATTTAAAAATGTAAAAAATGTTTTCGTGTAGCTTATAGTTTAGGAGATAACCCAATTTAAAAATTTATGCACAGTTTTTATATGTAATTGCTACGTATAAGTTCATAGTAAAATATCTTACTTTTGAAATTGCGAATACTCTTTAACGAAGAGTCGTAGAATATTTTTGCGATTTGCGAATAATACCATTTTTCTAGGTTACTGATTATATACAAATGAGGTTATGTTTGTTTGTATGGCCATTATAAGCTCAAAAACTATCCGCCTTATTTTGATGAAATTTTCAAAACGAACTAGAATCGTTTAAGAGGAAGATCATAGGCTAGAAAAATGGGTGGTGCCACGCTCTCTACTTTACATAATTCGTCAAACCTCTGAAACAGTTTGAGCCAGTTTAATGAAATGTGAAGGGCATTAGGACAAAACGACAAAAACTAAACTCGTCATTTCTCCGAAACTATTCAACGCAAATATGGACATTTCCATGACGCTCGTGACAGTCGTACGTTTTTAACGTTAAGAAAAACAAAGAAAACAACGAAAATTGATTTTCTATTTTGGACTTTTGTGCAGCACTTGAGTAGCACTACTCTATATAAATATGGTGTAAAAGATGGGCGGGGTCGATAGAATAGCTCCTAGATACATGCAAATATTAAGGCAGACATATTTAATCTCATTCATGTTAAATATTTTCAGAGATATGATGAAATGATTTTTGTGGGGGCGTAATACCCCATAATTCTCAGTACACATTATTTGTCTTGGCACTTTTTACATATGCACCCCATGTACGTTAAATAGTTTCAGAAATATAATGATTTAATTTTTTGGCTCACGGTTACTTTTCTGTGGAAATACCGATATATGAAATTTAGTATATATATAAAAGGAACCAGGAACCTATTTTATTTTTTTCCTCGAAAGAGTTAATGTTCACGAAAGGGTTAATTTTTCTAATATTTTTTTTTTAAATTATTCTTACTTATCCCTTTGTTACAGTTATTGGTTCAAATAATATCAAACTTGCTTTTATTAATTTCGTACAAAAAAACAAGTCATTTGACCTAATGTGCACTGACAGAAAAAAGTTATATGAAAGGGCGTATTGACATGCAGTAAGGGTTGTCCCTTACTCTTATGTTGACAAAAAAATTCTTGTAGAGAAATGTTTAAGAAAATAAGCTGGTATATCACATTACCCGACCATATCACAATACCCGAAGTTATTCGAAGTACCTATTAGAAAAAAAAGCATAGTTTAGATTCTTATACGATATGCAGGGTGTTCAAAAAATGTGTGCCAAAACTTTAATATGCTATACCTAATGTATTTATGTTTTTACACTAGTTTCCATTGACATACATCATAAATTCAAAAGTAGATCGATCACCTAGACAAACCATACATTTATAATATATAGCACAGTTTACTGACGACATACAATACATTTCAGGAAAGGACAATATTGTAGCGGATACTTTATCTAGAATACCAGAAATAGCAGTACTTTCCTCAAAAGACATAACCTGCCAAACACTTTACACCGAGCAACAAAATGATGAAACTCTGAAAACTCTAACTTCTTGAACACAGACAAAATTCAATTTAAAATAAGTTAATATTCCAATACTTAACCTTAAAATTTGGTGCGATTACTCTTTCAAAATTGCACTCAATATCGCATCCGGGTATCAGAAGCACTAGAAAACCTATGCAATTGAAATAATTTTGGCCACAAATGCGCAAAGACATCAACGAATGGGCCCAAAACTGTCTCGAATGTCAAAAAAGGAAAATCGGTGTTTATACTGAATCACCGATCCAGAAAATCAAAATCCCTAATGGAAGGTTCGAACATATTCATATGGATTTAGTAGGTCCATTACCTATTTCTAACGGCTACAAGTATATATTGACAATTATAGACAGACACACGTTGGCCTGAAGCATACCCATTAAAAGACATATCAACAGCTACTATAGCAAAAACTTTGCCCATAATTATATTCCTAGGTTTGGTGTGCCCTAAGACATTACTGTTGATCAAGGAACTCCACGGTGCTTGTGGGAGAATTTAAAGCAAATTTTGATGTACCTCGGATTTTTTTGTAAATTCTTATTATAGATGTCAAAAGAAGTTATTCTATACAAAAAATAAAATTATAGAGGTGGCGCTTTTTTAAAAAAACGATAAAAAGCCCTGTGATAGGAAAAACGCTTTTTTACTCAAGAGGAAGGCATCTTACGAAAAAAGTGTACATGGCATAAAATGCTTAGAATTGTTCAAGGAATACGTGTACATTTTTTTTTTTTTTTTTTTTTTTTTAGAAAAAATTTTTGACCTCATTTTTAATAAATTTTTAAAAAAAAATTCCAAAAAAATTCCAAAAAAATTCACATGTATTCCTTGAACAATTTTAAGCATTTTATGCCATGTACACTTTTTTCGTAAGATGCCTTCCTCTTGAGTAAAAAAGCGTTTTTCCTTTCACAGGGCTTCATCACTACGTTCCAAACGCTATATCATCGAGCCTGCTGGCCCAAAAAAGTCTTAACATATCTTGTCTTAAAGGTTTTTAAGAGTTCTTTCGAATAAAATCTTATAAATAAAAAAATGTTCATTTCGTTTAAAGCACGATGACTTTTTTCTTTGAAAAACCCTTAAATTTCGCCTTTTTTAAGTAGTTTTTCGTTTTTTAACATGGGTAAAATTTTTTTTTGGCAATATTCGACCATAGGTTTTAAAGTTCATTAAAAAGCAAACAAAATGAATGCTTTTAAGTTACTCTAAAACAAATTTTTCAAATTGTTTGACAACATTTTAGAATTAATGCTAAAAAAAAAAAAAAATAATAAAAATATATTTTTGATTGAGCCACCTTTAAAAATGCATTTAAAAATCTGAAAAAATTCATGGGATATTCTGTCATGATGTAAAATTTTTTTTGAAATATTTATTAAAAATGAGGTCAAAAATTTTTTCTAAAAAAAAAAAAAAAAATTCCAAAAAATTCCAAAAAATTCCAAAAAAATTATCACGTATTTCTTGAACAATTCTAAGCATTTTATGCCATGTACACTTTTTTCGTAAGATGCCTTCCTCTTGAGTAAAAAAGCGTTTTTCCTTTCACAGGGCTTTTTATCGTTTTTTTAAAAAAGCGCCACCTCTATAATTTTATTTTTTGCATAGAATAACTTCTTTTGACATCTATAATAAAAATTTTCAAAAAATTCCGAGGTACATCAAAATTTGATTTAAATTCTCCCACAAGCACCGTGACTCAGTTTACATCAAAATTATTTACTGATTTGACCAAACTTCTCGGCTCACACAAAATCCATACATCACCATATCATCCACAGTCTAATGGTATGACAGAACGTTTCCACAGACAACTAAAAACTTCGATAACTGCAAGAAATGAGATTAAAAGTTGGTCAGAATCTTTACCCATCATTCTTTTAGGATTACGATCAGCAATTAAAGAAGACTTAAAATGCGCACGGGCAGAACTAGTTTACGGACAGTCATTTAGGCTACCTGGAGAACTTGTAGTCTCTGACAAAAATACAGATTCCGCCGAAACTTTACTTCAAAAGTTACGAGAACATTTTAGTCTAGTTCGAACTAAAATAACACTTTGGAATCAAATTTGATCAAGAAAAGTTTACTCGGATCTGACGCTGCGGGGTGAAAATATAGGCTAAAATAAAAGACCATTTGGCTCAGTTTGTTCAAATTGGCTCTAGTTTTCGAGAAAAGGCCGTTTGAATTTTGCACCTTGAATTATGTGGTTTTTTCGATATGTATATCTCGTAAGTTAACTGGGGTTTATTGCATTTAGTGGTGGGGTTTTGTTCGTCTAATCCAGCCATGTCAAACTCGCGGCCCGCGGGTCTCATGTGGCCCGCTACCTTTCCATCTGCGGCCCAAAGATGAAATAAAAATAAATTGCGGATCAGTTCAATTGTATTTAACATTTCTCAATTTTTATTTAAGAGGAATTCGTATTGGATACAAAATTTAAAATAAGCTAAATCGAGGCTTTTCAAAGAATCCCATTCCATGGCTTTAACCAGCTTGAATTTACTGCGTTTTTACAAATTATAGATTGCGAATGTTGATGGCTTTCAGGCACTTAAGCTTTAAAAAGATTCTGGGACTTGAAAGATGAGATAAAGATATTTTTAGAAATAAAAGAAGAAAATGAAGAGCTATTATCTGACGGAAAATTACTGCAGGAACTTTTCTTTATGTTTGATATAACGAAACACATACAGCAGATTTGAATTTGAGACTATACGGACAAAGAAAAATTATAATTAATAATGATTGACTAAATTACAGCTACTAAATTAAAAAAATTAGAGCTTCTGTGTGGAAAACATAATCAAAATGGTAACTTGATACATTTTCCAATATGCAAAGCACACGAAGATATAGCTACGGGTACTTCATACCAAAAATATGTGGAAAAACTTCATGATTAAAGATGGAGTTCGAAAAACGTTTTGAAGATTTAATTTCAAGATTCAAGTTTCCTTTATTTTCAAGCCAGTTTTCCATTGAAACTGAAAAAAGTGCCATGCTACCACCAAATGGAGATAATTGAGGTTCAATGCGACGCAAATTTGAAACTGAAATTTTCTGAATATGGCTAGAATGATAGATTCCTATCTCGTGTCAGTATTGAAAGTTAATATCGGTGAAATCAAGTTCTCCCGATATTAAAATATTAATTGAAAACAAAAGGTCTCAGTCATCAGGAAGAAAACATTAGAAACCCTCTTATGGTAGTTGGTATATTTTATTACAGTTTTATTATAAATCGTTAATTTTTGCGGCCCACCCCAAAAATTCTCTATCAATTGGCCCAGTTTGCAAATTGAGTTTGACATGCCTGGTCTAATCCATATCTACTCTTTCACTACTAAATCAGTATTTTTGGATACACTTTTGGCAAGTTACAGCACAAAATTCCCATAAAAGTGATATTTTTCGCCTTTTATGACATTCGGCTCAATAGAAATCAACCGAGTGGTGAATTTATGGCTTTTAACCTATAGCTGATATCCATACAAACACTTTGATATAATATATGTGGCATATGGGTAAAAATTTCTCAAGTGAGCCACCTAAGAAATTAAACGTAAAAAAGGCTTTAACAAAATGATGTTTTATAACAACTAGTAAAGATTTTGTAAAAATGTTTTTTTTTAGAGATATTTAGCATAGATCGGGGAATAAAATGGTGTTTTTGATTTGTAAAAAAATGTTTCATTTATTATTGAAAATCCCTATTTCAAATAGGTACATAAAAATAAAGAAACTTCTTCGCCTCTGAGAAAACTATAAAAAATAGGTAAGCACTCTCCACTTGTCAAGAAACTATATTCCAGAAACAAAATTGGGGTAATCGATATTGGTTCAAAAGTTATTAACAATATAGTGATGCACGTCCGCGCGAAATACGTTTTCTATAGGATTTTGATGAGAGGTATCTCATTTTCTTCAAAAACTTATGCTGATGTCAAATTTGAAAGAATTTTTAAAATCCCAACGACAGTTTTTTTTTAAGACGGGTAAAGTGATTTTTCAGTACAAAATTTTTGACCATAATTTTTTAAAGACCAAAATTTTGAAAACAGAGGCCTAAGAAAAAAATGTAAACCGCAAACTTTATTCTACAGATTTTTCCCTATCAGTTGATATAAAGAACATAAAAATGTAACTGCCGTAGAAAAAGTTATAACCTTTTGAAATTGAGAGTGTTTTTTTGGTAGTTTGCACACTAAAATCTGTATATGCCAGGTAGGAAAAAATTGAAATCGAGCTGTTGTGAACTAAAAAAAAGGTGTCAATAACTCCTGAGCACTAACTAAATAAGACAAAAAAGTTTTGAAAAAAAGTTCATCGACTACTGTTTGAAAAAGGTCGAAAAATGGTACATTTGTTAAAAATCACAACAAAACAAAACAAAAAATAGTCATTTTCGATGTTTTTATTAGTTGTGAATTTGAATCTGGAGCCAGAACTGCTTTATCACGTATAGTTTTTGAGATATTGTAACCTAAACAGGAAATTTCGTAACAATATCAACTCAAAAATCGTGTTTTTGATATTTTAGGTTTCAATAATTCAAAAACTACGTGACAGAGTTGTTCTGAGACCAGGTTCAAATTCACCACTAATAAAAACATCGAAAATGACTATTTTTGTTTTGTTTTGTTGTGCTTTTTAACAAATGTACCATTTTTCGACCTTTTTCAAACAGTAGTCGATGAACTTTTTTTCAAAACTTTTTTGTCTTATTTAGTATGTGCTCAGGAGTAATTTGACACCTTGTTTTTTAGTTCACAACAGTTCGATTTCAATTTTTTCCTACCTGGCATATATAGATTTTAGTGTGCAAACTACCAAAAAAACACTCTCATTTTCAAAAGGTTATAACTTTTTCTACGGCAGTTACATTTTTATGTTCTTAATATCAAATGATAGGGAAAAATCTGTAGAATAATGTTTGCGGTTTACATTTTTTTCTTAGGCCTCTGTTTTGAAAATTTTGGTCTTTAAAAAATTATGGTCAAAAATTTTGTACTGAAAAATCACTTTACCCGACTTAAAAAAAAAACTGTCGTTGGGATTTCAAAAATTCTTTCAAATTTGACATCAGCGTAAGTTCCTGAAGAAAATGAGATACCTCCCATCAAAATCCTATAGAAAAAAGTTTTTTGCCTTAAATCGCGCGGATGTGTGATGTGTCTTTTTTCAGCATTAGAAAAAAACAACGCATCTTACGAAAAAAAAGTAAATGTCATAAAATGCTTAGAATTATCTAAAGAATATGTGTAAATTGTTTTAGAATTTTCTGAGACATTTTATAATTTTTCAAAAAGTCGGAAAAAAAAATTTGATATGTTCCAAAAAAACTCACACGTATTCCTTAGATAATTCTAAGCATTTTATATCATATACACTTTTTTCGTAGGATGCCTTGTTTTTCTCTAATGCTGAAAAAAGACTTGCACGACATCACTACATTGTTAATAACTTTTGAACCAATATCGATTTTCCCAATTTTTTTTCTGGAATATAGTTGCTTGATAAGTGGAGAGTGCTTACCTATTTTTTATGGTTTTCTCAGAGGCGAAGAAGTTGCTTTATTTTTATGTACCTATTTGAAATAGGGATTTTCAATAATAAATGAAACATTTTTTTACAAATCAAAAACACCATTTTATTCCCCGATCTATGCTAAATATCTCTAAAAAAACATTTTTACAAAATCTTTACTAGTTGTTATATAACATCATTTTGTTAAAGCCTTTTTTACGTTTAATTTCTTAGGTGGCTCACTTGAGAAATTTTTACCCATATGCCACATATATTATATCAAAGTGTTCGTATGGTTCTCAGCTATAGGTTAAAAGGCATAAATCCACCACTCGGTTGAATTTTATTGAGCCGAATGTCATAAAAGGCGAAAAATATCACTTTTATGGGAATTTTGTGCTCTAACTCGCCAAAAGTGCATCCAAAAATACTGATTTGGTAATGAAAGAGTAGATATGGATTAGAAGAACAAAACCCTACCACTAAATGCAATAAAACTCAGTTAACTTACGAGATATATGGGTGATTCTCAGATAACTGTACTTTTTGTGTCCTCTGGCGATTTCACCTATACAGTAGGCTTTTTTTTCACAAAAAATTACGCTATAAGTTAGAAACTATGCTTTTCTAATAGAGCGTATCAATTTGACCACCAAATTTTGATTCGTCTACTTTGAAAGTTTGCAAATATACCCCAAATGTCACAAACGTGGCATGTCCTACCCCTACTTTTTATACACAAAACGATGAAAAATGACCAAAAAACGGAAATAGAACAGAAAACAAGTTACTACACATATTAAGTAAATACTTAAGGCTACAATATTCTGAGCTCATCTGCAGTTTTAAATAATTTTTAGAGGGCACAATTTCGAATTGAAAACTCCCCTAGTTTTGGAAAAAAAAAATTTCTTCAAAGCATTATGCTACTACTGCACACTATCCATCACCCAATGGTCAGCATGTCCAGACGCGTCCAAAAAAGAAATCTGTTTGCGTTTTATGGGGCAGTTTATAAACAAAAACAGTTTTTTTTTAAATTATGGTCACTAACGTGGCACTCGGCACTCGCAGGTAGTGCATTTTATTTTATGCATGAAACAATTTTTTTGTAGGATTTGCATACATGACCCCAAATTCTTTCGGAAAAATCTTGAACTCAATCGCGTGCTTTACAATGAGTGATAAACAACAAAAATGGCACAAACGTGGCGCATCAAAAATGTCACAAACGTGACACTTTTTATCAGTTTGCAAAGAAACATATTTTCATATAAAATTGAGTATACAGATGTTTAGTTGAAGGCTATTAATTATGTTTTTAATACAAAAATTTTTCTACACCATCAGAATCCTGAGTTATCCTTGCTCAAAAGTGAAAAAATCACTGTTTTGACATCTACTTAAAGCTATAAAACAAAAACAACAACAAGTAAAATTAATTTTTGTCAATGGATTCAGACAGCCAAATTTATTGTCAACAAGACATAATTTACCGTTTTTCAATTGCATTCCCAGCTTTCGAGTTATAAGCGTTTAAAATAAGGACATCTTTCGATAACATACAAAAGATTTTTCGGGACCCAAAAGTTACAAAAAATCAAGTTTTATTATTTTTATCAATAACATATTTAATTACAAAAATTTCGTGACCTTGCAGACCATAATCGCATGAAAAATTACAGTTCTATGCTAGATTTGGTGAATAAACCTACTAAACTACTGCTTTGCAAATTAACAGAATCAAAATTTCATCTGTTCATTCACTAAATCTACAATAGAGCCTTATTTTTTCATCCGATTTTAGTCTGCGAGGGCTTAAAATTTTTGTGATAAATTATATTTTTGATAAAAATAATAAAACTTACCATTTTTGTTAATTTTTCGGTCCAGAAAATCCTTTGTGTGTTATTGAGAGGTATCCCTTTTTTAAAGGCTTATAACTCAGAAACTAGGAATCCAATTGAAAAACGGTAAATTATGTCTTGTTGATAATAAATTCGGCTGTCTGAATCCATTGACAAAAATTAAATTTACTTGTTGCTGTTTTTATTAAGTAGATGTCAAAACTGTGATTTTTTCACATTTGAGCAAGGATAAATAAGGATACTGATGTAATAGAAAAAAATCAACATCAGATTCGTAATTAGGAGATCCTAATCCACCACAAACGGCTATAAAAACAGAGAACAGGAAACCATTGTTGATCTTTAGGGCGATAGGGTTTAAAAAAATCGACCACTGGAGACATGACACTGTTGCAAAATTAGTCTTGAAGTGTAAATTTGTCATTATATGCAATATATCTCTCATCAAAACGCTTCAAAACCATAATTTTTCCATACTGTGGCTAAAATGTCAGAAACGTGTCAATTTAGTCACAAACGTGGCAGCAAAATTACTTAATTTCGACCTCAAAGCCGTAAGTTCACACTTGTAGTTGATCTGCTTAAAAGGTGAGTTTTAAGAGTGTGTTTACATAAGATAGCATGAAGAAACTTGCAAAAATCCAAAAAAATTATCTGCCAATTTTACAACTCGAAAAAGCACAGTTATCTAAGAATCACCCATATCGAAAAAACCACATAATTCAAGGTGCAAAATTCAAACGGCCTTTTCTCGAAAACTAGAGCCAATTTCAACAAACTGAGCCAAACGGTCTTTTATTTTGGCCTATATTTTCACCCCGCAGCGTCAGATCTGAGTAAACTTTTGTTGACCAAATTTTGTTCCACAGTGTAATTCATCATAGTCAAAAAAAGAGCTATGTGCCTAAAGCTTTAAGTATTTCCGACTATGTTTTCATTAAAATTAACCGCAAGTCTGGGTTACAAAGTCCTTTTGAAGGTCCTTATAAAGTAATTTCACGAAATAATAACACTTTCACAATTCAACAAGGAAATTCAATTTAGAAAATTTCCATTGATCGTCTTAAGCCAGTATTCATACAAAAGAACATTTCTCCTAATGGACTAGAAAAATTTAAAAAAGAGGTTACATTTAATATATCATAATCCTACATTACTTTCACTATTTTATTTAAAAATTCCATCAAATAACTTTTTCTAGAGGGGGAGTATATGTAGGGTTTGAAGAACGACATCATAATGGTTATGGGCGATTTGAATGTCAAAGAAGGCTCAGAAAACCTTAACCTTGAGCACGTGATTGGGAGACATGGTATGGGTGCGAGAAACGACAATGGAGAGCTTCTCATTGACGCCTGCAATGCAGCCGGTCTTGTCGTTGTCGCTATTCCCACACAAAAAATGCCATAAAGCTACTGGGGTGTCTCCAGACAACATCACTGAAAACCAAATCGACCAATTCTGCATTAGCAGAAAATGGAGAGGGAGTCTTCTGGACGTACGAGCCGCTGGGCCGCTGACATAGGCTCCGACCACCATCTTCTCGTCGCGGTCGTTCGAAAAAACTTGCCGCTAATAAACGTCCCAGCGAACAATCTGTAGCAAAAAATTCGACGTGCTTAAGCTTAAGAACGACGAGATACGCAGATCTTTCGTAGAAGAACTTAAAACAGCTCCGTTCGATTGTGGTAGAAGTATTGAAACATCACGGAGGGCAGTTAAGACGGCGTTTTTAAACTCCAGTGAAAAAATACTTGGGTTTCGACCCTCGAACAAAAAGCACTGGAAGAGCGAGGAAACGTGGGGTCTTGTTGAAAAAAGAAGAAACGCGAAAAAACTGAGAGACGACACTGAAACTAGAGCGCAAAAGAACGTCGCCAAAAAGATCTTTAACTCTCTCAATAAAGAAGTCAGGCGATCGTGCAGACAAAACAAAAGAAGAATGTATAACGACCTCGCGAGCGAAGCCGAAAGCGCTGCAAATGCTCAAAATCTCAGGCAGCTTTACGATATCACCCGCGGATTATCTAGCAGAAAACTCCAAAAGAGCCGCCCTATCAAAGACAAAAATGGAAATCTCTTAATATCCGCGGACGACCAACTAAAGAGATGGAAAGAGTATTTTTGTGATATACTAAATCCCATGTCTACCACATCCTCGCAACCAGAATCACCAACTACAACTGCCGCAGTGACTCGCAGTAGTAGTCGAATACAAACACCACCGCCTACAATCGATGAAATAGTGAAAGCTATCCAAAGCATGAAAAACAACAAGGCCGCCGGTATAGATCAAATAACAGCTGAACTGCTAAAGGCATGGCCCATAACATCAGCTAAAATTCTCCATCCTCTGCTCACCAAAATCTGGAGCGAAGAGCGTTTGCCAGAAGATTGGCTACATGGTATGTTAGTCAAACTGCCGAAAAAAGGTGACCTAAGCGAGTGCCGAAACTGCTTCTAAACAGGATAAACGAAAAACTTGATTCGGCCATTCGAAAGCAGCAAGCAGTATTCCGGCGAAACCGATCATGCGTGGATCAAATCAACACCCTCAGAATAATTGTCGAATAATCATGCGAATGGCGCACAGTGGTCTAGAATGCTAATCTAGCTGGTCATTACTCTTTCCTGGTTATTTTTTATAAAAAATATCAATTTCTATGTTTTGGGGGTCGCTTACTCTAAATCTAAAAACGATTTTTTAAAAATCAAAATGGCGGATCCAAAATGGCGGACAATTTTCTTAAAAATTCATTATATTACGACAAAATTGTGGTAAAGGGGGTTTTTGAGGTTGCTGATTTCAAATTTGGTATCTTTATTTTTGTAAACAAAATGGCGGATCCAAAATGGCGGACAATTTTCTTAAAAATTGACTATATCACAACAACTTTGTGGCTTAGGAGTTTTTTGAGGTCGTTGATTTCGAATTCGGTATCATCTTTTTTGTAAACAGAATGGCGGATCCAAAATGGTGGACAATTTTCTTAAAAATTAACTTTATCACGACAAAATTGTGGCTAAGGGGGTTTTTGAGGTTGCTGATTTCGAATTCGGTATCATCTTTTTTGTAAACAAAATGGCGGATCCAAAATGGCGGACATTTTTCTAAAAAATTGATTATATCACGACAAAATTGTGGCTAAAGGGGTTTTTGAGGTCGCTGATTACGAATTCGGTATCATATTTTTTGTAAACAAAATGGCGGACAATTTTCTAAAAAATTGATTATATCACGACAAAATTTTGGCCTGTATGGGAGGTGGGCTTGTCCTTGATTTGATCACGCCCATTTTCACCAAATGCCTAAATGATATCTATACTAACTCAGTTATTAAATATTATTTTTGTACTTGAAACGTTTACGAAGTTATAGCGATTTTAAGTTTTTGGTTATATAGGAGGTGGGCGTGACCTTGACCCGATATTGCCCATTTTCTCCAAATGACTTAATGCTATCAATACTAACTCAGATATTGAATATTATTGTTGTCCCTTAAATATTTACGAAGTTATGGCGATTCCAAATTTTTGGTTATATGGGAGGTGGGCGTTTTCTTGACCCGATCACGTTCAATTTCACGAAGTGACCTAATGCTATCTATACTAACTCAGATATTTAATATTATTTTTGTACTTGAAATATTTACGCAGTTGTAGTGATTTTAAATTTTTGGTTATATAGGAGGTGGGCGTGTCCTTGACCCGAACACGCCCATTTTCAATAAATAAATAGATGCTGCTAATACTATATCAGAAATCGAATTTTATTGTTTTACTTCAAACACTTTGGTTGTTATTAGTTTTATGAAACTGGAGCGTTGCAAGAATACAGAAAAGTCGCTGAAGAAAAACTCATCGTAGTCCATGAAGGGGAGTGATGGGGGAGTCAGATAAATGCGCAGAACCTTCAGACAACCTCATATTATACACTTAAATGATCTAGCTGTTGCAACTCCATAAAACATATTATTTATAGTCCACAGAGTGCAAATTCGTAAATTTGGGAAATGAAATTAGAGATTTTTTGTGATGATCCGGTTATCCTTTTTATATTAAAAAAAGCTAACATCTAAGTACACAAGTCTTCAGAAAATAGATCAGATTATCCTCACCATAAGTTTCAGGAGGTAAAATTATTTAGTTTTAAAGCTACACTCATTTAAATTTTCACATATTTTAAAAGATTTTTGTAAAAATTTACCATTTTCTGAATTCATCAAGTTTAAGACGTGAAAACTCAAAAATGGTATAATTTCTTGGTGTTCTGGTACTTGAAATATGTTACCTAGATATTTAACTTTAAATTGGTCCAAAAAAAATATTACTTTTAATACAAAAATTTTCGGAGTTATGGCCGGCTAGCGCTCTCTTATAGACCACTGTGTGGCGTGCTGCACTTTAACTTGTCTTCGTAGACTATAGCACTGCTTTCGACAGTGTCTCCCGAGAAAACATCTGGGTTTCACTGCAACGAAGAGGTACTGCCGCAAAGGCCATAAATTTAGTACGTGCACAATATGAAGGCTTTAAATGCAGTGTGTTACACAACGGGTTGTTGTCACCGACATTCACCACTAATTCAGGCGTACGGCAGGTGTGTATACTGTCACCATCACTCTTCCTTATCGTTTTTGATGAAATCCTAGATAAAGCTCTTAATAAGGCCAAAAGGGGTATCCAATGGAACTTTACCGACTAAAAACATGAAGTTAAACGCAAACAGGAATTACATCACGTTTAGAGCTGGCAGTGATGACATCGAAAACGACGATAGCTTCACGTATTTAGGCAGCATTATCTCCATGGATGGCCGAGCAAAAGAGGATATCAACTCAAGAATAGCAAATGTAAGTAATGGGCCGGGTTTAGTTTTTTGCCCGTAACTTGCATTCAAGTATACATTTTTCGGACTTGTGGGTACCAATGGAAAGCTAGAGGCAGTATGTAACCAAAAAGAAACAATTTTTCTATAATTTTTAAACAAAAAATTTTTTTTAACAAATTTTGTAAAGGGCTTATTTTTGGACAAAAAAAATTTTATAACTGGTTGTGGACCACCCTGAAAAATCCACTTCAAATGCAAAATTATGAAGAAAAATCAGTAAAGAAATATGTATTATCAAAATTTATTTATCAATGAAGCCTCTAGTGGCGAAAAAACATCAAGAAAATCTGACTTTTTTGAATTATTAATCATCCTCATCGGATTCGTAATTTTTGCATGTATAATAGCTCTTTTTTATAGCAGCGCATTTCAAATGCACAAACCGATCGCAGCCAGCGTTGCATTTGATCGAATTGGCTTTTGTCAAATTTGGTGGCATTTTCATGCAATAAACATGGTGGCCAACAACCGGTAAGTAACTGGCAAAATTCTCGTGGCGAAAAATTCTGAGCAAACTCGATATAAAATCGGAAAATTTAACGCAAATACTGCATAAAAATGCATAACACTCACCTCTTTGCAATATTTCACTTCGCTTTATCACACTCGCAAAATCTTCAGAAACTACTTTATTGAAAATTTCTTAAATTTTTTTCGTTTTGTTGTAGCTGCGGGTCAGATGCGTCCTTTCACTTCAGTGTTTGCACTTATACTGTCTATTGTCAATGTACACATAACCTCATACTCAGATCTGTCATATTTTATAAACGTCAAAAAATACAAGGGGTGACGGCCCACAGCCGGTTACCTTACCCTACTTTCTACAAAATACAAAAAAATTTACTTTGTGCGCATAGCGTGATTCAATACCTCTCTATAAATGGTCCAAACATGAAAATGGATTAAGAAATATCTTAGTTATGGCCATGTTGTGGTCGGACCTTTGTTTTTCCAATTTTGAAAAAATTATAATTTTTGAGCATACCAATTTTCCCTCTTTTTATTATTATTTTTTTTTTTCTTTCCAAAAAATATATTTTGGAAGGTAAAAAAGGTGTACATGGGCACGTTTTTTGTAGTTTAGTGCTAAAATAGTAGTAAATTTAGTACTTATTATCAACTACGAACTTATTTTGAGCATATAGCTTGATGCAATACCTTTTTCAAAACAGGTCTAAACATGAAAATCGGTTAAGGGCCCAAGTTATTGGTAATTATTTGAGGGGAGTTTGTCACAATTTACCGATTTTTCCATTTTTTGCAAAAATTTGAAAAATAAATTAAAACAAAAACGTATTTTTGTGCTTTGTGTTTACAAAAAAAAGTTTAATGAAGTTAAAAATGTGTGTTTCTAGAAATCGTCCTCATGCAGCAAATGAATGAAGTGTCGGTTTTTTTGAACTCAATTATATTTTTTTGTGCTTTTTCACTAATTTCATGAGAAAATTCACTTCTTACTAAAACTGGCTGCGCGTCCGTTTTCCATACTTTTTGTTTTCCCAACCACAGGCTGCATGCAGCAACTGAATGGAGTGTCGGTTTTTTTGCACTCAATTATAATTGTGTGCTTTCCACGTTAAATTTGACATATCAGCAGCTGATAAAATTTTGATATTATTTTGATACAAAATTTACATGTTTTTCAATGATAACAAAAATATATACAAAAATTGTATATCAGCATCATTTTGATATCATTTTGATATACATTTCTGATACAATGACAAGAACTTGACAAATTTTCTTGATCGGGTCGTGAGAAACTTATTCCTTTGGAATTATACACTACTGTGCCTACCTATAGATGCAGCTGATGTTGTGTACGTTTACCTGGATGTAAAGAGGTTACCGAAAATTCAATTGTAATGTCCGAGAGCTGTTAAAAAATAATAACTTTGAGAGAATAATGTAACCAATTGATTTGCGCTGAGATACCGTTGTGTTTGACTGTGTTTTTCGCGCAGCTGAACTATTGTGAATTATTTAGTTTATCTGCAGCCTCCAATGACAAAATACTTAAGTTGCCGTTACTTTCATATTGTTGTTTTATCCTTAAGGATTGTACGTCTCGATACCACGTAGCACACATTTAACTGATGAAGAAAAGGGTAAAATTTTGAGCTTAAGAGAAGATGGCAAGAGTAAACTGGAGGAAGGTTGAACATTCATCAATCAGACCACATAGTTCGTAGATTGTATTTGGCGAATCCATATAAACACAGACAAAATAAAAAGGTCAGGCCCAAGAAAAAATTACCTATACCGAGACAAGCGGATCGTTATTAACGTAATCAGAAACTCAATGAAGAGCTGCCGTGAAATTTTCAAACAATACTCCTTAAATGTTTCTCGTTGGACACTTTTAGGTGTGCTGATGGAGTGTTGGAATTAGCGTTTCCAAAAAAAAAAAAAACGGTGTTCCTGCGAACAAATTTCTTGCGAACAAAACACACATCTGCAAAATTTGGGTTTTTTAACATGACCGAGTGATACGTCAATGGTTGCGTTCAAAGAACATCAAAATTTTGAAATGGCTTTGTGGATCAAAATCATATACCTGGTGCATCATTGTTCGTGAAAATTATAAAGAAAACGTGCGATATCAAAACAATCCGGAACTAAAAAATTTATTTAGTTTGTTTCGCGGGTATGTGGAGATTATGCCATCCCGTTAAATAAAGATGGATTAAAGCAAAAAATTTGTAAGAGTGTTACCTTTTGCCAGGCCAAAAATTAACCCTACACTGCAAAAATTTTAATGACACGCTTTGTTGTCAGAGTTCGCCAAGTTTTTGTTCAGAACTTTCTCTAACTATTGCAATTATTTGTGCTCATATGGGAGGTACCACGCGCTCTTGTCCGAATTCACCTAGTTCAGTTCAGAGTTCAGAGCTTGTAATTACTGTCCCTGGTATTTACTTGCATATTGGTTGCGTTATCGCGAAAAATGCTCTTAATATTCACGGTAGGCAGCAAGCAACATCTAAGTAATCTGACTAAAATGGACCGGAAATCTATCAATGCGGATTGTTTTCTTTTAATATGAAGATAAAAACGCACTAAACTTTGAAATCCTATCAGATCCCTTTTTCGAGATATTACTTCTTCAGAAAAGTAGTTCTAGACAATTTTGTAGTCCCGGTAATTTCATTTAAAAAATGCTTCAGACCTGTTTTCGTAGGACTTTTAGGTTAGGAGATATCCCAATTAAAAAAGTGGGAAAGCCTAGTAATGCATACATACGGCATGTAAGAGTACATGGCAATATCGTCGCCTGAATTCTATTTCGCCCCATCAACACTTTTTGACATTTTGACTTAAGACTTGTTCCACAGGTTTTGAAACATGATCTTTCTAATGCTGTTGTCAGAATGCATCTATCTTCTTTAGTTTCTGAGGTATGTAGTACCCACTTTGCTCTGCACGCCATGTTTTTTTATATTTTTATTTCTTATTTGCTCCAAAAGCCAATTTTTGGTTTATAGAGCAAGGGTTTTTCAATAGGGACGCTACAAAGTAGACCGATAGGGACAGCAAACGACGCCACATTTTTCCCCGCTCTCTTGATATTTCTCTTCAGTAAGGTTTGCCATTTCATCATGGAAAGATATACGAGCCAACAACGAGTAGAAATTATTAAAATTTACTACCGAAATTCGGAGTCAGTGGCCTCAACTTTAAGAGAGCTACGTCCAATTTATGGTCATAATCATCCTACCAGATCAACAATTGAGCGTCTAGTAGAAAAATTTAAATCCACAGGCACATTACAAAATTTCCCCGTGCCAGTGAGACAAAGAAGTGCCCGTAGTGTCGAGAATATTGCTGCCGCTGAGGCTTCAGTTCATGAAAGTTCTCAAGCGTTAGGCATCTCTGTGACGTCGTTGTGGCGAATTTTGCGAAAAGATCTTGGCCTACATCCTTACAAGATCAAATTGACGCAAGAACTATGTATGTTCGTGAATTGTGCTGAGCAACAACTTGAAAATGATTTGGATTTTCATCGAAAAAGTATCTTTAGCGATGAGCCTCATTTCTGGCTGAATGGCTTCGTCAATAAGCAAAATATGCGTTATTGGTCAGGCAGCAATTCACACGTACTCCATGTGTCACCATTGCATCCCGAAAAAATTACGGTTTGGTGCGGTTTATGGGCCGGCGGCGTCATTGGGCCGTACTTCTTCCGTGATGATCAAGACCGGCACGTTACTGTGAATGGGACTCGCTACCGTTCAATGAAAACCGAATATTTTTGGCCCAAATTGGATGATATGGACTTGGACAATATGTGGTTTCAACAGGACGCACAATTGGAGATTGTGGCCATAAATAGGTAAAATTTTAAAGTGCTATGGATTTAAAAAATTTTTACGCCAATCATCAGATAATACTTAGGGACGAAAAAAAAAAACTAAAAAGGTTAAAAATTTTGTTTTGGTTTAGCAACACAGTGGGCCCAAAGTTGGACTTTAAACAGTAAAAAAGCTCTAAAGAACTTTTAAAATTAGAAACTGCTGGATAAACGCTCTAGTTAATTTGTTTTAAGCCCGATCCACTAATGTAGCATATCGTTAGAAAGAATATTGTTTTTACTTTGTTAAAAATAGCCTAGTTTTTTTCTGCAGATTTTATGTGAATTATGGTGATTTTGCAAATATTAAAAAAAAAAAAATGGTAAAAACGGAAAAAGTGCAAACTTTGACATTAAAAAAAAAATACATTTTCTGATTTTTATTATTTTTTTTCAATATAATATGTGGCCAAGTATGCTTAATCTAAATGCAAAATCCCTGCTGCCTATTTTGAGAAATTTTTTTTTATGAACTTTTTCATGTTGTAGTTTTAGACGGGACAAAATAAATTGACTTTTTTGGAACGCTATTTTTAGTTCGCTTGCACCGAGATATGTCAAAATAGCATTTTGGCAAAAAGTACAAGCATTTAACTTTTAAAAAAACATTTGTTTAAGTTTTTATATATAATACGTGAATTATGGTGATTTTTCGAAAATTTAAGCTCAAAAAGCCAAAATCTAGAAATTTTGGAAACTTTGACATAAAAAAAAAAAAAAAAGAAATTTTCTGATTTTCATTATTTTCGAATATAATATGTAGCCAAGTATGCTGAATCGAAATACAAAGTCCCTACTGAGTTTTATGAGAACTTTTTTTTCTATGAATTTTTTCCTGTTGCAGTTTTTGACAAAACAAACTATTTTTATTTCTTTATATTCTTCAACGTTTTGCAACAGATTTATCAATTTTAAGCTTACAGTCTGCTTAAATTCGGAATATTCTTATTTTTTACTAAAGGGTAGTAGGTAAAGGGTATATTCCCCCTTTTTCAGCCCCTTAGAAATTGCCCACTCTTTACTTGGACATACCATAGCGAAGCATTTTACCAAATCTTATAATTTGCGTCAAGTAGCGTTAATAATATGACAAATTTTATTTTCGTAGGGCGTGGCACTGCCCATTTTTTCATTGAAAATTATTTTTCCAAATGCCCTTTGCATATGTACCAGATTTTGTCTATCTATGTCAAGCAGTTTCTGAGATATAATGAATCAGCATTCAGAGAGGCGCGGCACCGCCTACTTTTCTAGTGCGAACTGTTTGTTCTAATTCTCTTAGCATATGTACTCAATCATATCTAAGTGCGGCAAATATTGTCAGAGAAATAATAAATTTATTTTTTCGAGGGCGTGGCTTCGCCCATTTTTCCGGTAAACATTATTTGTCCTGATGATTTTTACATATTTACCAAATCTCATTTATCTGCGTCAAAGGGTTTTGGAGATATGATTAGTTGATTTTTTGGAGGGCGTGGCACCGCCCACTTTTTTAGCATATAACATTGGCTTTTTTGTACTTACACCATGTAGCAACGTCTTTAAAAACGGTTAGTTAGTTTCCGAGTCAATAAGGGACAAATACGCAAACAAACAAAATCTAGTTTTTATAAAGTAGATTTTCGTTTATTTCGTATAACTATAAAACTATAAAAGATACCTCAGAATTTTTAACATTTTTGAAATCAGCGGGTTCAAGTTATTGGAAATTGATACCCATTTTGAAAAAAAAAAATTCAGACCACGCCCTTACTTTGTATGGGAGGTAGGCGTGTCTGGCGGCGGATTTTTTTGTTCGTATTCACAGAATTTTATTTTTTCAATGTAAAAAACATTTGCACAAAATTTTAATAGTCTAGCTCTATTATTACTATAAATGACCGCCGTTCCATACAAACCCTCCCATTGTGGGACGGCGCCACAAGCCACACAGCGAATGTCACAATCAATTTATTGAAAACCAAGTTTGGTGAACGTGTAATCTCACGAAATGGCCCAGTCGATTGGCCGCCTCGGTCGTGCGATTTGACTCCGTTAGACTATTTCCTGTGGGGCTACGTCAAGTCTATGGTCTATGCCAACAAGCCAGCGACGATTGATGAACTTCGTACGAATATCGATCGTGAAATTGCAGCAGTATCGGCCGATTTATGCTTGAAAACTGTCGAAAATTGGGTTCAGCGTCTGGACTTATGCAAGCGTGCTCGTGATGGCCATGCAAAAGAAATCGAGTTCCATACATAATGGCATTGAATGTACTTTCACAGGAATAAAGAATTTCATTGATATCCAAAACCGTTTTTGTTTTATTTTGAAAAACTTTTGTAGCGCTCTAATTGAAAAACCCTTTATATGAAAAAAAAAAAAAATAACGATAACGCAACCAAAATACTCATAAATACTGAGGATACTAATTACAAGCTCTGAACAAAATACTACGTGAATTTGGAAAATAGGACGTGGTACCTCCCGTAAAAGCAAAAGTTTAAAAATCCTTTACTGAATGCGTCTCTTAATATACTATAATCCATCCAAATTTCACTCAGCCACTAAGGATAGGAAATGCAAGCTCTGATCAGAAACTTGGTTGATTCACACAAGAGGGCGTGGCACCTCCCAGCCTCCCATACACTGAAAGTTTTTAAAATGCTGTAGTGTTAGTGTTATTTAAGGTAATGTAATAAAATTTCGCACAGAAAGTAGGAATAGTAAGCGGAAGCTCTGAGCAAAAATTAGGCGCACTTAGACCACAAGGCGTGGTTCCTACCATACAAGTAAAATTTTCAAAATGCTGCAGTATAGGGAGTTCAATATTTGGCAAGGCCAAAGGTAACATTTGTCGATTTGTTATTAAAATTTTTTATAGAAACTAGTGACATTTCCTACTTATTCTTATAATTTTTCATTCATTTGTCCCATTTACATTTCTATATATGTTTAGTTTAAATCTAAAGTTCTTATTAGCTCCATATGCATGAAGAAAACAGTTTTACATTTATTTATATTGTATGGAACAAAGTGTTCACTTGAATTATCTGGTAAAATATCAAATATAATAATTCTTCCGAGTTCATGGAAATGGAAGTTTAGAGTCTTTTTATATTATTTTTTTTTTCAGTGTATTGAAGTACAATTTGTTTTTATATTGTAAATATGTAGAAATACTTATAATTTCTTGTACAAAAGTATTTTGTTGTTGAATAATTTTTTTTTTTTTAATCTTTGAGTATTTTGATTTTATATAGAAATACACTTTAGATTTAGAAATAGAGCTCTAAAAGTAGTTTCATTCGATTAAGCGCACCGAAAAACATCAATCACGCGTTTCTTCTGTTAGTATATGATACTGGGATTCCCGTGAAAAAGCGGCCGATGTGTCCGCCGCAACAGCCGTTGCGTTGCATTGTATTAACGCAGGGGCCTTACTCTGTAATGCGATGCGATAGGAAATGCGTTGCGAAAGCTAGATTCGATGCGAAAAACAATTGCCACTCTGTAAATTTTTCGCATTGGGAGTAGCGTTGCCAACTATGTCTCACTGAAAACGCTACTCCCAATGCGAAAGATTTACAGAGTGCAATTATTTTTCGCATCGAATCTAGCTTTCGCAACGCATTTCCTATCGCATCGCATTACAGAGTAAGGCCCCTGGTTTTGCACAAGTACTGTTTAAGGTTTTACGAAGACAGTCACAAATTTTCAAGTTATTGTGATTAATTTTTTAGAAGTTATGGGCAATGTCTACCTAGATTGATCGTTTTTACCACTGTGCGTCACCTCCTGAGTCGATATAGCCATGTCCGTCTGTCTGGCTGGGTGGCTGGCTGTGTGTGGAAATTCCTTTTTTGGGAAAACTCAGCAAGATAATTCAATGAAATTCGGTACACTGCCTCCATCGTCAAAGTTAGCTCGCCTGATTGAAAATGAGCGAAATCGGTCAACGGACACGCCTACCGCCCATACAAAAAATATATTCAAAATACAACTTCAGAAGTATTTTTCACGACAATGCAACCGAAATATATATAAATACTACGAATTGTAAGCGCTAGCTCTAAAAAAAACTAGTAAGGGTGTTACCTTTGGCCTGGCCAAATATTAAATATTATATGGGAGGCGCCACGCCCTCTTGTCTAATTTTATCCAGTTTTTGCTTAAAGCTTGCATTTATAATTCTTAGTGTCTATGTAAAATTCACTTCGATTGTCTCAAAAAACGCTATCAGTATAGCGTTTTGAAGATTTTGCTTATATGAGAAGTGCCACACCCCACAATGCGTTCGCCCATAGACAAAAATCAAAATTTTTTGTGACTCAAAATCTAACAATATTGGTATCAATCGACAGGTAATTGTATCAATAAAACAAAACAAAAAAAAATATTTAGGGGAAAAACTCAGTTTTGGCTATGCTGTGACACTTCAAAGTTGAGATATTTTTCAAAAAAAAAATCATGTTTTCTTCAATTCGTTTTGGGTTCTCTTAAACAAATAATTATCAAAAATTTGTGTTTTGATTGAACTAAGCGAAGTAAAGTTTTTTATTATAAATAATATTTGAGTAAATAAATAAAATTAAAAAATTTTACAAAAAATATATGTAATTTGATATACATTGTAGTGACTTTAATATATGATATTATCAAATGAAAAACTTCAGAAATTGACAAATTTCGATGAAAAAAAAAAAAAAAACAAATCTTATAAAATAAGTACCGTTTTTTTTTAGTCTTCTAGTACGGATTCTATATAACCAGGAACTGCAAATAACTTTTCCTACTTCGTCCTACAAATATTTTTTTTTTAAAAATGCTTAAAATGAAAAATTTACATGAAATATAAAATTTATGTGGAAAATTTTTTTTTGTTTTTATTAACACAAATGGTTTCAAAGGTACATAAAACATTATTTCTACTACGTATATTACAAAAACACATATTTTAAAGATAAATAAAAAAATCGTTATACATGGAGCTTAAGAAAATCGTCCTAAACACCTGGTTTTTAGCAAAACTATAAAGTTTACAACAAATCTGAGATCATTTTTGAGCTCAGCTGCCCCAAATTATTTAAAGTACCAAATTTCATCGATATCAAACCACTCCTTCTATTTTTGACCATTTTTTGTATGGGCTCAACGCACTGTGCGCCCTCTTGTCCGAATTCGCCCAGTTTTTGATCAGAGCGCAAGCTTACAAAATTGTAGTATTTATGTGTATTTTTGTTGCATTGTCGTGAAAAATACATACTCCTAAAGTTGGATTTTGAATATATTTTTCGTATAGGCGGTAGGCGCGTCCGTTGACCGATTTTGCTCATTTTCAATCCCAGGAGCTAACTTTGATGACAAAGGCATTGTACTAAATTTCTTTGAACTATCTTGCTCAGTTTTCCCAAAAAATGTATTTCCACACACAGCCAGCTACCCAGCCAGCCAGCCAGACAGACGGACATGGCTATATCGACTCAGGAGGTGACGCTGATCAAGAATATATATACTTTTCTATGTCTGCCACGCCTCCTTCTCTGCGTTACAAATGGAAGGACAAAGTGAATATACCCTGGATGTAGGGTATAAAAATGCTATACTGAAAGAGTTTTTTGAGATATTCCAACTAATGCCCTAATTCTCTATCTCGAAAAATATGAGTGACTGAAATTGGTTTTCAGTCATTTTCGTTTGAAAAATGTTTTCTGTAAATCGAATTGAGTTTTTCGTCAACACTCATTTGGTTTGTGGCTTTGTTTCGAATAAGTAAAGCACGGTGGTTTTTAAAAAATTTTAACTTTTTGAAATACCACCCGCGATTTTTTTCAGGAATAATGTTGGGGGACCCTTCTAGTATCTAAATCCGCGAAATCGAACGTCCAGCCGTTTTTTTTTTCGACCTTTTAGTTTTTTTAACGATTTTTGAGTATGTCTCGGTGTGTATATACATATTATGTACACATATATATGTATACATATTATGTACACATATATATGTATATATGTACACATATATATGTATATATGTGTAATATATATATATGGATATATATATACATTAGAGTGGTCCAAATTTTGTATGGAAAAACCAAAAGTGTTAAAAAGTCAAGGTGCGCGCGACTTTTCTGAATCCTTGGATCCTGCTGATTACAAAAAGTGCTTTGGAATCAAAAACAAATTGCGTTTAGATATTCCGCAACGAGCTTGAAGTTACTCTTTTGGGAATTTTTGAGTTTTTGAGTTCTTTTTTTAATTTAAACGCTCTACCTTTTGAACCAGATAAAGTATTTGCAAAAATTAAATTGCATTTTGTTAGGAATATTTTGAGCCATGTTTTGCATCAATAATAGTTAATCTACTTTTTGCAAATTTTTTTTAGCAGCACTTTAAACTTAAAAATTTGTTAATTTTTTGAGGTGCTTGCACTTTCAAGAACCGATTTTTTTCTTATTTTGCTCTAGCGAATTTTTTTTTATATTTTTATTTTTTTACGCATTAATTTATCTATCAAGTGACTCCAACGACTAAGCCACCAGCTTCACTTTACTTGCTAAAAACCGTAAAGTTTAATCAAATTTGGTCAAAAAAAAAAACTTTGAGTTTAAAATTTTCACGGTGAAACAGAAACGACAATAGTCATTTGTGATGTATTTGTTCATGAGAATTCTAAATCCGGTCTCAGAATTGCTCTATCTTGTACGGTTTTAGAGATACCCTAACCTAAAAATGCAAAAAACACCGTTTTTGATATTTTTGAAGCTGTTATATAACGACATGGTAACTTTCAGCTTGGTATTGAAAATAAAAGTGACGGTTTTTTTCTTGAAAACCCAATTTAAATTAAATCGATATCTCTTTGTTCCTCTGAAATATCGTAAGCAGAAATAATAAAAAAAAGTTTTTTTTGCACTTTTTCAAATTTTTAAGTTAGGATAAATCCGAGAGTAAAAAAGATATCGGTATAATTTAAATTGGATTTTAAAGAAACATACTGGCACTTTTAACCCCAATACCATTTTTTGTGGCTGAAAGTAACCTTGACTTGTAATGTCACTTTAAAAAGAGCAAAAACGGTGTTTTTGGTACTTTTATGTTTGAATATCTCATTAACCATACAAGATAGTGCAATTTTGAGACCAAATTCGAAATCAGCATTAACAAATCGAAAATGGCTATTTTTGTTTATTTTTGATTAATGTTTTTTTTTAGTTTTTTTAGAAGATCTATGAAAACTATCCGTTAACCTATTTTGCCAAAAATAACATGAAGTGCAAAAATTTCGATATTGCAAAGAATGTTGTTTTACTCAGAAGATTAGGAACTAATGATTCTATAAAAAAAAAGTGGTACCTTACGTCATCCTATTAAGATATCTTATTTTAATGCCTTGAAAACACTAAAATTAATTTTTTTTTTTTTTGAGTCTAATTTAATTATACTTAATAGTTTTTAGTGAGTAAAAGTGTTACCAATAGGTTAGTTGTTGAAATTATTTAAAATATAAATTAATGCATAAAAATATAAAAATGTTTAAAAAAATTTTCTAGAGCAAAATAAGAAAAAAATCGGTTGTTGAAAGTGCAAGCACCTCAAAAAATTAACAAATTTTTAAGTTTAAAGTGCTGCTAAAAAAAATTGGCAAAAAGTAGATTAACTATTATTGATGCAGAACATGGCTCAAAATATTCCTAACAAAATGCAATTTAATTTTTGCAAATACTTAACATGGTTCAAAAGGTATAGCGTTTAAATTAAAAAACGAACTCAAAAATTCCCAAAAGAGTACCTTCAAGCTCGTTGCGGAACATCTAAACGCAATTTTTTTTTGGTTCCAAAGCACTTTTTGTAACACTAGTTTACAAATTAATTATTTTTTTCTGTGATCTGAGTGCCATTATCAAATTCTAATGTAAAATGACTCCCTGATTCCGAAAATGACTATATTTTTTTTTTCTACGGAGGCGTTTTCGAGAAATCCCCCTTTTCCTGTTTTTGAAGGGGGGGAAAAATATGATCTCATATAATCACATATATCTCGTAAACCAATAAAGCCAGCTTATTATGTAAGACAACAAACGAAAGATAATAAAATTTTACATAAACGCCTCATGCTTTACTTTTCGATCAGTTTTTTAGTTTCTGTGTTATTAATAAACATTTCGAAAAAGTTTGATTTTTCTTTTGAAAAATTGAAAAAAAAAGTTTTTCAATTGGGATATTTTCTTGAGAAAAAATTTGGTAAAAATAAAAAAACTTCATTGTGCAAAAGTCTAAAGAACCCCAGTAAAAACAAGATACTAATGAAGAAAATCGATGTATAAATAACGGAGTTATAATCAATTAAGTAAAAATACCACAAGTCAAATTTTACTCTATTTTTGTAATTTTCCTTGCATAAGGATACAATTTTGAAATTTTTTTTTTCCGATTCGACCGATTCATATTTTTTTTTGATTTGGTGGACCATCATAAGTAAAAAAAAATTGTTTTTATTTTTTTCGCTCGTGTAGTGTTGCCGTATTAGAAAAAAAAACAATTATTTGAGGTGTCACTTAACTTAAACTGATCTGTAAAGAGAACTTTATACTTTACTCCTTATCTGAGGATATCATTAAAAAGGCAAATAAATTGCCTTTTTAACATTGGGTCATTTGTTGATATCAGATGAAAATTAGCCAATTTATAGTAAACCAAATTTCAAATTTAAAGCAAATTTCGATGATTTTCAGAATCTTTCTTTAACGCCGTTATCATTTTCTTGTTCGAAAAAATAGAAAAAGTCAAGTTTTATTTCTTTTGTCATTTATATATTTTATTACAAAAATTTTGAGTTAATACGGACCAAGATCGGATTAAAAATGACAGCTCTATTCTAGATTTAGTGAGTGAACCTACTAAATTACTGTCTATTTAATTAGCAAAACAAAAATTTCATATGTTTATTCACTAAATCTAAAATAGAGCTGTCATTTTTCATCCGATCTTGGTCCGTATTAACTCAAAATTTTTGTAATAAAATATATAAATGACAAAAGTAATAAAACTTGACTTTTTCTATTTTTTCGAACAAGAAAATGTTAACGGCGTTAAAGAAAGATTCTGAAAATCATCGAAATTTGCTTTAAATTTGAAATTTGGTTTACTATAGATTGGCTAATTTTCATCTGATATCAACAAATGACCCAATGATAAAAAGGCAATTTATTTGCCTTTTTAATGATATCCTCAGATAAGGAGTAAAATATGAAGTTCTCTTTACAGATCAGTTTAAGTTAAGTGACACCTCAAATAATTGTTTTTTTTCTCATACGGCAACACTACACGAGCGAAAAAAATAAAAACAATTTTTTTTACTTATGATGGTCCACCAAATCAAAAAAAAATATGAATCGGTCGAATCGGAAAAAAAATTTTCAAAATTGTATCCTTATGCAAGGAAAATTACAACAAGTAAGGGTGTAAATTTTGGCCTGGCCAAAAAATAAATACCCTACACTGCAGTATTTTGAAAAGTTTGCTTATATGGGAGGTGCCACGCCCTCTTGTCCGAGTAACCCAGTTTTTGTTCAGAGCTTGCATTTATAGTTTTTAGTGTCAGAGTGAAATTTAGTTGGATTATCTCAAAAAACTCTTTCAGTATAGCATTTTGAATTTTTTGCTTATATGGGAGGTGCCACGCCCCCTTGTCTGATTTCACCCAATTTTTGCTGAGAGCTTTCATTTATAATTCTTAGTGTCTGAGTCAAAAAACGCTTTCAGTATAGCGTTTTGAAGCTTATGCTTATATGGGAGGTGCCACACCCTCTTGTCCGAATTCGCTCAAATTTTTATCAGAGCTTGCGCTTACAATTCGTAGTACTTATATGTATTGTGGTTGCATTGTCGTGAAAAATACTCCTAAAATTGCATTTTGAATATAATTTTTGTATGGGCGGTAGGCGTGTCCGTTGACCGATTTTGCTCATTTTCAATCCCCCGAGCTAACTTTGACGACGGAGGCAGTGTACCAAATTTCATTGAATTATCTTGCTCAGTTTTCCCAAAAAGTGTATTTCAACACACAGCCAGCCACCCAGCCAGCCAGCCAGCCAGCCAGCCACCCAGCCAGCCAGCCAGCCAGCCAGACAGACGGACATGGCTATATCGACTCAGGAGGTGACGCTGATCAAGAATATATATACTTTTCTATACCTGCCACGCCTCCTTCTCTGCGTTACAAACGGAAGGACAAAGTGAATATACCCTGGGTGTAGGGTATAAAAATAGAGTAAAATTTGACTTTTGGTATTTTCACTTAATTGATTATAACTCCGTTATTTATACATCGATTTTCTTCATTAGTATCTTGTTTTTACTGGGGTTCTTTAGACTTTTGCACAATGAAGTTTTTTTATTTTTACCGAATTTTTTTTCAAGAAAATATCCCAATTGAAAAACTTTTTTTTTCGATTTTTCAAAAGAAAAATCAAAATTTTTCGAAATGTTTATTAATAACACAGAAACTAAAAAACTGATCGAAAAGTAAAGTATGAGGCGTTTATGTAAAATTTTATTATCTTTCGTTTGTTGTCTTACATAATAAGCTGGCTTTATTGGTTTACGAGATATATGTGATTATATGAGATCATATTTTTCCCCCCCTTCAAAAACAGGAAAAGGGGGATTTCTCGAAAACGCCTCCGTAGAAAAAAAAAATATAGTCATTTTCGGAATCAGGGAGTCATTTTACATAAGAATTTTATAGTGGCAACCAGATCACATTTTTGCTGTAAACTAGTGTAATCAGCAGGATTTAAGAATTCAGAAAAGTCGCGCGCACATTGTCTTTTTAACACTTTCGGATTTTGGACCACTCTAATATACATACATACATACTAGGGTGGGCCAAATTGTATGGAGGAAATTTTATCGACCTCGGCTACCCCCCTGTGTGAAAGTTCATTCAATTCTATGAATATTTGCCCAAAGAACTATATCTCTGCGTTCAACTTTAGTTCGGCGCATTTTTGATCGAAAATTGTACCTTTCATCACTATTTTTTTTTTTGTTTTCATACTAAATTTTAAAAATTTTTATAAAGACAAAAGTAATATCATTATATGATTTGGCTGGTATTCTATCAGTAATCAATTAAATTGGGTTCTGTTTACACAAAAAGTTTACCTGATAGAGTGGAATTGATGCTATATATTTAAAAAAATGATATGGGTCAAATAGCCGATTATTATGACCGACTTTCAAAATAAACAATTCATATTTTTGGATGAATTTTTTCAAACAAAATACCAACCTAGGCTGAAAGTTCATTCAATTCTATGAATATTTGCCCAAGGAACCATACCTCTACGTTCAAGTTTAGTTCGGCGCATTTTCGATTGAAAATTTGACCTTAATTTTCAATTTTACCTTAATTTTCAATTAAAAATGCGCCTAACTAAAGTTGAACGTAGAGGTATGGTTCCTTGGGCAAATATTCATAGAATTGAATGAACTTTCAGCCTAGGTTGGTATTTTGTTTGAAAAAATTCATCCAAAAATATGAACCGTTTATTTTGAAAGTTGGTCATAATAATCGGCTATTTGAACTATATCATTTTTTTAAATACATAGCATCAATTCCACTCTATCAAATAAACTTTTTGTGTAAACTGAACCCAATTTAATTGATTACTGATAGAATACCAGCCAAATCATATAATGACATTACTTTTGTCTTTATAAAAATTTGTAAAATTTAGTATGAAAATAAAAAAAAATATTGATGAAAGGTACAATTTTCGATCGAAAATGCGCCGAACTAAAGTTGAACGCAGAGATATAGTTCTTTGGGCAAATATTCATAGAATTGAATGAACTTTCACATAGGGGGGTAGCCGAGATCAGTTTTCAAATCGGCCCACCCTAATACATGCAAATAAAAGGTAGTGTTTCCGCACCATTTATTTTTTAAAAAAATCGGTTTTTTCGTATTTAAGAAAAACACAAACAAAAACCGGAAACGAAAGTAGTCATTCCAGATGTGATTTTTGATGCTTAATCCGATTCCGGTATTAGAATCGCTCTATTACGTCTGGACTTTGAGATATCCTTACATATATGTTTGAAGGACACCATTTTTTTTTCCTATTTTTGAAGTTATATAACAAGATAAGGTAATATTATGCCGTAAAATCTGGTATGACAGTTAATAGCCCTAGTTTTTTTATTGAAAACTCAATTAAACCGATAACGATATCTTTTTTTTTGTCGGAGATATCTTTGCCTAAAAAGTTAAAAAAGTGCAAAAACTCGATTTTTGGCTATATTGGATGTTATATGCAGGACACACAAAATTTTTTTGGGAATTTCTATCACCAGAAACATTTGGTACTTTCTTTTGGCTTTAAATTGAGCTATCAAATATTTATCTGCAATATTTCTCTGCAAAGTTATGTTAATTTTAAAATCACACCATGAAACTTAATGCGAAAAATCTCGGTTTTCGGCTATATTTGAGGTTGTATACAGTACGGGCGAAATTCGTCTGCTCTTTTTTACCAACCGAAGCATTTAAAACCAGTCTTTATCTTCAAAATGAGCTAAAAAGTGGTCTCTTGTAATTGTTTTCTAAAAAGATATGACTATTTTAAGACAACATGTTGCAGCAATATAAGGAATACTCGTACACTGTGAGTTTGCACTGCATAATGTAATTTTTAAATGGTCATAACTTTGTGGAAAACAATCACAAGAGACCTCTTGATAGCTTATTTTGAAGATAAAGAATGGTTTTAAATGTGTCGGTTAGTAAAAAAGAGCAGACGAATTTCGTCTGTACTGTATACAACCTCAAATATAGCCGAAAACCGAGATTTTTCGCTTTAAGTTTCATGGTGTGATTTTAAAATTAACATAACTTTGCAGAGAAATATTGCAGATAAACATTTGATAGCTCAATTTAAAGCCAAAAGAAAGTACCAAATGTTTCTGGTGATAGAAATTCCCAAAAAAATTTTGTGTGTCCTGCATATAACATCCAATATAGCCAAAAATCGAGTTTTTGCACTTTTTTAACTTTTTAGGCAAAGATATCTCCGACAAAAAAAAGATATCGTTATCGGTTTAATTGAGTTTTCAATAAAAAAACTAGGGCTATTAACTGTCATACCAGATTTTACGGCATAATATTACCTTATCTTGTTATATAACTTCAAAAATAGGAAAAAAAATGGTGTCCTTTAAACATATATGTAAAGATATCTCAAAGTCCAGACGTAATAGAGCAATTCTAATACCGGAATCGGATTAAGCATCAAAAATCACATCTGGAGTGACTACTTTCGTTTCCGGTTTTTGTTTGTGTTTTTCTTAAATACGAAAAAACCGATTTTTTTTTAAAAATAAATGGTGCGGAAGCGATACCTTTTATATGTATGTATGTATATATATATCCATATATATATATTACACATATATACATATACAAGTATATATATGTACGTATATTCATATATATGTGTACATAATATGTATATACACACCGAGACATACTCAAAAATCGTTAAAAAAACTAAAAGGTCGAAAAAAAAAAAAAAAAACGGCTGGACGTTCGATTTCGCGGTTTGCGGATTTAGATACTAGAAGGGTCCCCCAACATTATCCCTGAAAAAATCGCGGGTGGTATTTCAAAAAGTTAAAATTTTTTAAAAACCACCGTGAAAGACAATACATTTTTAAGCCCTGCCAACTCTTTTTTTTATGATGTTTCAAACTTTTTACTGAATATTTTCAATTGAAATAAGGAAATAATTTTCAAGTGGCAGTTCTGTTGAGATTTGGTTTGAAAATAATAAAAACAAAAACGGTTGAACGGGCGAAGTGAAGACAGCGGTTGAAGAATTTTTATTTATACAAGTACCCAATTTTAGTTTATCTAATTAAATCATTTAAATAAATATAAAAAGTATTCGATTGCAATGTAAGTTAGTTTTATTAAGGTACAACTGCAGAAAACATGTATTATACAAAAGTTTCTGCTATTCTTCTCCTTAAAGTTGTAACTAAAGTTGGAATGTTTTCATTTGGTGGTCTCACAATTTCACTTACAATTTCATTGCTTTCTGCATCTCATTTTCGTAATGTATACAAGCATTATGTTGAGAACTACAAACATTTATAGTTTTAGTTACTACCATAGGAGAGTAATGCAGTCCTCTCTCGGCAAAAATGCATCGAAACCTATTTTTGAGGACTCCAAAACAGCGTTCAATTACAAAATTTCTCAAGGTCACTATGGATTTCTGAACGCTGTTAATAAATTTGGTGACAATTGATAACTAGAATCTGCTGAAAAATAATAATTACTATGCAAGTACGTGAGAGCAGTTCGAAATTGACCAAAATTTAAAAAATATACTTCATAAGATAGAGTTTGGTGCATATAAGGGGTCTGCACAAGACGTCTTGTTTGCGTTTTAAGACATTTCGTTTCAAGATACGTTATATTTTGTACCCGTTTTTTATTTATCAAATGCTCTAGTTCAGTGTCGTGTGTAAATGTCTTGACAGAACTAGAATTTGAAAGAAAATAAAGAAATACTGTGCTAATTTGTCTTGTTTGATTTGTTTCAGTTATTTTAGTTGCATACTAACATACTGTAGTAGTAGTGTACACTACTAAATGCTAATGGTGTGATAAGAGTAGTTTATCGCTCTCTTCTTGTGCCTCTTTTTTGTTTACTCTCACTCTGTCGCAAAAATGTATGAAAGCTACTACAATTCTCGCACGTTTTACAGTGACCTGAAGTATTTGTTTTTATAAAATAGAGTTCACTGATGTATTTTTTAGAACCAAGTTTATTTTTCACACTGATAAAACAAGACAATGTAAATAGTGTCAAAATGAAATCAGTGTACACGATGATTTGAATCTTGAATTTTTTGGATCAAATGCATTAGTTCAGTGTAAAATGTGGGTGTAAAAAAAAAGTACACTTTATTTCAAGATGTCTTGTGCAGACCCCTAGTGCATATTAAGGTGAATAATTACAATTTGTAATTTGTGCATGTTGAATGTTTTTGTTTTAAATATGGTTTTCTAAATCTCACAGAGATTATACAGCCATATGATATTTTTTAAGTATTCAAAACTATTTATCTTCTGCACTTTAATAAGGGATCGTAAAAATTGCCAAAAATCTCGAGTCGGCTAATGGGTTGCATCTGAATGGCGTATGACTAAAAATGGATGAAAAATAGAGTTTTTGATAAAAACCAGTATTTTTTCTGCTAAATGATTTTAAAGAAAATATATTTTGCACATTGCATATTACAGATGGAATGTGGTAGTATTTTTATGAGCTAATCGAAAAAGAAACTTTAAAAGAAGAGTTAACATCTAATATTTAAGATTATGATTTTAACACCCCTTACTACTTATTATTTTGCGTATGTTTTTATTATTTACATATGGGTATTTCCACAGGTTACGGACGCAACATTCGTACGCATATTTTTTAAAAATAATCAAGTCCAGAGGAAACTTTGACTTTTTATTTGGTGCATAATTTAGTACTAGGGGAGGACTACTATTCGAAAAAATCACGAGGTCGGTCGGGCATGCAGTACCAAAATACTAGCCAATAAAAGTCCATACGGACGCGACATAAAATGGAAGTACTTTTGAGGTGCATGTACGAAAATTAAAAATTCTGCGAAATATGTAGGCAAATTTGTTTTTCTAATAATGTGAAAACCATGCTGAAACATGCTTCTTCATAATGCATTTTTCCTTAATAAAATATCCTCTTTAGTTTCACTTTTATAAGCTAAAATGTAATAACGGACGTGACATTCCGGACGCCACAAATTTTTCCTTAACAATAATTCAAGTAGTGAAATACTTCATTTTAGTTGTTTTAATGATATTAAGGTAGCTATTGATGAAAAGTGTCTAACCTCCTTTGCATGAATATAAAACCAATTAACTTCATGAGTGTTATGATTAGTTAGAGCATTCGAAAAACAAAAGCATTTTGTAAAATAAATTTATGGCTTTTAAGTCGTTTCTGTCAAACTTTTCTTTTTTGTACGTGTCTAATTTTATCGTCTGCATCTAAGTACGTGTGCGAAATTACGAAATCTAAGTATTTATATCCAAATTCAATTACAAATTTACCAAAATATTGAGGTGATGTAATGAATTTTGATTTTATTTCTCTCAATACTCTTTACATATGTACGAAATGCCATCCATCTGCATTAAATAGTTTCAGTCTTATGACGAATTATGTTAGGAGGAGGTCGTGACAACACCCATTTTTTCAACCTATGATCGAGCATTATCCAATACTAACAAACGCACTGTAAACGTTTGATGAATTCAACCGCACATTTTCTAAATCGTAAGGGATATCCAAAGATACATACAAAGTTTCAGTTTTATTTATATGGATTTATTACATATAATTGCGGACCTGACACATTTCAAACACTTATAACTTTCTAGATATACTTTGTCGAGACTTACTAATTAAGTATTTTTTTAGCGGACTATGATCTTACTGAAGATATAGAGTTTCGATCAGGTGTGACCGCTAATACATTAATAGTAATTAAAAATGATATTTTTGGACTACGGACGCGACATTAGAACTTTACTTAAGACAATCCGAAAAATTACCGTTATTTGGACTCCAGTTGCAATTTAAACATTTTATTTGTATAATTGGTATTGTTAGGCAAATTTAAACGCAAACTAATACAAAATTAAATTTTCTTAAGCTCCTCTACCGCATAAAGAAAAAAGACTAATAAATTTGTTAAAAATTAAATTGGAGAAATTAAATTTTTGCAGCCATTTTTTATGGACTACAATTGATAAAAGCTATATGTATTATTTGCATATATAAATTTGAATATTTTTGCATAACTACCGGTGGTTAAATCAAACTTTATAACATATTTAATTTTTCACACTCGGTAGACTATTTGTAAGAAATATCCATATGTCCTTAAAAAAACTTACCAAGAAGACATGCACTTATTTTTCCTCTTTCAAATTTGGATTTAGATAAGAATTAACATGACTACTTTTCCAAATAAATGAATCGTAGTTTTAGCCGGGATTTCTTATGTCGACATATTTGATAACCAAATTATGATCACAAATCTAGAAAAAATATGATATATCTGGAATTCAAAAGAAAACCACAACCAAACCCATATCGAGCATAAGTAGTTTCCAAATAATTCCAAGCACTCTGCAACAATTCTTGAAGCCGATGCTTGGGATAGACAGCATTTGAAGTCAGTCCCAACAAAACCTTGATAGCTTCCTGATGCAAGGAATGTCAAAAAACAAGCCAGTTTAATTACATTTGGTATTCCTGTTTGTCTGTGTCCGGTTTTCATTTTTGGGGACAATTAATCAAAAATATATTTGAAGACTTATTTACTTACGCGAAAGTTCTTTATAAAGCTGCAATAAATAAATTTGCAACGCTTAACTTCATTTTGCCTTATGATGAAAGTCGTGGTATTTATCTACGTACTTACGCAGATTCTGGAATCTCCGAAACATTTAAGTTGTCTCTTAAAATTCTTCTATTTATCCGAAGAGAACGATAATTTTCATTACTCCTTCGCCAAAAAAAACCGGAAAAATAACAAAGTCCATGATAACCAATAAATTCAAAAAAAGAACTTGCGCTTGAATTTTAACCGACAGAAAATTTCAAGTGACGAACTTGACTGTAAATTCGTCTGTTTTCGTTTTACAGAAAGACAATTTTTTCAATATAAAAATAAAATCAAAGACCACAACCATTTCGAATATAGTGAAAAGTGAGAGTTTTCGAAATAGAGAATTAGGACATAAATTTCACTCAAATACTAAGGACTATGAATGCACGCTCTGAGCTAAAACAAGACGAGCTCGGACAAAAGGGCGTGGCACCTCACATATAAGCAAGGCTTCAAAACGCTATACTGAAAACGTTTTTTGAGATTATCCAACCAAATTTCACACCGACACTAAGAACTATAAATGCAAGCTCTGAGCAAAATATGAGTGAACTCGGACAAGAGGTCGTGTCACCATATAAACAATATTTAAAAAACACTGCAGTGTAGGGTAGGCCAACGTTTAGTTTACTAAAGAACAGCAAGTCAGTGTTCGCTTGCCCTTGAATCTTAAAACTTTAAATACGGAGTCTAATTTTCATATCGTTGAATGTGCGCAAAAACTATTGCGATTTTACAGATACCGATATCGGTTCGATTGTGTTTTGAAGAAAAAAGCTAGGGCTATTAGCGGTCATACCAGATTTTACTGCCTAAAATTAAATTGTCTAGCTATATAACTTCAAAAACAGGAAAAAATGGTGTCCTTTAAACTCTTATGTAAAGATATCTCATTTACATAGAAATGTAAATGGGGCAAATGAATGAAAAGCATTATTATTAATAACAATACGTAGTAGATGGCACTAGTTTCTATAAAAAAAATTTAATAACAAATAGACATGTGTTACTTTTGTCCTGGCCAAATATTGCACAACATTTACTGCAGCATTTTGAAAATTTTGCTTGTATGGGAGGAACCACGCCTTGTTGTCCGAGTTCGCCCAATTTTTGCTCAAAGATTCCACTAATTATTCTTAGTTTCTGTGCGAAATTCTATTTCATTATCTCAAATAACGCTTGCACTACAACATTTTGAAAACTTTGAGCGTATGGGAGGTGCCACGCCCTCTTGTGCGAATCAACTTAGCTTGCATTTCCTATCCTTAGTGGTTGAGTAAAATTTGGATGGATTATATCAAAAGACGCATTCAGTAAAGGATTTTTTAACTTTTGCTTTTACGGGAGGTAACACGTCCTATTGTCCGAATTCACATAGTATTTTGTTCAGAGCTTGTAATTACTATCTTCAGTATTTAGTAGTATTAGGCGTGTCTGTTGACCGATTTCGCTCATTTTCAATCTCACGAGCTAACTTTGATACAGAGGCAATTTATCAAATTTCATCGAGTTATCTTTCTTAGTTATCCATAGGAAACTTTCTATAAAAAAATAAAATTATGATTTTATATGTCTATAGAGCAAATAAGAACCCTTCAGTTCAGCACTAGTTCCTCCCAGATCTACTTTATTCGTTCTCAACCGGCGAATTTAACGTGTGCATGTCATAGGCAGGGGTCGATTGCCACCCTTTGCTCTACTGCTCACTAGTTATTTCACTAGTGAGAAGAAGCTTGCTTCTAATTCATTCTCTTAGTAGAGAAAAAAAAAAAATCGAACAACCCACACTGAGATTCGAACCTGGGGTTCAAAGTTTTTCACCTATGTATGTAGATAAATTACGAAGTCTTTAGCTCATTCGTCTATAAAGCTTATTGACGTAGTTATGTGAAATTCGTATTTAAACAATTGAAAAAATTTTTGTTTTTTTTCTAAATTTTGTTCTCTTTTTTTTTTTTTTGTTTTTTTTTTTTATAAAAAAAATTACTCAAATTTTGAAACTAAAAAAAGTCTCTCCAAAGAAAATTTGAAATTCAAACGTTTTTATCGCTCACGTTTTATATTTTATTATTAAACTGACGACTGCTTGCATTACCTGGGGTCAAAAAAGGAACTAGCGCGTGTTTTGCTAGCTAATTCGCTAGTGATATTGGGCGAATTGTCTACTTGAGAACTGCTGGGAATTAACAATTTAAAACTTTTTTTTATACCCTGCACCCAGGGTATATTCACTTTGTCCTTCCGTTTGTAACGCAGAGAAGGAGGAGTGGCAGATATAGAAAAGTATATATATTCTTGATTAGCGTCACCTCCTGAGTCGATATAGCCATGTCCGTCTGTCTAGCTGGCTGGGTGGCTGGCTGTGTGTTGAAATACACTTTTTAGGAAAACTGAGCAAGATAATTTAATGAAATTTGGTACACTGCCTTCGTCGTCAAAGATAGCTCGGGGGATTGAAAATGAGCGAAATCGGTCAACGGACACGCCTACCGCCCATACAAAAAATATATTCAAAATGCAAATTTAGCAGTATTTTTCACGACAATGCAACCAAAATACGCATAAATACTAAGAATTGTAAGCGCAAGCTCTAAGAAAAAACTGTACGAATTCGGACAAGAGGGCGTGGCACCTCCCATATAATCAAAAGCTTTAAAACGCTATACTGAAAGGGTTTTTTGAGATATTCGAACCAAATTCGACTCAGACACTAAGAATCATAAATAAAAGCTTTCAACAAAAATTGGGTGAAATCGGACAAGGGGGCGTGGTACCTCCCATATAAGCAAAAGTTTCAAAAGGCTATACTGAAAGAGTTTTTGAGATAATCCAACCAAACTTCACTCAAACACTTAAGACTATAAATGCACGCTCTAAGCTTAAACTAGACGAACTCGGACAAGAGGGCGTGGCACCTGCTATATAAGCAAAAGCTGAAAACGTTTTTCAATCAGACACTAAAAACTATAAATGCAAGCTCTGGACAAAAACTGGGTGAACTCGGACAAGAGAGCGTAGCACCTCCCATAAGAGCAAAATTTTAAAAATACTGCAGTGTAGGGTATTTAATGTTTGGCCAGGCCAAATTTTACACCCTTACTAGTTTTTTTTTCATATGGAACTTGCTCCAAAACCAAAAATAGCTTTTTGGAGCAAATAAGAAATAAAAATATTTAAAAACATGAAGTAACTCAAGAAGATAGATAGATGCATTCTGACAACAGCATTAGAAAGATCATGTTTCAAAACCTGTGGAACAAGTCTTAAGTCAAAATGTCAAAAAGTGTCTCAAGCGGCGATATTACTTTCTTCTCTTCTTATACGAGATAAAATTGTATGTTTGTTTGTTTGTTTTTTTGCACTCAATATTTTTTTCTCGATTTCAATGAAACTTGGTATAGTGTTAGATATTAGCATACAATGAAGAATGAGCTAGGCTTGAACTTTGTAAATGCTCACCGGAAGGCGTGGCATCGCATTAAATTTTAAATTTGATATGGTCATAACTCGCAAACCATACAAGACATTTGAATAAAATTTGGTGAGAAGATACGGTTTAATAATGCCTTGAAACAGACAAAAAGTGGGCGGGATCGAAGAAGTTCCACGCCCACTTTTTAGCCCTTGAAAATTTTTATTCAATATTACTCGAAAACGACTCCAACAATTTTAATGAAAATTTAGGAGAAATTACCCCTGCAAACAAGTGTTAATATGTGATATGCCGTTATATTGGGAAAACTCGGTGAAGGGCGTGGTACCGCCCACAAAAATATAGTGCGCTATAAAAAGAAAACTACTAAAGCAATCTTTCTGAATTTAACTACAGGGAGTCTACTTGCTTTTAGACACCTACGACCTGAAAGTAGGCAAAATATCGAAAGTGCGCGTGGAACCTCCCATACAATAAATGCTATTTCTCGCAAATGATACAACATATTTTGATGAAATTTGGTATGCGGATCTGGATCAGGAGTATCTAAAGCATAACAAAAAGAAGACTTTGTTTAATAATTGCCACGCCCATTTTTTTATCAAAATAAAAATTTTGGTTAATAACTCAGGCACAAAAAAAAAAAAAAAAATTGGAATGAACTGTTTAATTCTTATATGCAGTCTTATGTACTTTTTGACGCTAAGTCCGTCTTCATCAGCAGAACTGTCATTATACCTGCAGGATTTTGAAATTGTGAAGTGAAGAAGTGAAAAGATACAAGTTTCATAACAAAAAATAGCTATGAATAAAAACATCGACTAAAATATTAAGATTAGATTGTTGACCGAGCAGGGATCGGTCTCCAGGTACTGTACTCTTAAATGCCGTATGTATGCATTACCAAGCTTTGCCACTTTTTTGTTTAGGATATCTCGTAACCAATAAGTCGTACGAGAAAAGCTCTGAGGTCTGAAGAAGTAACCGTTAGTGTGATATTTACAAAAAAAATTATTGTTTTTGACCTTGAATATTTCGAAAAAGTGATCTGATGGGATTCCAAAGTTTGGTGCGTTTTTATCTTCACATTATAAGAAAACAATCTGCATTGATAGATTTCCGATTCATTTTAGTCGGATTAGATTTTGCTTCCTACCTACCCTTCCGTGTATTGCGTTTTGAATATTTTTGTATGGGTGGTATTCGTGTCCGTTGAACGATTTGGCTGATTTTCGATACCACGAGCTAGCTTGACTATGGAAGCAGTGTACCAAAATTCATAAAGTTTTTTTGCTTAGTTTTCCCGTAAAAACTATTTCCACAGATAGACATAGCTATATAGGCTCAGGAGGTGACGCTGATCAAGAATATAAAAACTTTTCCATACGTGCCACGCCTCCTTGTTGCAAATAGACGGACAAAGTGAATATATGCTAGGTGTAATAAAAATATATTTCTCGATATCTTAGTGCAAAGCAATTGATGCATTTTTTATTATTTCTTAACAGCTCTCCGACGGAATCAGATTTAGCTCCGAAAAATACGTCAACTTTTACCATTCTTTTGTTTTGGTTTTTTATTAAAATCATCTTAATATGGCATTTCTTCGAATATTACGAAACAATGATTTATTATGTTGGTTTTTAATGAAAATACGTTGGTATACGTAATATAATTTTTTTAATGCCCGATAACACTTACCATGCTTTAAGTCTTATTTGAAATAACTGAGAATATGGAAAATTTTAAAAATATCTTAAAATTATCATATGGACACTTTAGGATCAGACAAATTCTGTAAGTAGATTTTTTAGACAATGAACTGTAATTTGACTCTACTTTTTGTTAATATAAATCGTCGTCACATAACCTGTGTCAACAAAAACTCAAGTTATTTGCTTTTGTGTTTTTAATAAATATGCGTATGGGGCAAAAGAGAACTCAGGCGACGAAATGTCTACAAATTTGGAAAAGTAATCTATATATACAAAAATGAAATGGTGTCCGTATGTAGCTTATGAACGCGGAAACTACAAGGCCGATTTACATAATTTTTTTTAAAATTGTTTGTTATGGTCTGTAGAAGGCTCTTAAGGGGGTGGAATGCCACTGAGGGGAACGGGGGTCGCACCCCCCATGCGAAAAAAATACAAAAAATGCTATATCTTTACAGTTATACAAGCTATGATAATGAAGTTGATGAACTTATGCATAATGTACATATCTACCATTCACCATGCAAAACTTGAGGGATAATGAGTGTAGGAGAATTGCATCCACTTTTCAAAAATACACAAAATGCTATATTTCTTCACATATCGCAGATATCGTTATAAAACTTGGTACATACATGAATATTCTATCTACTATTGACTTTGAAAAACTTGGGCGGGGGGAGGGGGTGAGAAGGGGAGTTGCACCATTCATACAAAAAATATATAAAATGCTATATCTTTGTACCTATGGGAGCTATGATTACAGAAGTTGATATATGGATCTTCAAAAACCTTGGTGATTGGAAGAGAAGAACGATGGAGATGGATGGGACTTCGTACGTAAAGGCATCGAGAATGGGCGAACGAAGTCGCAACCAGGCCAGCTAGTAATATTATAATATTTTAAATAAAAAATTTGATTTTAAATTTGGTTTACTAATTTTTTGGCCACTAAAAAAAAGCCTTTTTATTTCTACTAATAATATTATGTTTGAAATATTTTTCTTTTTATTTTGTTAATTAGGACACATTTGATAAATGCAGTGTTCATAGCAACAAGTCGTTTTTGGGGTGTGAACGTCAAGTGGAAAAGGACTTCGATACAACTGGAAAACGAACCATTCTTAATGCTCGTCTTAAAAATGTTAGCGTTCATCGAAAATTGTCTCCTGATATTCAAAATTCAACAAATTATATTCCTGAAGACGCAACGGAATATTTAGAAATACCAAAAGAAATATAATTTTTGTGTAAAAATGGTATGCTAATGTGATAATATGCGATTGTTTAACATCTTTTTATCAACACTTAGATTATATTTGCCAAGCAATGCTTGTAGCGAATACTGTAATAGATTTTTTTTTTCTTTTTGTTTGTCAAAAGTGCAAAATATTAAATTAAATATTTTATTTTAAAATGAATGTAAGTCTAATCAATAAAATATATGGTAAAAAAAAAAAATTTCATATGTTAAACTTTATTGAGTTTAAAATTTTTTTAAATGAATAAACGGGCTTTTGTTCAGTTTTTTAAATTTATTTATTTACTTCCAATATTTCGAATTTCTCTTAAATTCATTATCAAGAACTTAGTACAATCATTTGGGAGATTAAAATAATGTTGCCTGGAAAGTTTTGCGGGATTTTTGCAAATGAGCTATTTTATAGATTTCAATGTGCTCTTTCAGAATTTCAAGTTTGCTACCTCGAGACGTGTTCGCTCGCTCCGCCATATTGGAAAAATGTCGTCCAAAATCAGTTTTTTACAAATATCTCTTTAACGGTTACATTTAGAGAAAAATATTGTGGCGCAATATTGTAGCTTATAAAATTTTCTATACGATTACACTAGTCTACAGCCAAAATTCCCAGTGAATGCCACTATACATTTTATATGTAAAATGGGCTGCTGATTCCGAAAATTAATTTTTTTTTTCGTGTCGTTTTCGAGATATCGGTCATTTTCGGTTTTCGGACCAAAAAAAAGAAGATAGTTCTATTTAAATACAAATATCTCAAGAACCAATGTTTGTATTCAAACGTATTATATGTCATGTTAAAGGTAATTAAATTACCTACAAATGATATTCACAGCATTTTTTGGTTGGTGCGTTAGTTTCGGCGAAATAAATTAAATGCGTTTTTCCCCTTTTTTTTTTCGTTTTTTTTGTAATAAACTGTTCGATAATTAACCCTTTAACTGTTTATGTCGAGTATACTCGTCGTGAAGATAAAAAAAATCGCATTCGTATTATTATTAAACGAATCAACTGTAATTTTTTTTTTTTTCCTGAAAAAGGGCAAATAAAGATCTTTTAAAAAATATACATTCTGAATATTCGTTAGTCTGGCAACCTTATTTATTTTAATTCACAATAGCTGAAATAACAAATTCTGGGGAAGTACCGTTATAAAACGATTTTCTGTGATATTTTTTTATCAATGAAATAAATTTTGTTTGTTAACAACGAATAAAAATATATATTTTTCAAATAACCAACACGCAACTTTTGATCACAATTGCCATAATTTTATAGGCAGAAACATTTTACTCTGTTTATGTCGAGTATACTCGTCTTCGATGGAAAATAATTAAACAGTTAATGGGTTAAAACTTTTTGTAAAACACATGAGAAAATCCAAAAAATTCTTAAAGTAGGCGTTAAAAAAAATACCCTTGTGTCTCGTCGTTTTTCTCCAGCACGTCAGATTTTTCTTTAATCGATTTTTGAAGTTTTTTAATCCACTGTACATGAAAAAATCAAAAATAACCTATTTATGTGTTAAATTGATGCAAATAACTATATGATCCTTACATTTGAGGGGTATCACGTGTTCAGTAAACTTATGCAGGATATTACGAGGAATATTTTTGTAGAAAATTGTAACCCTCTAAGACCCTTACTATTGGGTCATTTTGACCCCCCACATTTAGGTTAAAAGACCTACATGTGGGGGTTTTAGAGGGTTAAAATTGTCTACAAAAATATTCCTCGTAATATCCTGCATAAGTTTACTGAACACATGATACCCCTCAAATGTAAGGATCATATAATTATTTGCATCGATTTAACACAAGAATGCGTTATTTTTTTCATGTACAGTGGATTAAAAAACTTCAAAAATCGATAAAAAAAAAATCTGACGTGCTGGAGAAAAACGACGAGACACGGGTATTTTTTTTTTAACGCTAACTTTAAGAATTTTTCGGATTTTCTCATGTGTTTTACAAAAAGATTCAAATTATCGACAGTTTACTAAAAAAGACTGAAAAAATTAGGCAAAAACGCATTTTAGTAATTTATCAATGAATTGTATATAACTTTTGCATTTTCCCATCGATTTTTTAAGTTGTATCTTATTTTCTTCACAAATATATAGTCTATGATACAAAAAAAAAAAAAAAAAATTAACTTTTAACTTCTTCCGGGACTTCCATAGGGCAAACTTCACTGTAGAACAATGAGAAAAAAACAAAAAATGTAGAAAATTTATCCCTTTCAAAGACTTAGGAAGAATTACTACCAATAGTTTCGTGGTTTTTGAGATAAAATAAAAAAACTGCGAAAAAACAATGATTTTTGTCGTTTAGACCTTCATTCAAGCCCCGGGCGGGCCATCTTTTCGGGGGTTTTGACCAAAACTAAGTATGCAGTTTTTGTTTTAAGATCTTAATCTATGATCATTTTTGATGCACTAATTTTTTTTGAATTTTGCTGCACCTTACTGACTAGGGACAAAATTTGAAAACCATAGTTTGGGTACATTCATTTCAAAGCCTGCTGCGAAGAAAATTTTAAATTGAGTAATTTGAAATCAAGTTATTAGATAAAATGTATCGGACAATTTTATCGAACGCAGTCCTTATGTAGCTTGTAGTGGAAGTAATTCTCTATAAATAAATGTTTTTACTTTGAACGTGTGACTAGCCGTTCATGAGTTATCGTAATTTCAAGCTCAACACATCACTATGCCTACTCATAAGCGGCATGCACTTACTAATTTTTTCTAATTTTGAATTAGGATATCTTCTGAGTTATTAGTCATACGTTAACATTTAACGGGTCGTTTTTATAAAAAATTTTATAAGCTACAATATTGCGCCACAATATTTTTCTCTTAATGTAACCGTTCATGAGATGTTTGTAAAAAACTGATTTCGGTCGCCAATTTTCCAATATGGCGGCGCGAGCGAACACGACTCGAGGTAGCAAAGTTGAAATTCTAAAAGAACACATTGAAATCTATAAAATAACTCATTTGCAAAAATCCCGCAAAACTTTACAGGTAACATCATATTATTCTCCCAAATTATTGTACTATTCTATGATTCTATGTAAAATCGAAAGCAGGCTTGTGTTACTAATTACCTTAGTTCAATTTTTTTAGGAATGAAATGACGTTTTCTCGATGTGATCGAGCAGATTTTGGTATTAACCTTTTGTTTACAGTTACTTTTTTGGATATATATTTTTTTCCTGATTTGTGAATTCTAAAATAAACTTTGGGAGATCATATTGCGTTAATTAGAAACAAAAGAGTTAAGTACGGTCAAAAGAAAAGGAAAAAAATTCTGCCCCAATGTGCCCCATTTTGTGTTTTCGTTAATTTTTTAAAGTGACTTCGATTAAAATTCAACATAAAATTAATATGCTTAGTACAGTTAATTTAAATGTCTAATACAATATCAAAAAATTTTTGCGGACTTGAATCTTGGCTCAGTTGTTTATTGGACCATTTTTTTCGTTTTCAAAAACGAGCGAGTACCAAAATTGTAAATATTATATTTCATATTAATTTTTAACTCTAATGTCTATAACTTTTTTGCTTCTTGACCTATCGGAAAAGATCAAAAAGCATTTTAAGGCTTAAAATTCAATCTTCTTAATTGTATGGTTTTTAAATTAAATGCTTTTAAGTATAAGTCTTCTTTTTCGTTTTCTTAAATGAGCGAATTTCCGAAATTGAAATATTTCACTTTAATTTTAAGTAATGACTGCTATAACTTTTTTGTTTCTTATTCGATCGTAAAAGGTCAAAAGTATTTAAAAGGTTAGTATTTAATCTTCTTAGTTGTATAAAAAACCTCTAAATGAATCACCCGATACTAACACTTTTATACTGGAAGAAGTCCTAAAAAGGGGCGGACCGCGCCCATTTTCTTAAATTTTCTTAATTGTAATAAAAAGCATCATGTGCAAAATTTTATCAAAATCGGATAACGTTTATTTGTTTTAGCCATTCTATATATCTGCTTGCGACATTGTGCGACGTGTTCGGTCATTCTCTGCGTTAATTGTCTATTTATAGAGTAGAACGGGGTAATGTCGTGCAGGGGGTAATATCGTGCACGGCTGTTTTAGCCCAAAGAATTGAATGATTTACCAACTGTTCGTAAGGTAGGGACCTGCTGACCTACTTAGCTTATGCATATAATACTAGCAATTTTCACCAGTTCGTCTCTACAGAGTATTCTTTTTTTCAAAACGCACGCTTTCGGGACGATAAAAGTGTTTTTTTATCGGGTCAGAAAAATAATTTTCCTTCCGGGAAAATATACCAGGTAAGTGTTTTCTGAAACGAAATATCCTGCCAAAGAAAAGAAGTATTTGGTTTTCGAAAAAAATTTTGGGCTTCACCGAGTTACCGAAGTTGACCTTTAAAACGACCATTGGGGTAATGTCGTGCACATTCACTTACACAAACACAATTTCTCGCTGCACAAATGTTGTTACACATGGATGTAGCCAATGAAATTATCTTTCGATCGGATGCTTACTCGTTGCATTCGCTTGAGATGTACGGCTTTACGAGCATGCCAAAGTTAAGTGCACGACATTGCCCCGTTCTACTCTACACAACATATTATGTACTTCACACTTGTATAATAATGAATAAATACATGATAATGCTAAATCTAAACTAATAGAACCACTACCTATCATTTCTCACACATTTTGGTACCTCTACTATACTCGGAAAACAATACACGACATTACCCCACAAATTTTGAGGGGGGTAATGTCGTGCACATTTTTTTTTTCTTCACTTACACAAACACAATTTCTTGCTACACAAATGTTGTTACACATGGATGTAACCAATGAAATTATCTTTCGATCGGATGCTTACTCGTCGCATTCGCTTGAGATGTACGGCTTTACGAGCATGTCAAAGTTGAGTGCACGACATTGCCCCGTTCTACTCTACTTATCAAAGTTTTCAAATATCAAACAAAAAAATTAATAAAAGTGTAGTGTGTTTTAATGCAAGCATTTTGTGGTGTTAAAAAATAAAAACAATTTAAATAAAGCCATAACAAAAATAAAAATATATAAACTAAGACAAAAAGTTTTAAATAATGTGTGCAATGCCGCTGAGGCGCTCTCCGCCGCCAGTAATGCGGCCTATTAGTTTGCTCCCCTGTCTTTCAAACTTTTTGAGAAAATATTGTTATCTGAGCTTATGCCCTATCTTCAAGAAAATAACCTTATTCCTTTGCAACAGTAAATCGAATCACTAACGAGTTCAGGAATGCATTCGAGTGGTGAGAATACTGCTCCGCAGTGTGCTGGTGTATTAGCGTAAAGGGATCCCTTTTAAATATCTTATTTTACAGCTATTAAACCAACGAACAGCAAATTAGATACTTCTTCTTTTGCTGACGACACAGTAATTTTGAACTTGGTACTCCAATTTGAGGAAGGATCGACTGTTTATTTACCAGTGTAGGCTATCAGCTTTTAGTTTGATTTGCGTTTTCTTGACTTCATTGGTAAGTGACATCATTCGCTTGAGAAATGGTAGTACCATTGAGTGAGATAAACGGAGAAGGGCTTCTATTCAGTATAAATGTAACATACAGACATTTTTGCTCATTAACTTTAATGCGCCATTGTGATAACCAGTTCTCAGTGAAGAATGTATGATTTTGAAGCTGGGTAGAACCTATCAGCATTTTTATGTGCACCAAATCTTCAGGTAAATGACTTAGTGCTGCTTAAGGATGAAAACACACCACCACTAAAATGGCCGCTTGGTCGTGTCGTCGAGGTCATATCTGGACCAGATGGTTACGTCAGAGTTGTCGTCATCAAAACAGCCCAAGGACTAGTTAAAAGAGTCATAGCAAAGGTATGCAAGCTTCCAATAGAAAATCAATCTTAGAGCTTCCCAAAGGGGGGAGGATGTTGGTAACCCTACCAAATTTACAACATATTTTTTGAAAACATACCCAATGGGGAATGGAGCGCATCAATAGCGCTTCTGAAGCGCTCTAAAGCAGCAGTGAAGCGCATCTCTCTCGTTGCCAAAAGCGCTGAAATTAACATTGGCATGTCATTGGAACGAAGCGCTTCGCTCTCGCTACCAGAAATGCTCTTTGGATGCGCATCGCTCTCGCATCCAGAAATGCTGTTTGGATGCGCATCGCTCTCGCTACCAGAAATGCTCTTTGGATGCTTTTTGGATGACAATAAAAATATTTAAAAAATTCATTTTTAACTGAAATTTTACGTCTTTCGTCAACAAAAACACATCAGACTATTATTTTTTTTATGTAATTATAATTATTTTTATTTTACTAAATTAATTCTAATTGAAAAATTGCAAGTTGCAAACTTTTGTGTTAGGTCTGGGCCGGAGTTGAACCGAGGACCTCACGGTTGCTACAACTCTCAATCGCAGTGCCAGTCGCTAGACCACTGCTCTATCATCGCGCTCTTACGAAGACGACTTATTGATTTATTTTGTTTTGTACGTTAATACGTGACCGAAAGCGCATCGTTCTCGCTACCAAAAATGCTCTTTGGATGCGCATCGCTCTCGCATCCAGAAATGCTCTTTGGATGCGCATCACTCTCGCTACCAGAAATTCTCTTTGGATGCTCATCGCTCTCGCATTCAGTAATGCTCTTTGGATGCGCTTTGCTCTCGCTACCTATAGCGCAGAAAATATGCGCATACAAATCAGCTCTTTGGATGCGAGAAGGACGCGCATCGCTATTGCATCTCGGGGATGCGCATCGAAATTTTCTGTTGGGTATTTACATATGTACATCAGTACACACTTGTCGCATACACATTTCATCTCATCGACGGTACCGCTCATCGAACGTCATCAAATGTCACACCACTTCTTTGTTTTCGTTATTTTCGGCAGCTGCACATTTACACTACCCCACATTCGTCGTCTTCGCCACCGCATCAACAACAAAGGTTTTGTCTTCGCCGTTTGTTTACATACAATAACTACCAACAACAACCGCTTATTTTCGTCTTATAAAAAACTAGTTTTACGACGTGACCTTCGCTTGCAAATTCTAATGCAAGTAGAAAGCAATTAGCAAAAATCAGTTTTGGACACTTGGCTCGCGCAACTCATCGTAAACACAACATCAATTTCATCATCGTCGTAAAATCATTGTTTCTTCTATCTTTTATATTGAATGATTTAGTTTGAATAGATTTAATAGTTTTAGTTTAGCCGGCATTAGTTTTAAAAATAATAAAATTAAAATAAATAACAAAAATAGAATACAGTCCGATTTTAATTCAAATGAGCAAGGAAAAAGGCTTCAGTGCTCCACCAGGTACTATAGCGTTTTTAGTAGTTTAGTACTAAAATAGTAGTAAATTTAGTATATATGTATGTATTTATATTTATATATATATATACATATATATTAGGCCGGGTAAAATTTTTTTGCGGCAAAGAGTATTGCAACAAAAAACTACGAAAAATTCTAAAAAACTGCCCAAGAAACCATGGGACAAAAATCAATATCGAGCCGCCGAAAATTGTGTTGAAGTTTTGATGTAGTACTTTAAAATTCAATAAAGAAAAACAAAAAAATCAAATACTTTGAATAATTTTATATGAAACAAGTAAAAACAAATTTTAAACTTTCTATTTCTTATTGTATTTTAAAGTAGTACATCAAAACTTCAACGCAATTCACGGCGGCTCGATATTGATTTTAGACCCATGGTTTCTTGGGAAAAGTTTGTTAGAATTTTTCACAGATTTTTTTGTTGCTATACTCTTTGCCAATTTTTTGCCTCCCGAACAAATTGACCCGGCCTAATCTATATATATATGCACATATATACATATATAAGTGAATATATACAGTGTATACACATAAGAGCGGATCAAATTGTTCGAAACTAAATTTTTTGACCTGGCAACATCCAGTTTCGGATTCTGCGTCAAATTTCAAGTTAAAAACACATAGGGACCATATATGTGCGGTGCATTTCGAGTCGCCTTAAAATCGATTGAAGTTTTGAGTGTTTTTTTCTATTGCGAGATTCATTTTAAATATTTAGATCTTCCAAACGATTTGTTGTAGCAAAATGATCTTGGCTTCCTTGGAAAGGTGTTGCTTTGTTTTTTCAACTTATAGCTTTATAACTTTGAAAAACGTCATCGGGTTCAAAAGTTATGACCTTCTGAATGAAGATATTTGAAATATTTATACTAAATGTATTAGAAATCACAATTTCTTCGAAAACAAAATTTTAACTTTTAAATTTTTTTATAGTGCATAAAAATACCTTTCTTACGAGGGTCTACTCATCAAGATACGGCTAGCCATTCCGAAGCTATGACTCTTTTAAATGAAGTAAGTTGAGAACTTCATGCAAAGTGTATTAAAAATCACATCTTCTTCGAAAGAAAAAATTGTAACTTTAAAATTTATTTTATTTTATATACCATTCCAACTCAGGTCTGCCTTTCAAGATACGGCTAGCCATTCTCAAGTTATGACCTTTTGAATGTAAGCAGGTTCTGAATTTAGTGTATGAACAAACGAAATATTTGTTCAGTTATTTTGTATGTATGTATTCTCCTTTAACTCCTAGGAGGAGCATAGGGCCAAAACTTTTTTTTCAGTTAATTTAGAAGCAAGTAATTTAGTAGGTTTATTCACTAAATCCTGAATACATTGGTAATTTTTTATCCGATCTTGGACCGCAATGGCTCAAAATTTTTGTAATAAAATACGTTATTGATGAAAATAATAAAATTTTAACTTTCTTAATTTTTCAGTCCGGAAATGGGTTTTGTATAATATTGAGAGATATCCTTTCATTAAAGGCTTATAACTTAGAGAAAAGGGACTAAATTTAAAAATGACTAGAATACGGATTTTTTGTGGTAGTTTTAGCTATTCGTATCCATTGACAAAAAGTAATTTTTTTATATGCTGTTTTACTTATATAGCTTTAAGTAGACCTAGTAAAAGTGATTTCCTGACATGATACAAAAAAACCAAGCTCAGAGTCAAAGTAAGGAGATCCCATTCTACCATAAATGGCTATAAAAACCGAGGACGGAAAACTATGGTTGGACTGGATTATTTCATAAATAACATATTTTATTAAAAAAATTTTGAGCCCTTGCGGTCCAAGATCGGATGAAAAATGACCACTCTATTCGGGATTTAGTGAATAAACCTACTAAATTACTTGCTTCTAAATTAACTGAACAAATATTTCGTTTGTTCATACACTAAATTCAGAACCTGCTTACATTCAAAAGGTCATAACTTGAGAATGGCTAGCCGTATTTTGAAAAGCAGACCTGCGTTGGAAAGGTATTTTTATGCGCTATAAAATAAATTTTAAAGTTACAATTTTTCTTTCGAAGAAGATGTGATTTTTAATACACTTTGTATGAAGTTCTCAACTGACTTCATTTAAAAGTGTCATAGCTTTGAATGGCTAGCCGTATCTTGATGAGTAGACCCTCGTAAGAAAGGTATTTTTATGCACTATAAAGAAATTTAAAAGTTAAGATTTTGTTTTCGAAGAAGATGTGATTTCTAATACATTTAGTATAAATATTTCATATATCTTCATTCAGAATGTCATAACTTTTGAACCCGATGACGTTTTTCAAAAAATTTGCTATAAGTTGCAGCAACACCTTTCCAAGGAAGCCAAAATCATTTTGCTACAACAAATGGTTCGAAAGATCTAAATATTTAAAATGAATCTCGCAATAGAAAAAAACACTCAAAACTTCAAACGATTTTAAGGCGCCTCGAAATGCACCGCACATATATGGTCCCTAGGAGTTTTTAACTTGAAATTTGACGTAGAATCCGAAACCAAGAAACCAAGTCAAAAAATCAATTGATCCTCTCTAATACACATAGATGAGCCGTTTATTTTGAAAGTGGCTTAAGTCCATTTTCCAAAAAAATTTAGTTAGCCGCTGTAATAGTTATATTCTTACGTTATTTTTTTTATCCTGAAACAAATTGTAACTAATAACTTAAAAAATACAAAGATATTGTGTAATGAAAATTTGCTTGTTAATAAATGATAAAATTTTTTATTTTGAAAGTGACCTAAGTTCCGTTTTAACAATTTCAAATGCATGTGGAAAATATTTAGGTTTTATTATTAATGTACTATTGTTTAGCTCCTTTAAATACGTAATTGTAATATAGTTTTAGCCTTGGTGCACCCGCAAAGTATAGCTATGTTAGCGTTTACAATGCAAGAATAAAATATAATATCAATTAAATAATTTATTTTACGTGCAATATCTCTATATTAATATCTCACGTTCCGCAACCGAAATTTTCAGGATGAAGTTCGGCTTGCTTGATTTGAGCTTTGTTTTTTATTGAAATAAGTTGTTTTTCTATACTTCACTTGTTTTTTTCGTAACATTGTACTTGTTTTTCAATAGTCAGTATTGATCTGGATTGTTATTTGTTTTTGAAAAATTTTCAATAAAATAGTTTAGTTCGGAAAAAGTTTTTTATAAGAAAAGACGTGTTTTTTTTTAAATCTTTCTCACACTGTTTTAATATCAGTTAAATATGCTGGGAAATGCATGTGTTGAAGATACGTCCGACAATGACTCAGGTAAAAAGAAAACCGGCTAAATTATGTTCATATAATAGAAATTATTAAATATTTTAATGTATAGAAATTGCACCCATCCGGTTTTATGCAAAAAAGGATTTTTGGAATCAGGAAGTGAAGACGGTTCGGATTTAGGAAATACTAAAAAAGGGAAAAGAATTATTGAAACATATTCCACAACAGAAATTGATTCCGATGCCGCAAATGTATCAAAAAATAATAATAATGAAACTTATACGCAAAAAATGCGAAAAATCAACAGGAATGCGGGAAAAAAATATTCAGGCCTATCATTGAATTCATCGTAGATACGAACTTCGTGAGATCTACGAAAATGCTATTATTGATTTCAAAAAATTACGAACGTAACTTCGTAATTCGTGGAGTTTGAAGTATTTCTTGAATAAAATTATGATATTTCTTCGGTAGTCATATCTAGTTGTCGAAAACTAAAAAAAAGATTTGAGTTTCGGATGGAGTAAGTGATCCTAATCTACGAATTTTGAATTTACGTCGTAGCAATTCGGATTCAATGATAGCACTTTCGTAGATTTCACGAAATTCGTATCTACAATAGTGTAAAGTTACGCGTTAAGCGTAGGATGCGAGTAAAGAAGATAAATAAAAAAAAAGGTTGTCTTATATTTATGTCTGCTAGACGCAGCAGTTTGTTCTGGCTTTACGCCGCACTTTTCATCTGAATCGAAATTAAAAACTCTGGCTATGCGCCACTCTTGTGCTTAGACTTAAGATTACTTTATTAAGAATGATGTACGAGTATATAAACAATAAAAAAAAACATTATTTTACTTAAAATTATTTCCCACTATTTTCTTTAACTCCACCCTTCTCTCTTTGGATTTTCCCTTGATCGCCAATCAGTTTTGTTTTGGTCGATCAACACAATTTAGTTTCCCAAACTGAAATCTAATTCCCCAATAACAACAAGTGCATTGAAAATATTGACCATGACTTTAAATGTGTTGTTGTGCTCGTGCTCATGTGTTGGATACATAAACAGTACAAGCCAAAAGGGGTTGAAAATAAATTAAAGAAAATTTATTTATTTGGAATTTGAGTACTTTGGAATTTTGTTTACTCCAAAGTGGTTTTAGTATTTCTGAATTTAATTTGTTAACTTTAAATTTGGTGGGAAAATAAATTGAAGAAAAATTATTTTAGTCTGAGTTTTAGAGAAGTGTCGTTTGTGGCAATAGTGACTTTATGAGTACACTACACCCTAACCCTTAAGCGAAAATTTACCTTCGAAAGATAAATTTTTAAGATGATGGAGTTTTTGTACAGGTGGTAATAAAATTTTGTTGGGAATTTTATAAACTAATTTACATATAAGAATTTTTTAAGTGTGTTACTTAATGACATTTTATATTGAAAATTGATTTTATTTAATTGAACTTTTAGTCATATATTTGCCAAGATCGATTTACATATAAATCTATCAATGCATTTTTCTAACACATAATTATGACAAATCAAGGAACGGATTAAAAACACGGCTATAGTGACATATGTTTCGTCTTTCGCCACAAAGACTCATCAGACTATTTTTGTTGTAATTATAATTATATTTATTTTACTAAATTAATTATAATTGAAAAATTGCAAGTTTGAAAACATTTTGTGTTTTTGGTCTGGGCGGGAGACGAACCAAGGATCTCCAGGTTGGTAGCAGAAGTCGTTACCACTGCACCAGCCTTGCCCGGCTGCGAAGCCGACTTTTTGCCAGTTTTATTTGTGTGTTAATACGTATTGATATATCATAATTGTTGTTTTGTGTTATTTATTGATATTTGGTATAGTTGTTCCTTTGGAACAAATTCAATACCGATTGCAGGTGTTTCCACCTTATCAGGGCGTGTTCTCCCAAATAACTTTAAGAATTTTTTAAGTGTGTTACTTAATGACATTTTATATTGAAAATTGATTTTATTTAATTGAACTTTTAGTCATATATTTGCCAAGATCGATTTACATATAAATCTATCAATGCATTTTTCTAACACATAATTATGACAAATCAAGGAACGGATTAAAAACACGGCTATAGTGACATATGTTTCGTCTTTCGCCACAAAGACTCATCAGACTATTTTTGTTGTAATTATAATTATATTTATTTTACTAAATTAATTATAATTGAAAAATTGCAAGTTTGAAAACTTTTTGTGTTTTTGGTCTGGGCGGGAGACGAACCAAGGATCTCCAGGTTGGTAGCAGAAGTCGTTACCACTGCACCAGCCTTGCCCGGCTGCGAAGCCGACTTTTTGCCAGTTTTTTTTGTGTGTTAATACGTATTGATATATCATAATTGTTGTTTTGTGTTATTTATTGATATTTGGTATAGTTGTTCCTTTGGAACAAATTCAATACCGATTGCAGGTGTTTCCACCTTATCAGGGCGTGTTCTCCCAAATAACTTTAAGAATTTTTTAAGTGTGTTACTTAATGACATTTTATATTGAAAATTGATTTTATTTAATTGAACTTTTAGTCATATATTTGCCAAGATCGATTTACATATAAATCTATCAATGCATTTTTCTAACACATAATTATGACAAATCAAGGAACGGATTAAAAACACGGCTATAGTGACATATGTTTCGTTTTTCGCCACAAAGACTCATCAGACTATTTTTGTTGTAATTATAATTATATTTATTTTACTAAATTAATTATAATTGAAAAATTGCAAGTTTGAAAACTTTTTGTGTTTTTGGTCTGGGCGGGAGACGAACCAAGGATCTCCAGGTTGGTAGCAGAAGTCGTTACCACTGCACCAGCCTTGCCCGGCTGCGAAGCCGACTTTTTGCCAGTTTTATTTGTGTGTTAATACGTATTGATATATCATAATTGTTGTTTTGTGTTATTTATTGATATTTGGTATAGTTGTTCCTTTGGAACAAATTCAATACCGATTGCAGGTGTTTCCACCTTATCAGGGCGTGTTCTCCCAAATAACTTTAAGAATTTTTTAAGTGTGTTACTTAATGACATTTTATATTGAAAATTGATTTTATTTAATCCGTTCCTTGATTTGTCATAATTATGTGTTAGAAAAATGCATTGATAGATTTATATGTAAATCGATCTTGGCAAATATATGACTAAAAGTTCAATTAAATAAAATTAATTTCCATATATTTAATTTTTTATAAAATTAAATTGATTAGCTCATAATATATTTATTTTTTTTTTTGTTTTTTAAAAAAAAAAAATATTTAACTTAAAATTTTATCAATTTTTGTTTCAATTTTTTAAAAAAAAAGTTTTGCAGGAATGCAATTTTTTAAAATTATTCTTATTTTTAAACATCATGACTATGTTTTGAAATTCTTAAAAAGATTTTAAAAATTATGTTGAAATACAATTATACAATTTAAGTTTAAATGTAATAAAAAAAATTATTTTGAAATTAAATTTAATTTTTGTTTTTATAAATGTATATAGTATAATTAATTTTTATTTGCTTAAAAACTTTTTTAACATATTATTATGGAATTCCTTATTCTTATTTTTTATATTTATTATGGAGTTTACTCCTTCTCTTTTAATTATTTTGTAAGGTCCGTGATACGGGCTTTGAGTTTTCTTTCTACTCTCTAATTTAACTAAAACAAGGTCTCCTACTTGTAAATCAGATATGCTGACATTTTTATCATATTCTGTTTTTCTTTTATGTTTTACTGTTTTGATAAATTCTTTTGCTTTGTTAATAGATGTTTTTAATCTTATTTTTAATTCACTAGCATAATTATCTATATCGTAAACTTTATTGCTATAATTTGTCACTTCATTTGGAAGAATTTACCGAATTTACCGAAAATTAATTCATATGGAGATTAATAAGAGTCAACATGCGGTGTTGTGTTGTATGCAAATGTATAGTATGGAATCCATTTGTCCCATTCATTATCATCCGCGAAAGAAAGGTTAGGTTAGGTTAGGTTGCGAGGGCATCGTTGGCATATATGCAAGCCAACTTCCACTTAGACCATTCTGCTGGTCCATTGTGATCCCTCTTTAAATACGGAACATAGTTCTATGATACAATACAATTAATTAAATTCAGTATATTTTATCCATTTTGATGCCTTGATGTATTTCAGGATCTTAGCGGGGTCTATCTCCATAAGTTCTCGCATATCCTGAAAAAAGAAGGATCCAAATATTTTAAATCTTGTTTTTGCAAGTGCAGGGCACTGGCAAAGATAATGTTGACTATCCTCTTCCACGTCGCTGTCTCCACACCATCTACAAAGATCGTCAGTCTCAAACCCCATCTGTCCCAGGTGCCTGCATAGCTTATTATGCCCTGTAACTACTGATATAAAAGACTTTGATTCACTCTTGCTGCACTTTAGAAGCAATTTAGTGAACCTTATCTTAGGAGTGTTATAAATAGTTTTGGTCGTTTGATAATGGGTCGAGTTGCCCCATCTCCTCATCATCTCCAAAACCATTTTATCTGAAATTATCTTGCAATCGTGTGACATTGGTGGTTTAACAATATGATTAATATTCTCTGTAGGCAATAATGAACCCCTCCTAGCTAACTCATCTGCCTTTTCATTTCCTTGAATGTTTTTATGACCGGGTAAGAAAGAAGATACTCGTTAAGTACTCTGTGGTTTCTTTCGAGTGCTCCTATTGTCTCGTGATGATAAGGTGCTGAGAAAATTTGTTCAATTTTCAATAAGTTGCATACATTTTTCATAATTTCATTTGTAAACTATGTTCCCCTATCAGATTTGAAATTGTCTCAAAACTTGTGTTTGGAGTATCTGTCGACACGAGTTACTCTTTTATGTGTTTCGTTGTTTTATTTTGTGCGCACTTGACACAATTGTTTACAAATTCTTTAACCATGTGATTCATATTTTTCCAAATATAGCGTTGTTTTAGTTTCAGTACGGTTTTTCGTACTCCGATATGACCTGATATATGTGACGTGTGAAATTCGTCAATCAGCTTGTATTGTTGTAGTACACTGGAAATCCGTGTTGGAGCTTGGTATATTAAAATATTTATTGGTGAGGCTTTATTTCTTGCTAATTCATTGTATCTTTGTTTGAATGCATTAAGATTTATATTTTCAAATATATAATCATTGTCACAGAGGGCTAGCTCCTTGATTTGTGACTTTAGTAGTAAACAATGTAGTTTCTCCAACGTCGAATCTAGCTTCGAAAGGTTATCACTACACGTTACGTGCACTCCATTATTAATAAACTTGAGTTTGACTGCTGTGGTCACATTCTCAATAATAAATTTCAGTTTCTTTAACTGTTTGACGTCATTAAAGGATGTATATTCCCAGATGTGCAGTTGATCAGACTGGCGAGGGGTGATGTTATTCTCTTTGATGCGTCGGGATACCTTAATATTTGTTTTTGCCAGTGTTGCCAACTTTTAAATTTGAAAACGCACCAAATCCGGCAAAAAAACGCGTTTTTTCCCAAAAAAAAGCACTAAATTCTAATTTGCAAAAAAAAATTTAAAAAAAACGAAAAAGTTTCGTACGTGTACAGACAAGTTTAGTAATTTTTAATTAAAACATTTTAATTATGAATCAATTTTATAAAAAGACTTTTCAATAAATAATTATTAGGGTAAGGGAGGGAAATAAGGACCACCAATCTTTCTTTTTTAAATAAAACTAAAAATGAAAAAGCACTAGGCCAAAAATTTTACGGGTAATAATCCCAAAAAAGCACTAGATCTAGTGCGAAAAGCACTAGGTTGGCAACACTGGTTTTTGCATTCGTTTCCTTGTTTGCCTCAATTTTGCTCCGTGTAATAGCTTGTACATTATGTACATTTTGCTTACTTGAATTAGCTTTTGTTTCTTGTTCATGTTGTTCACTTGTGGGAACCATGGATTTTAAAATATCGCTGTCAATTTTTATTCGCGATAACGCATCCGCGTTTATGTTAATTTTACCTTGCTTGTAAATAATTTCGAAGTCGTAATCAGACAGGTCGAGCCTTATCCTTGTCATCTTTGACGAAGGATTTTTATGCGAAAATAACGATACTAATGGTCGATGGTCAGTTACAACTATAAATTTTCTACCGAATAAGTAGGGTTTGAAAAAGTTTATTCCCCAGTGGATTGCCAAAAGTTCTTTTTCAATTATAGGTTTGTTGATGTCATTTTTTTCTAGTGATTTATGAGATTGGTAAATCATGTCCGATTTCTCCTTGTGAAAGTACTGCTCCTAGTGCAAAATCAGATGCATCAGTTGTAAGTATGAAATTTCGAAATTTGGGTATTGCAATACTGGTGGATTGATTAATTTTTGTTTTAAAACGTTGAACGCTTTGTCGCATTCATCTGACCAGATGAAAGGTATTCCTTTCTTTAGTAAGGGATTCAAACATTTTGCAATATTGGCAAATTCCGGTATGAAGCGGCTATAGTAGTTACAAAACGCAACAAATCTTCTTACGTACTTTGAAGGATCAGTTTTTATGCCTTTATCGGTAATTAAATGTCCAAGGTATACTACTTCTGTTTTTAGGAAATGGCATTTGCTTGCATTAAGCTTTAAATTGTAATACTGTAAACGATCGAAAACTTTGATGAGATTTTGGTTGTGATGTCTTAGTGAACATCCAAAAACGATTATGTCGTCGACATATAAAAATGCCTCAAAATTTAAACCACTTAATGCAATAGTTAACATGCGTTGAAAACTGTTTGACGAAATTTTTAAGCCAAAAGGTACACCTCGATTCTTCGTCTAAAGGTATCTGGTGAAAAGAGCTTGTCATGTCTAAAGTTGAAAAGTATTTGGCTCTGCCTAACATGTCCAGTACGTCTTCTAATCTAGTTAAAGGGAATTTATCGTTGACCAATTTGTCATTTAACTTCCTACACAGAGCAAAAAGTGACCCCTAAAAACAAGAAGATTGTCGTATTGAGCTATTTTACTATGAATTCACATTAAAAGTAGTAAACAATATGAATATTCCATAGAGAAATCCCTATGACTTTACTAAGAAAATCTTCTTAAAAATTCAAAAAGATTTTCACATTAGTTTTGTATAGAATACAACATAAAACGATGTAGGTTATGTGAGCAACTTATTGATTTCTTGTTTTAAGAAGGAAAGCGTATAAATTGTTTTCTGAACAAAAAAGTTTGTCACTTCAAATTAAAAAAATACTATAATAAAATCTAAGAGACATTGTTTTTAAAATTATGAGGTTTCTCATAAATTGAATTTTTCAGTTTAACAATTTGTGTGAACTCCATCGATGTCCTAGAAAAAATAGAAATGGAAGATGTGGAGAAATTTTTTGCTAATATATATGGCTCTGGGTTTTTTGGTGAAGAAATAAAGTTCAAAGCCGGATTGCGGCAGTGGCGAAAGGACAGGGTAAGTAATTTTGTTATATTTAGGTGAATCGTCTTTACCGTCAATTTGTTCTTGCTGAACAAGTCTTAATATGTGACCAAGGGACAATATCGCCACCATCAACCCGTAAAGTGTTAGAAATGCTAGAAAAAATTTCAAATAATATAAGCAATGTCAATTGCTCCGGATCCTCAGTCACAGATATTTCCCGTGCCTCTACGGAGTTCTTGCTTAAGCCTTGTGGCAGCAATTTGTCGACTATGCTTAAGTTCACTGTAAAAGGACAACTAGTTTTGTAATGCTAGTTAAAAATGTGTTATTATTAACTTAATTTTATTAGATTGTGAGGTAACAAGTCGCTGGGCGCTCGTTTGATGCCTCCACATATTTTCTTCGATATCTAACATTGAATTTGAATTGATTTAATATGATAAGCATCGTATTTGAAATATGTTAATTAGTATAATAAGAAATTTGAGGAGACCAACAAAATAGTTGGACTACGGTTTAATATATTAGTTTTAGTAACATGTGGCAACACCAGTCAACAGCTGTTACTGCAATCAGCTGTTCACTCACCGCACCGAGGTGAGTTGGGATGATTATAACCTCAGTGTAGGCAGAAAATATTGTCATTCGAGCGGCGACCGGCAGCGAGTAAAGGTGGTGAGCATAGTAGTTAGTGGCATTAGTTAGCATGGTATTGAGCCAAGCCGATACTGTGAACCTAGAAACTAGTAGCATTTAGTTAGTCCAGTATTGAGCCAAGACGATACTGCTAGAGTGAGAAATCGTAATACGTAGTGGCATTAAGTTAGAACAGTATTGAGCCAAGACGATACTGCTAGAGTGAGAAATCGTAATACGTAGTGGCATTAAGTTAGAACAGTATTGAGCCAAGACGATACTGAGTGAGAGTAGTAAACCTAACTAGTGGGGCCTTTAGTTAGAGCAGTATTGAGCCAAGACGATACTGCGAGAGTGAGACAGCGTAATCACTAGGAGTATTCAGTTATAACTGTATTGAGCCAAGACGATACGGTGGGAGCGAGACAGCATAGTCACTAGTAGCTTTTAGTTAGAACAATATTGAGCCAAGCCGATACTGCGAGAGTGAGACTGCATAATCACTAGGAGTTTTCAGTTATAACGGTATTTAGCCGATGCGGTGAGAGTGAGACGGCATAGTCAATAGTAGCCGTTAGTTAGAACAGTATTGAGCCAAGCCGATACTGCGAGAGTGAGACAGCATAATCACTAAGAGTTTTCAGTTATAACGGTATTAAGTCAAGCCGATACGGTGAGAGTGAGATAGCATAATCACCAGGGATATTCCGTTGTAGTGGTATTGAGCCGAGCCGATAATGTATAGGCCGGACGCTCGAATCAAATTGTAACGCGCTCAAATCTGTAAATAAAGTACCGTAATTTTAAGAAATTTGTAAATAAAAGAAATAAGAGAACGAAAACCGGTGTTTATATTCAATTTAAACGGAACTAATAATAATTGTTAACCCTGTCTCCAAAATAAAAATATTTTGTGACGCGAACCTTGGCCACCGGCGAGCCAAGACGTCGGCCCTAGCAAAAGCTTCGTCACAATGGCGCCCGAACAGGGACTCGGTTAACAAAAAAAAAAAAATATAAATAATAATATAACACGCGGAGTTTTAAGCAATTTAAGAATAATTACGGTACGAAATTCGGTTCGGTCCTAGACACGATGAATAAATAAAAAAAAAATGGAAAAAAAGAAGCGGGATAATGATGTTCCCAGCACCAGTGAAAAAAAAAATAACTAAATAAAGTGAAAGAGGTTTTGCCCCGGTTATTGTAAAAGAAAAAGAATTAAATAAGAAACAAGACACAAAAAAAAAGTGCACCCCTTGTAAAAAAAAAAATAAATTAAAGCCAAAGTGACCGATAGTAATAAAAAAAAAAAAGAAGAGTGGTTCGAATAGGAAAAAAAAAGAGAAACAATACATTTTAAAAAATTTTGCTCCCCTGGGATAAAAAAGAAGCGAAATTGACAAATAGGTTTGAATAATTATGAACAGAAATTATGAAAAGAAGATAATTGTGGTACAGAAAGAGATAAATTTTATTTGAATAATAAAAAAAAAAACATATAAAGAATTTTTGATAGTATAACCGGAGAAACATGGATTGTGTTCATGAGCGATTAACGCAAGCACCGGAGGTAGAATATAACCCACGAGCGATGAAATATGTAAGGATGTGGAACCTTAAATACAGTGGAGAGACAGAGCCGTTAGCTTTTATTGAACGAGTGGTGGAATTGGCTGAAGCAGATGGGCTAACTTTGGATCATCTCCCGCGCACAATGCCCGAATTGCTGGTGGGCAAAGCCCTTGCATGGTATCGAAACAACAAGCAACGATATTTAACGTGGCATACGTTTAAGCAGCAGTTTCTAGATTTCTTTCTGTCTCCACGCTACTTTGAAACACTCGACGAAGAAATCCTTAAACGATGCCAGGAGCCGCGCGAAAATTTCAAGGATTTTGTGTTGGCGCTTGGAACAATGATGCGTCATGCGGGATTCACCGACGAGCAGCGGGTTGAGCGCGCCTTTCGAAATTGTTTACCGAAGTATCGATTATACATCAAGAGGAAGGAGTTTTCAACGATGAGTGAGCTGATAGAGTTGGCACAAGATCTGGAGGGAATACGTGAACGCATAAATAATCATTCAACGGAAGTCAGCGCTCGGACTGAACAACATCGAATGGTAACACCTGGCAAGCAAGAAACTATTAACGTCATTACTATCTGCCGACTAATATTTTCCAATATCATCATGGGAAATCTTCCGGTGGCAGCCACCATCGACACGGGTGCAACAGTTAGTTTTATTCGAGAATCTTTTGCCCAGAAATTAGGTAAGCAAGCTAAAAGAGTTCCATATCGTGGTGAAGTGATTCTGGCAGACGGAACAGTTCGTAGGCTAGATTTTGCAGTGGAGACAGAGGTGAAGTATGGCCGTAAGCAGGGGTGGTTCCAGTTTATCATCATGCCTGACGCCACTGAAGAGGTCGTTCTGGGCCTTGATTTTCTGACCCGAAGCGGTACGACGATCAGCATCGGAGGCGAAGTTATAATCTTGAGCAATGATGGACCAAATCCACAACATGGCCACAGAATGCCACACGGAAGGAAAAGAAGACGGCAAAGAACAAGATGACAGCGCAGACGACGTAGGCAAACAGCCGAATGCTCCACGGGCCTAACTATAGCAGCAGCCGCAGCGACCGGATGCTCACTAGCCACCATCAACGAACGAGCCAACGAACCTGTGGCCACCGAAGTACAGATAATTGAAAATTTCTTAGCGGAGGAACTTAAAAAATTCGACGGACTCCGAGGGGCGACACAGATTGCCGAACACCGTATTGTGATGTCGGACGATCGGCCCATCAAACAGCGTTACACCCCGAGAAACCCGGCTATGTAGGCGATAATTGACGCGGAGATTGATAGGCTGTTAGCGGAAGGATGTATTGAACCGTCACGCAGCCCGCACAGTGCTCCTATCGTACTCGTGAAAAAGAAGACAGGAGCGTGGCGCCTGGGTGTCGACTACCGTCAGCTGAACAGTAGGTCAGTACCTGACGCTTACCCATTGCCGCGAATTACCCACATCTTAGACCGACTTCGCGATGCTAAATACATCAGTAGCCTGGACCTAAAGAATGGATATTGGCAGATTCCGATGGCAGAGAACAGCAAGCAGTACACGGCCTTTACGGTTCCTGGGAGAGGATTGTTCCAGTGGCGAGTGATGCCGTTCGGCTTACATTCAGCGCCGGCCACGTTCCAGCGTGCGTTGGATACGGTAATTGGAGCGGACATGGAACCGTTTGCATTTGCGTATTTAGACGATATCATCGTGACGGGACGAACGCTGAGCGAGCATTTAAATAACCTCCGCGAAGTTTTCAGGCGGCTACGGGAAGCTAATTTACGGATCAACCCCGAAAAGTGCGAGTTCATCAAAACACGAGTAAAGTATTTGCGGCACGTAGTCAGTGGCGACGGTATCCAGACGGACCCAGACAAAGTGCCCGCGATTCAGGAATTGACACCTCCTCAGAATGTTCGTGGCGTGAGACGATTTCTGGGGATAGCATCGTGGTATAGGCGTTTTGTGCCAGATTTTGCAGCCATCGTGCAGCCTCTTACGACTATGCTGAAGAAGGGGAAGCATTGGAAGTGGGGTGAGGAACAGCAGCGTGCATTCGAGATACTTAAGCAGAAGCTGACGGAGGCTCCGGTGCTGACTTGTCCAGATTTTGCTCAGCCATTTACACAGCAAACTGATGCGAGCGATGTAGGGCTTGGAGCGGTGCTGACACAGTTGCTGGATGGTGAGGAACGAGTGATCGCCTATGCCAGTCGCAGCTTGAACAACGCGGAGAAAAATTACTCCCCAACGGAGAAAGAATGCCTGGCGATTGTGTGGGGCATCCGGAAGATGCGGCCGTACCTAGAAGGCTACCACTTCAACGTCATCACCGATCACCTATCATTGAAGTGGATGAATTCGATCGAGAGTCCGACGGGGCGAATCGCGCGCTGGGCACTCGAACTGCAGCAGTACCAATTCACCGTGCAGTATAGAAAAGGAAAAAATAATGTTGTTGCAGACGCCTTACCCCGCCAACCAAAGGAAACTTTGCAGTTGGTAACTGTGAATATGACAGAAGTGGAGGAGTGCACCTGGCTAAAGAAAAGAAGGATGGAAATTGGCAGTCACCCAGAAAAATATCCTGATTACACGGAAATCGGAGGGCAGCTGTACCGGCATATGCCCCAGTGCACGGGCGATGAAGACAGCGCGCAGTGGAAGCTGTGTGTCGGGACCAGCCTTCGTAAGCGGGTAATGGAAGAAAACCACAACAGCCCTAGTGCCGGCCATTTAGGTATTCGGAAGACAATTGCTCGAGTAGCTAATAAATACTACTGGCCTGGCATGTTCAGGGACATAGGGCGATATGTGCGAAGCTGCGACTCCTGCCAAAGATATAAGGTTAGCCAACAGGCCCCAGCAGAAGAGATGCTGACAAGGATCCCCGAAGAGCCCTGGGCTACGGTGTGCGCCGACTTCGTTGGCCCGCTGCCTCGTTCGAAACATGGGAACAACATACTATTGGTTTTCTTTGACAGGTTTTCCAAATGGACGGAGCTGATACCCGTACGCAAGGCAACAGCAGAGGCAGTAGTAAAGGCGTTCAGAGAACGGATCCTGGCGAGATACGGGACACCGAAGATGCTGATAACGGACAACGGCTCACAGTTCACCAGCAGGATCGTGAAGCGGTATCTACAAGATATAGGCGTCCATCAACAATTTACAGCACCGTATACACCGCAGGAAAATCCAACGGAGCGAGCCAACCGCACCATCAAGACGATGATCGCGCAATTCTCCGAGCAAAATCAGCGAACATGGGACGAACTCCTGCCAGAAATGATGCTAGCTATTAACACCAGCCAGTCAGAAACAACTGGGTACACGCCAGCATTTCTTACCCAAGGGAGAGAGCCCCGACTGCCGAGTACCCTGTACGAAGAGATCACCATGGGAACCGGAAGGCCGACACAGGACGCTGAAAGCAGAGCCACGACGCTCCAGGAGGTCTTCAAGATTGTGAGGCATAACTTATCCAAAGCAGCGACCGAACAAGCGAGACATTATAATTTGCGCAGGCGACCATGGAAACCGGCGAAAGGGGAGATGGTGTGGGTGCGACAGCATCCGCTGTCTAAAGCTGCTGATAATTTTGCGGCAAAATTGGCCCCGAAATATGCTGGACCATATAAAGTGGTCGACTTTGTGTCACCCGTAATCGTACGATTGAAAAAGGACGGTGAACGGACGACTCGGACAGCGCATTTAAGCGAAATAAAACCATTTATTTCTTACACCTCTCTATAGCCACTTTAGGAAAAAAATATTTAATCGCTTGTTTTTTCCCCCCTTCTGTAGAGTGCATCCAAGGTGAAACGAGAGTATCCCAGTACTGATCTCAACAACCAAACAGACCTGATCCAAGCGTTTGCAACTGAGTTGAAAGAAACCAGATGTGTGCCAACTTGTGTGAAATCGTTAACGCGATGGCGATGCCTATAATTCCTCAAATGCATAAAAGGGCGACGTTTTAACTTCCGCCTCTTCAAGCCAGTTATACTTAATGTAATGGTTCACCCCCCCGCCAGATTAAGGAGGAAGTGTGAGGTAACAAGTCGCTGGGCGCTCGTTTGATGCCTCCACATATTTTCTTTGATTGATTTAATATGAAATATGTTAATTAGTATAATAAGAAATTTGAGGAGACCAACAAAATAGTTGGACTACGGTTTAATATATTAGTTTTAGTAACATGTGGCAACACCAGTCAACAGCTGTTACTGCAATCAGCTGTTCACTCACCGCACCGAGGTGAGTTGGGATGATTATAACCTCAGTGTAGGCAGAAAATATTGTCATTCGAGCGGCGACCGGCAGCAAGTAAAGGTGGTGAGCATAGTAGTTAGTGGCATTAGTTAGCATGGTATTGAGCCAAGCCGATACTGTGAACCTAGAAACTAGTAGCATTTAGTTAGTCCAGTATTGAGCCAAGACGATACTGCTAGAGTGAGAAATCGTAATACGTAGTGGCATTAAGTTAGAACAGTATTGAGCCAAGACGATACTGCTAGAGTGAGAAATCGTAATACGTAGTGGCATTAAGTTAGAACAGTATTGAGCCAAGACGATACTGCTAGAGTGAGAAATCGTAATACGTAGTGGCATTAAGTTAGAACAGTATTGAGCCAAGACGATACTGAGTGAGAGTAGTAAACCTAACTAGTGGGGCCTTAAGTGAGAGCAGTATTGAGCCAAGACGATACTGCGAGAGTGAGACAGCGTAATCACTAGGAGTATTCAGATATAACTGTATTGAGCCAAGACGATACGGTGGGAGCGGGACAGCATAGTCACTAGTAGCCTTTAGTTAGAGCAGTATTGAGCCAAGACGATACTGCGAGAGTGAGACAGCGTAATCACTAGGAGTATTCAGTTATAACTGTATTGAGCCAAGACGATACGGTGAGAGCGAGACAGCATAGTCACTAGTAGCTTTTAGTTAGAACAGTATTGAGCCAAGCCGATACTGCGAGAGTGAGACAGCATAATCACTAGGAGTTTTCAGTTATAACGGTATTTAGCCGATGCGGTGAGAGTGAGACGGCATAGTCAATAGTAGCCGTTAGTTAGAACAGTATTGAGCCAAGCCGATACTGCGAGAGTGAGACAGCATAATCACTAAGAGTTTTCAGTTATAACGGTATTAAGTCAAGCCGATACGGTGAGAGTGAGATAGCATAATCACCAGGGATATTCCGTTGTAGTGGTATTGAGCCGAGCCGATAATGTATAGGCCGGACGCTCGAATCAAATTGTAACGCGCTCAAATCTGTAAATAAAGTACCGTAATTTTAAGAAATTTGTAAATAAAAGAAATAAGAGAACGAAAACCGGTGTTTATATTCAATTTAAACGGAACTAATAATAATTGTTAACCCTGTCTCCAAAATAAAAATATTTTGTGACGCGAACCTTGGCCACCGGCGAGCCAAGACATCGGCCCTAGCAAAAGCTTCGTCACAAGATGGACCTCCTATTCATTTCTACACGTTAAACAATGGACTTGTCGAAAAAGATACTGGAATTAGGCACGGTGCGATTTTACCAATTGTTAAAAATTATTGTTCTGCATAACATATGTTTAATGTTACTTCTTCTTTTCAATAAAATTAACTGTAAAATCATTTTTTCTTTACAATATATAAAGAGCCAAAATAACCACATAAAATAGAACAAAAATAAAAAGATATCTCTATGCTATTCATCCAAGAAGAAAGTCACATCAAAATCATAGAGAAATCTTCTTAAAATATCTGCAAACCTTTTCTATGAAAACCTTATAATAGCCGTGTTTTTTTTGACGCGTATATACAATTGTGGATACCTTCAAATTGCGATAACTCATGAACAGTAAGTCACACAATAGAACTCTAAGAAACTTTTTTATGGAGAATCACGTTCTCTTTCATTTTATATTTAAAAAAATTTATTTTTAAGGCGGTATTTTATAAAAACTGGTTAGCGCCGATAAATGGCAAAAAATCACTTTTTTTTAAATAACTTCTAAATAATTATTTTTTTTTTACAAAAGATTAAAATTACTTGTAGAGCATGTGGTTCTCCTTGAAAAAGACCCTTGGACTTTTCATCGTTCGACTCACCGTTCATAAGTTATCGCAATTTGAAGGTATCCACAATTGTATATACACGTCAAAAAAAACACGGCTAATGTTAAGAAGAAATCTTAACCTTTTTCAAAAAGATTTCTCATAAATTTTAGTTGAATTTCACATAATTTTCAATAGAATGAAAACATCGTTTCAAGAAGAAATCGTATAGAAAATGATAAGATTTCTTCTAAATATTACGAGTTTTTCATATAAATGTTTACAGAAATTTTAAAAAGATTTTCTCTATGTTTTTGATGTGACTTTCTTCTTGGATGAAAAGCATAGAGATATCTTTTTAATTTTGTTCTATTTTATGTGGTTGTTTTGGCTCTGTGTAAAGTCTACAACTAAACGCCATTTTTTGTTATTTTCATCGCTCTTTTTAGGAACAATAAGTAATGGGGAGTTGTAGCTACTGACGGATGGTTCAATGATGTCATTGTTTAGTAAATCTTTAACTTGTCTGTTGATTTCATCGTACTGTTTATGTGGGAGTCTATAGTTTTTAATATATACAGGTGTTTTATCTGTCAAATTTAGTTCTTGTGTATAAAAGTTATTAATTGAAAGACTTTCTCCTTCAAGGTGAAAAATTGACTGATACTTTTCAAATATTTCTTTTAGATTTGTTTTAACGTGTTCGTCCAAATTGAGCTCTTTCATCAGCCGGTTGAAACGCTGTTTATCATATCTATTTGTTTTTTGTGACATTTTAATGACATTATAGTTGCTTAAGTTCTCTATTTGTGGTTTAATATTTTTCAAAATGATCTAGTTTTCGTTTACATTTATTACTTTAATGTCACAATTGCCCTTGGCTGGTACAATTGTGTTTGCTAAAAACACGCCTTGTGTCAATTCTGGATTTAAAATAAGACTATTCTCATGTACATTTAATTTTATTGGAAAAATGACTTCTGATCTTGAGGGTAATCTGTACTCGTTCTGTGATGGTGGTTCCGTGACCATTAGTACGATGTATTCCATATTCTTAAAATTTATGGAGATTGTCATAGTTTCGTAGTCAATTTTACATGCATATTTGATGAAAAAGTTTCTTCCTAAAATGCCATCTGTTGATATTGGAAAATTTTCATCAACTATATGAAATATGTTTGTCAATCTGTCTTTTCCTAAGCATAAGGTTAAATATGTTGTCCCAAGTGAATTAACTTCATCTTTTGTAATGCCTGTTAATTTGCATTTTTCTTCTGTATTTAAATCTGAATCATTTAAATATTCATTTTTGCAGATTGAAATGTCTGCTCCGGTATCAATTAAAAATGTTAGTGTTTTATTAGTTTGTGCACATGCCAGTTTAACATAGTTAGTTAAATGTGCAGATAATTTAAAAATATTTCTTCTTAGTTTTGGCTTTCCGAAGGTGAGTGGCTGAGTGGCCTCCGAGCCATTCTCGTTTCCCTGTTCATTTACTATTTGGACCTGATGGTTGTTTCGGTTCCGATTATTATTATGATTACCGTTGTTTCTATTGTTGTTATTCCGAACGTTCCAATTATTGGTGTTTCGATTGTTGTTCCAATTATTGTTATTTCGGCTGTTGTTATTTCTGTTGTTATTTCGGTGGCTGTTATTTCGCCTTTGATTACTGTTATTTGCAGTATATCTGCGGTTTTTTGTGACGAATTGCTGTTACAATTGCAATTATTACATGTTTGGCTAGAATTGTTCTAGTTATTGGAGTAATTGTTACTTCTGTAATGGAGAAGTTGGTTACCAGTTTTTAAATTCTTCTCTAGCTCTAGTACTAAATTTATTGCCTCGGTTATTGTTTTTTGGTTGAGCCGCGAATAATGTGGTTTTTAAATTATCGTTTAATCCATTTTTAAAAATGGTCAAAGCATAACTTTTATTCATGCTCTTTATTATGTTTATTTTTTCTGCAGTTGCTCCTGTTGATAATTCAGTAATTTGTAAATTGTTTAGTTCGGAAATTAGAGTTAAAAGTTTGTCTTTGTAAATAGCTACTGTATTATTCCGTTGTGTGATTGAAGAAAGTTGTGTATGTATTTGTGCAATGGTCAGGTTGCTTTTGAAAGAAAAATTTAAAGCTTTCTTTAGTTTGACTAACGTATCTATATCTTGCGTGAAACCTAATGTAGTTCTAACATTTGCGCTTAATTTGACATTAAGTACCAAATTCAACAATTTTTTCCTATCTTCTGTAGAGTATGTGTCGTGAATTATTTCAACAATTGTCAAAAATGCATTTTACTCTTTTTGGACACCTGAGAAAATTGGGATTGTTTTCAAAACTAATTCTAAATTGAAAGTGGCCATTGTGGGTTCTGTAACGTCTTCGGTTTGTTGTGCGCTATCGTTGGTTTTATCTACCATTTGTATTAAAATTAATTATGTTTCTCTAACTAAAATATAAAATTCTTCCATTAGAAGTTCTATTTCGTGATTTGATTTTAGTGTATTCTTGTGACTGTTGAATTCTTTTTTGCAAGTATTTATTTCGTCTAACTTTGATTCTATTGTTGTTTTTGTATAGACCCTATTTATTGTCTTTTTTGCGTTAATCTTTATACTTCTAACTGTTTTAAAAAGTTTTGTTAATTTATGCATGGATTTTATTTAAAGAAAAAAAAAGTTTTTATTCTTTTCTACACATTTTGTGTCCTGTTAACATGTTTCAAAACGTAGTTTTTGTAGTATTTGCTTATTTTATAAAACACAAAAATTATTATAATTATTATAATTATAGTGATTATTATTGTTGTAAATGTGTTCTTCAGGTCGGATGTGGTGACGGTGGATCCCACGTTGTTTTCAAAGTTTTCATTTATAGTAACTTTGTCGTTATTTTTATTATCGAACATTGTTATTTTGTAGCTGACATCTGCTATGTGTTCAAACATCTAATTTGTAGGTTTGTTTAAAAAAAATTTTTTTTTAATGTTTTTGCTCTTCTTTGATTAGTTCTAGGAGTTTTTGACGTTCTTTTTTGATTGTTGTTATAGCCAAGATTCTGTATATTTCGGCTACTTTTTGCCTGGCTTTCACTGTTTTACCGCCTCTACGGCGTACTTTTTCTGGTTCCGTAGGTGGTGGTGGTTGCGTCTTTGGTTTTGTGTTTCTTCTTCTGTATTCCTATATTGTCAAGGGTTTTGGTCCTAACCCTTTCAACTCCGGAACGTATGTTGGTGGTTGTTCTTTTGGTACCACCAATGGCTCAGGAACGTATTCTTGTGAATAGTCGGGCCATTTGTTGAAGATCTCGTCCCAACTTTCTTGCGTCATCTAATTTAATTTAATTTTACTTCAAAATTTGTTGGTTTTTGTCAGAATTCAGGTTAGTGTGGCAGGATCGCCATGTAAAGTTACGCGTTTAGCATAGGATGCGAGTAAAGAAGATAAATAAAAAAAAGGTTGTCTTATATTCATGTCTGCTAGACGCAGCAGTTTGTTCTGGCTTTACGCCGCACTTTTCATTTGTATCGAAATTAAAAACTCTGGCTATGCGCCACTCTTGTGCTTAGACTTAAGATTACTTTATTTAGAATGATGTACGAGTATATATACAATAAAAAAAACATTATTTTACTTAAAATTATTTCCCACTATTTTCTTTAACTCCACCCTTTTCTCTTTGGATTTTCCCTTGATCGCCAATCAGTTTTGTTTTGGTCGATCAACACAATTTAGTTTCCCAAACTGAAATCTAATTCCCCAATAACAACAAGTGCATTGAAAATATTGACCATGACTTTAAATGTGTCTGGCACTGAAGCAATACGATCTATGTAGTTGCTATGCTTACGCTTAGGCAGTGCATTCAAATGCAGTTGGTGTTATTGTTGTTGTGCTCGTGCTCATGTGTTGGATACATAAATAGCACAAGCCAAAAGGGGTTGAAAATAAATTAAAGGGAATTTATTTATTTGGAATTTGAGTACTTTGGAATTTTATTTACTCCAAAGTGATTTTAGTATTTCTGAATTTAATTTGTTTACTTTAAATTTCGTGGGAAAATAAATTAAAGAAAAATTATTTTAGTCTGAGTTTTAGAGAAGTGTCGTTTGTGGCAATAGTGACTTTATGAGTACACTACAATAGATTCAGTGTTAGGCCTGATTATACGCAGAATGGAAAAATTATCCCAGCAAAAGTGTTCCAAAATAAAGATTGCCAATGTGCAAAGGATTGTGTAAAATATTTTGATGAAAAAGAAAGGAAAAATATTTTCTATAAATTTTGGAATTTGGGAAATTTCAATAAGCAAAATATTTTACTTGACCAAGCTATTGAGCGCATGAGTATCAAAAGAAAACGTGTAAGGAATGGTAAAGGATTGCCAAGAAACTACAGTCTTAAGTATTTTTCAAATACTGTTCGCGGAAAAATCGCAGTATGTAAAAAAATTTTTTTGGATACCTTTAATATAAGTGAAGGAAGATTAAAACGCGCTTTAAGTTCTGAAAATCCGAGAAATGATATGCGTGACCGCATGATTGGATCATCAGAAAAATCTCTGAAGAAGAGAGACACACTGTTTATGAACATATCCAAAGTTTTGCTCCATTTGAATCACATTACACTAGATCACACAATCCTAACAGAAAATTTTTACACTCTGATCTAAATATTAAAAAAATGTTATATATACCTGCAAAAATGTGAAGAAAACAATATAAGGGCTATTAACGAATGGACTTATAGAAAAATCTTTAAAGACGACTTTAATTTACATTTTCATCAGCTGCGGAAAGACACTTGCCAAAAATGTGATCTTTTAAACAACAAGATTAAGGCATCGGAATATTATGACGAAAAAAAACATTTTATTGAAGAACATGATGCCCATTTAAGAGAAGCAGATTTGGCAGGAGAATCACTAAAACAAGATCAAATGTTGGCATTACATAATTCAAATCAATATTTCAGTTTTTCTTTTGACTTGCAAAAAGCATTACCCTACCCTAAGTTAACTACATCAGTTGCATATTACAAGCGTAATTTGTACATTTTAAATCTGGGTATCCATAACTTCCATGATGATAAAGTTCTGAGATGAAACTGTCGCATTCAGAGGTTCACAGGAAGTAGCATCATGTATTCTAAAACATCTTAAGACTCTTCGAAATGAAAGCATATAATAGCTTACACCGATATCTGTTCAGGACAAAATAGAAATTTTAATATTGCATTGACATGGTTAAAAATTGTCCAATCTATGGAAAACAATGTCAATGTCGTTGACCATAAGTTCTTGCAATCCGGACATTCATTTCTACCTAACGATAGAGATTTTGGAGTTATCGAAATTGCGTTAAGGAAACATAATTTATTGTATGTCCCTGAGGAATTTTATAAAGTTATACAAAATTGTCGCAAGAATATGTTTGCTGTTAATAAAATGAAACAAGTGGATTTCGTTTCAACAAAACCTCTAGAAAATGCAACTTTTAGAAGGCAACTACTGACGGAAAAAAAGTAAATTGGTTAAAAATATGTTGGATGCGATTTTTGCGAACGGAATCTTATAAGATGTTCTACAAAACAACAATTAATGAGGATGCTGCATTCAAAACTATTGATTTACTACCTCTCCGGGGAAGACCAAAAATCTTTAATAATATTGAGTTGACACCACTCTACGAAAGAACGAGACCAATATCAATGGTAAAATACAAGGACTTAATGAATTTACTACACTATATACCACCTGCACACCATAACTATTTTAAATTCCTCCCGCATACGCAAACTGAAGAAGAATGAATATCTAAACATTGTTAATTTTTGTGTTACCATTCTTTTAACCTAAATAAATGAAAGGATTTCTTTGTTTTGAAACATGTGTATACATTTCTTTTTACTAGTAGTTCTCCCAGTGCACTATAAGTCAAAACCCAATGTGCACAAAAACGGATGAGGATCCGTTTCGAATCCATTACGAGTTCATAAAGGTATAAAAAACGTAATCCGCGGTAAAGGATCCATTTCGAACCCGTAACGTACATCAAAAACGAATTCAAAACGCTTTATTTAGATAAAAAAAAAAAACACTTTGAAGCGCTTATTAGCGAATAAAAAAAAATTAAATTCCGCAGTGCGGGCCCGTTTCGAATCCGAAACTTATGTAAAAACGAATTCAAAACGGATTTGCTTTTGAATATGTTAATGCTGTATATTTACAGAAAAAATCCGTTTTGATGCGCCTATTAGCAATTAAAAAATAATAAAAAGAAAAAAAAGGAAGAAAAATAAAGGGTAAAAATCCACCTCTGGTAGGATTCGAACCTGGGCAAATCCGTTTCGAATCCGTAAATACTTCAAATACGAACTCAAAACGGATTTGCTTTATTTAATTTTTATGATAAAAAAAATATTTTTGATTTGTTTTTTTTTTTTCTTTTTATTTTATTGCGTATGATTTTTTGTAAACTTTTCAAACTCTGTTTGAAAAAATGTTTTTGATTCCAAATTTGAGTATATAACATTTTTTATCAAAAGAAGGAAAGAAAAACAACACAGAATACTTATAAAAAACAACAGAAATTTGTTCAATATACAAACTTTAAATCTCAACATCAAATAAGTCTACATCAGTTAAGTATACATCATATCGGTCAATAGCCTAGTTGTCTAACGTCTCGTGTATGAAAGAGTAATACCCCGGGAGCCTGAGTTCGACTCCCGGCCGGGCTAGTAATTTTTTTTTTTTTTGTTTTTTTTAATTAAAATTAAGCGCTTCACCCTGTTTTCTTTTTTTTTTATAAGCAGCATTAACATTATTAAAAGCGAATCCGTTTTGAATTCGTTTTTGATGTACGTTACAGGTTCGAAACGGATCCATAAAAGAAGAAAAAACGATTCGTTTTTTTTTTTAGGAATCCTTTCCGCAAACGGATCAGTAACGGATACGTAACGGATTCCGTAACGGATAAAAAGAACGAAAATATGAACCCGTTACGGATCCGAAACGAGTCCGTTTGGCACACTGGGAAGGCACACTTTTTTGGCCAAAATTGAATTTTTACAAGTATGTATTGCTATTGAAATTTTGTTGATGCAGTCTAACGGAGAATACTTCAATACAAGCAAAAATGTGTTTTGTTTTGGGGTAAAATAATTTTCCGTTCCTCAGCGATGTGTCAAAGTTGATGCATTTGTATTTTACTGAGATAACTCAAAAAAGTCGTGATTTTAGCTCTTTTCTTCAATCAATAAAAAGTAATTAAAATAATTTGTTTTTTTCTAAAATAAAAATTCATAAAATTGATGATGTTGTGTATAACGCAATTTAGGTCAAAAAATTAAATTATATTTTGGTTTTCTGTGGAAAAATCTAATATTCAAATTAGACCCCTGACTTTTAATATTTTTTTTAAATTTTGAACTTCGTCTAAGCTTTTAAAATTTTGTTAGAATTTGTTAGTTCTAAAAAACCCGAAACTAGTAAGACGTTGCTATTGTTAATGTTATTTAGAAATATAGACGCCCGATTTTGCCCGTTTGTTTTTTTAATCGATTTTTTTGTCAGGTAACTTTTCTTCAGTAATATCGATTTATTCGAAATCTGGTTGCAAAAGACAGACAAAAAAGAAAACGAAGAAGCGGTTTTTCAATTTCTTATTAAAAAATACTGAAGATACTACTAATTCAAGTAACTTGCGTAAAAGTGCTCATAATTTTTGCATTAGGTTTTTCGAAAAATAGAGATATTTGCGGTTAATATACGAAAAAAAGTACTTTTGTTACTTTTGAGGTTAGTTGTAGACTGCACAAATTTTTTTTTATTTTTTTTGCATAAATCATTACTGAGTACCACTTTTTACCTTCAAAATGAGCTCTTAAAAAGTGCCAAACAATACTTACTTCAAAAGTTATTGCAGATTTAAGATGATATCATGAAATCCAAAGTTGTGTCGTTTAACCCGTTTTATGGGATTTCAAGATGTCATGACATGTCATCTTAAATCGGCCATAACTTTTAAAGGAAGTATCGTATGGCATTTTTGAAGGGCTCATTTTGAAGAAACATTACAGAACTACGTTATGCATTTGGTAAAAAAAATAATGAAAATTTTGTGCAGTTTGCATCGAACCGCAAAAATAGCCAAAATAGCCATTTTTCATGATTTTGACCTCAAATATCTCCAAATCCTGAAGTGGTGGGTCAATTCTGATCTTGGATTCGGATTCAACGCATGGAGTTATTTCGGAAATGCCTAAAAACAAAACCTTGCTGGTATGTGTTAGTTATTTAGAGAGTTTATTACGTGCCATTTTTGACCCGGTTGTCCATGGGTTAAGGATTTTTTTCAGAATTGTTCTTTTAGTCTAGAGTCAACATAAGAACTACATTTGCAGTCGGTATCCATGATTATATGGACGTTATGAATTTTGGACAAAAAAGTGTACCTTTTGACCTATAGTGCAGTGGTTAAAATTATATCGTTTAAATTAGACTTTATAATGATAGCGTTTTTCCCCCTAGTGACGTGGCACCGTCTACTTAATAAAGAGGCCCACTTCAGCTTTTCTTACGTACCGAACTTTTTAAACACGCGTTTCAGATATTTGACTAAAGATGTTGTAAAGGAGGCCAGGGTCGTGCGCAGGATTTTCTTTTGATAGAGGAGGGGTTTTCATTTAAAAAACGAAGGAGCACTATACAAAACATTCAGTTTGAACTGCTATAAATGGGTAAAAGATCTTCCTGAGAGGGGTTTAAGCCCCCAAAGCCCCCGTGTGCATGTCCCTGAAGGAAGCGAGTTATCGTTATTTTTTTTAATGATTGCTGTTTGTTTTGGCGCCATTTAGGTATGTATGAAATTTTATTTTTCTATGTCTAAGAGTTTCAAAAATCTAAAGAGTTATATTATACAGAAGGCGTGTTATCTTTTAGTAATTAAAGTTTGTTTCTGCACCATTTATACATATACACGGCGTGCCTTAACCCGTTTTAAATCGAACGTCGTAGCACATCAAAATTTTTTCCAGATTCTGTTTACTTATCGTTCAAATGATGTATAAAAAAATTTTCACCCGTGACTCCTCGACTAAATTTTGAGATAATCCCTTTTCCAATTGGGGCATTTTCCCATACAAAAAAAATAAAATATTGTTTTTAACTACATTGAACAAAAAACAAAATAATCACATTCGATGTGTTTTGCGATGTTAAACGCGAATCCGACCTCAGAATCGCTCTATCGTGTATAGTTTTTGAGATATTCTAACCTAGACCGAAATATTGGCTAAACGGGTTTTTTGCACTTTTGTGCCTTTTTAGGTTAGGATATCTCTGAGGAAAAAAAAAGATATCAACATAATTTAAATTAGGTTTTAAAGGCAAAGATTAGGACTTTCAAGTTGCTTACCAGATTTAACGAAATTAAAATTTCTTTCACATTTTAAACATTTTCAACGAACCAACTACTTCTAAATTCAGCCGTTTGACACCCCGAGTAAAAATGGAAAAAAAAATATAGATTTTCAGTGAAAAAATTCATGTAAATTAGATATTAAAGTAGCAAAAACAAATGTTTATTGCAACGCAACGTAAACTTAATATTAATTCTTGATTCAAGAAGAAAAAAAAAAATTGTTAAGTTTTTTGTTACGTGTATGGCATGCGGCTGAATTTTGAGATGGTCGGTTCGTTGAACATGTTTAAATGTGAAAAAAATTTTAATTTCGTTAAATCTGGTAAGCAACTTGAAAGTCCTAATCTTTGCTTTTAAAACCTAATTTAATTTATGTTGCAAAAAACCCGTTTTGCCAATATTTCGGTCTACGATATCTCTTAGAAACATGAAGATATAAACATAATTTAAATTAGGTTTTAAAGGAAAAGATCAGGGCTTCCAAATTCTTAAACCATATTTAACGAATAAATGATGAGTTACATAGTTATATAGCTTCAAAAAATGGCAAAAAACGACTTTTTTTGGTTTTTAGGTTAGAATATCTCAAAAACTATACACGATAGAACAATTTTGAGGTCGGATTCGCGTTAAGCATCGCTAAACACATCGAATGTGATTATTTTGATTTTTGTTTAATGTAGTTAAAAAAATTTTTTTATGTTTTTTGTATGGGAAAATTCCCCAATTGGAAAAAGGGATTATCTCAAAATTTAGTCGAGGATTCACGGGTGAAAATTTTTTTATACATCATTTGAACGATAAGTAAATAGAATCTGGCACGCCGTGTATAGTAATAAGTATGTACCAAATTACAACTTATAACTCTTTTCCTGATCAAAGATAGCATTCTTGGAAATTTTATCAGAATCAGATGGATTGTTTTCTAGTTCATTCATATTTTATGTACGCTTACATATATATTTTAAAAAAAAATCTTTTTTTTTTTCAATGAGACTTGTGCTTTTTAATTAATGAAAAAGTCCTAAGTCCATTCACAACCGCCGAAATCATATTATCTTTAAAAAATGTATAGTTTTGGTAAATGGGTTGATAAATTTGATATCCTTAGACCCCCAAAAACTGTAAATGACCATGACACCAGTTACCAATATTTTTAAATTCATCAAAACGCAAACCTTTCAATATCTCGATTTCAACTGGACTTAGGCCACTTTCAAAATAAATGGCTCATATATGTGAGACATACTCAAAAAATCGTTAAAAAAATGAAAATGTCAAAAAAAAAAAAAACGGCTGGACATTCAATTTCGCGGTTCGCGGATTTTGACATTGGAAGGGTCCTACAACATTATTCCTAAAAAAAACGCGGGTGGTATTTCGAAAAATTAAAATTGTTTAAAGACCACCGTGATGACAGCTGACTTACTTTGAAACCATTGAAACGTCTGAGTAAAATTCAAGTTCAATTATCTCCAAAAGCCCTTTCGGTATAGCTTTTTGAAGCTTTTGCTTATATAGGCCACGCCCTCTTGTCCGAATTCGCCCAGTTTATACTCAGAGCTTGCGCTTACAATTCTTAGTATTTATGTGTATTTTGGTTGCATTGTCGTGAAAAATACTCCTAAAGTTGCATTTTGTTTGGGCGGTAGCCATCAGAGATCTCCAATGAAGAGCTCGCGTTTGATTGCTCTTCGGTTATTCGTTGTCTTTGCCGTGCTTTCATTCAGAATCGATAGCAGCGAGTAGTGTGCTGCAGTGTTGACGCTTGCTCAATATAAAATCAATGAGCTTCGGCAAACACGAAGGCGAAAGCAATAAAGACAGTGAAAAAGGCAACGAATATTGGAAAAAGCAAGGAGTAGTCTGTTAGTGCTCATGTTTTATAAAAACCTACTGTTAAATTTAAAATTTGCCGTGCATTGCGGATAAAGTTAAGTTAAAGCAATGTAAAATAGGAAAAATTCCTTTTTTTGGTTTTTGTTGTACGTATTCCAATGTTGGACATATTAGACTTCAGGATTAAAAAAAAAAAAATTTTTTTAAATTCCGGGATAACCCTCAAAAATCTTAAAGAGGATGTCAAAAAAAATGAGCTGAGAATTTTTAAAATTTTTGGAAGTACATTTAGAGGTCGCTGAACGCCGATTTATGCAAAACCTCGGCTTGATGCAGTTTTATAACAATCGCAAAAATATTCGGAATGAGTTCTGAGATATGTCAAATATTTCGCCTAAGGTATTAAAAATAATCATATCTGGAAATTTAAATCAACCAGATTTTGTTTTTTTTTGGCTTAAACACTTACAAAAAATTTATTTTCGAAATTTCATCCTACTGTAAATCTCTAAACCTTCATTTTGTACAAAATATGTTGCTCCAGGGTAAACATGAAATTACGCAATAAACATTTTTTAACCATTATATCCTGTCTTTTATAATCTTTTTGACCCCTTTTCGAAAAGTGGGTTATAATAGGTTAATGCATTCTACAAATATATTCTTCTTAAAATTTCGTGAGGGGTCACCAAAGACAAGAAATGCTTTAAAGTTATTAACATAAAACGAAATGCAATGCAGTGGTGCTTTTTCCAATACTCGTTACTTTTTTCACTGCCTTTATTGCTTTTAGGCTTCGTGTCAGCAAAACTCAGAACATTCGTTGCCTTTTTCACTGTCTTTATTGATTTTCGCCTTCGTGTCGGCGAAGCTCATTGCATTTTTTTGTCTACTGTCGTGCTTCCATTCGTTTCGAGCGTTTGCTGTCTAGTGATGATTCTCGGTTCGTTTTTTTGCGAATGTCTCATAGAAGCGTTTGAATGGACATCGTGCACATCTTTCGTAGCCATGTCCGTTGACCGATTTCGCTCATTTTCAATCCCTCGAGCTAACTTTTACGCCAAAGCCTCTGTACCAAATTTCACCGAATTTTTTGGTTGGTTTTCCAGTAAAAAATATTTCCACAGACAGACACCCAGCCAGCCATCCAGACGGACATGGCTATATCGACTCAGAAGGTGACGCTCATCAAGAATATATAGACTTTTCCGTATCTGCTACGCCCCCTTCTCTGCGTTGCAAACGGAAGGACAACGTGAGTATACCCTATGTGTAGGGTATATAAACCGGGTGGAAACAGCAAAAGTTTTGTGCAATTTTAAAAAGTTTATCTGAGCAACCCGCAAAATTTATTATTTTTTATAATTTATTATGATTTTTAATTTTTTGAATAAATGGTTTAAGCAAAATTAAAAAAAAAAAAAAAAGGTGGAGAATTATCATATTAAAAGATAATGACAAAACGTTGCTAAAACAGCACTATCACAATGAAAATAGCAATTATTTTTTGAAAAGTTTTAACTGGTGGATTGCCCCTCTAACTGATTTAAGTAAATAAAGATAAAATAATATGTTTAGCAATATAAAAAAAACTTACTTAAACTTAAAAAAGAAAAAACACCGAAACACTCACTATCGAAAAACCAAAACTGATTGAGCTGAAAAAGAACTGAGTCTCTTTTTCTCTTCACTTTTAGTTCTCTTTTGACTTAATATTTAAAAAAATTATAGTTAGAATCAGTGCTGTCGTTTTCACTTCAATCGAAGTGTTTTGCTCTTTTTCTATCAAAAACACTTCGCCACTTCCCCTTTCATAAAATCACTTCACTTTTTCTTCAAAAATATTGTGGGTCATACGAGGGGCCTAACAAAAGTTCGCTTAGTTGAATTGAAAAAACTTTTAAATTTAATTTTTTAAATTTATAACTTTATTCTTCATCTATTTGTATTTTTTCAATTTCATCATTAACCGCATTTATTATCTCCTCATTGCTGTTGAAGACTCTCCCTCTCAAATTTTTTTTATTTTTGGAAACAACCAGAAGTTATAAGGCGCTAGATCTGGGGAATAAGGTGCGGGACGAATTTCTTCGATGCCTGAAAGTGCAACAAAATCGGTCGTTTTTTCAGCAGTGTGCGCTGGCGCATTATCGTGGTGTAGAAAGTAGCGGCGTAGCTCCATTTGTTTCGCGTTTCAAAATAAATTTTGAAAAAACTTCTGGTAAACAGGTTTCAGTATACCACTAAGCAGTAACCGTCTGACCTTTTTCCAAAGGAATAGCAGCTACAACTTTCTCTCTGGTGAAGAAAACTGGCATCATTACTTATGTTGCTGACTTTTTTTTGCTTTACTTTAACGGGTGGACTTGCACTTTCTGGGCTCCATACCATGGATTGTTGTTTGGTTTCAGGGTCGTACTTCTAAAACCATGCTTCATCACCTGTTAAAATTTTCTTGAAGGTGTTAGACCCTCCGTTTTTGAATTTTTGAAGAAAATACTTAGCAAAACGCACACATGCCTCTTTTTGAGCATCACTTAAAATTCTAGAAACCCATCGTGCAGATTTCTCCGCGTATCCAAGATCAATTTTTTAATATTTGCGATACAGCCATGGCATTCAAGCCCAGTTCCTCAGCAATGATTTCCTGGGTCAATCTTGGATCTTCGTCAATTTTAGACTTAACCAGCGCTACACATTCATAATCAGTCGAAGATTTTGGGCGGCCTTCTCGAGGTTCGTCCTCCACAGAAAAATGACCTGTCTGGAATCTTCGCGACCACATTGAAATAGTCACGAGGGATGGGGCATTAACTTCAAATGCTATTTGGCATTCATTAAATATTTCCATAGGCTTTAGCTTACCTCGAAATCCAAAAAGAATAGCAAACCGAATCTCTTGCTGCGTTGGCATTGGAATATCTGCTGACATTGTTTCACGAATTTTACGTTTTCTTCTCTCCATTTTGACCGATCTTTCTGAAAATTAAAATGATATATCGTAAGACTATAACAAATAATACGAAATTTTTTGATTTACTAAAAATTTATAACATGACACCAACTAAGCGAACTTTTCTTAGGCCCTACGTAGATATGTAAAGACATAGCAGAATATGTAAAAAGAAGATAAAGTTTCCTTCAGAATGCATTATCGAAAAATTTTTTAGGGTAAAAATGGACAGAAATATGGCTAACCTATCGCGTTTAGGTTTCTCAAACTTTGGCGACCTTTATAGAAGTTGTAAAGACTTTGATATGGAAGAAACAGCCTTACATTTCTTTTGCGAGTGTCCAGCGCTTGCGCTAAGACGTAGAAGCAACTTTGGTCATTTCAATTTTGAATTGCTTGACTCACTATCTGGATTGTGTGTTAAATCCATATTGAAGTATATATGTTTTATATACATATATTAGGGTGGGTCAAATTGTATGGACGAAATTTTATCGACCTCGGCTACCCCCCTATGTGAAAGTTCATTCAATTCTATGAATATTTGCTCAAGGAACTATACCTCTGCGCTCAACTTTAGTTGGCGCATTTTTGATCGAAAATTTTACCTTTTATTAATATTTTTTTTATTTTCATACTAAATTTTAAAAATTTTTTATAAAGACAAAATTAATGTCATTATATGATTTGGCTGGTATTCTGTCAGTAATCAATTAAATTGGGTTATGTTTAAATAAGAAGTTTACTTGATAGTGTGGAATCGATGCTATATATTTAAAAAATTGATGTGGGTCAAATAGCCGATTATTATGACCGACTTTCAAAATAAACGATTCATATTTTTGGATGAATTTTTTCAAACAAAACACCAACCTAGGCTGAAAGTTCATTCAATCCTATGAATATTTGCCCAAGAAACCATACCTCTACGTTCAACTTTAGTTCGGCGCATTTTCGATTGAAAATTTTACCTTGCGTATATTTATTTTTATGCTTAATTTTCAAAATTCTTATAGAGACAAAAGTTATATCATTATATGATTTGGCTGGTATTCTGTCAGTAATCAATAAAATTGGGTTGTTTTTAAGAAAAGTTTACTTGATAGCGTGGAATTGATTATATTTATTCCAAAAAATTATATCGGTCAAATAACCGATTTATTATAACAATTCATATTTTTACATGGATTTTTGGTATATTGTTCTGTAAAATTAAAAAAACCTAAACCTAAAACTGCCACTAGAAGTTGCCCTGGAAAAAAATGAGTGTCAGATTCGGCATCCTAGCATCCAAAAATACTTGGGTTGGTGTTTCGATTGAAAAATCCAAGTAAAAATATGACTCGTTTATTTTGAAATCGGTTATTTGACCGATATAATTTTTTGGAATAAATATAATCAATTCCACGCTATCAAGTAAATTTTTCGTGAAAACAGAACCCAATTTTATTGATTACTGACAGAATATCAGCCAAATCAAATAATGACATTACTATTGTCTTTATAAAAATTTTTTAAATTTAGTATGAAAATAAAAGAAATATTAATAAAAGGTAAAATTTTCGATCAAAAATGCGCCGAAATAAAGTTGAACGCAGAGGTATAGTTCCTTCATAGAATTGAATGAACTTTCACATAGGGGGGTAGCCGAGATCATCCAAGTGGTTTTCTTAGACTTTTTTGCTAAAGCTCTTACTGTCGGGTATACAATGGGCCCATTTCAAGGCTCAAGTTAATGATGACAACATGGTCATTAGGCATGCGCTTATTTTACGATTTTCAGATTTTCGTTCATGCCGCCCCCTGAAATCCTTCTAATGGTCATAAAAACAAATACTATGAAGTTTCACGGCGATCGAATAACGATAACCCGGCCCGCAAGAGAGGTCAAGGTCAAGTTGAGGTTTCAGGCAAAACATAATGAAAATTTTTTTTAAACTTAATTAAATTAGTCAAAGCATAACTTTATCTTATAGCAAATTGAAATACCTTTCCAACAAGCTATAATTGTTTAAAATCGGGTAATAAATACGAATTCTATGAATTTTTCTTTTATCGACATTAGCAAAATTGCCGCAAAATGCTATTCTACTACATAAGGTATTTTGCGGCAATTTTGTTTATGCCGTAAAAGAAAAATTCATAGAATTCGTATTTATTACCCGATTTTAAACAATTATAGCTTGTTGGAAAGGTATTTCAATTTGCTATAAGATAAAGTTATGCTTTGACTAATTTAATTAAATTTAAAAAAAATTATCATTATTTTTTGCCTGAAACCTCAACTTGACCTTGACCTCTCTTGCGGGCCGGGTTATCGTTATCCGATCGCCGTGAAACTTCATAGTATTTGTTTTTATGACTATTAGAAGGATTTCAGGGGGCGGCATGAACGAAAATCAGAAAATCGTAAAATAAGCGCATGCCTAATGGTCATCTCCTGGATCTAACCTAATCCATGGCTACTCGAACATGGAAATTTTGTTTGAGCGGTTGGAAAAACTTGTTTTTATATAAAACCAACGAGAAAATTGTTAAGGCAAAAAATAATTAGAATCGACCGAGGAATACAAATGATTTTTTTTTTTTTCAGATATTTTTGGGGACATTTTATAATTTTTCAAAAATATTAGGCTATATTGAGTGGGTATATTTCAGTAAATTTTTAATCTAAGTAATTTTTTAATAAAGCATTTTAAAGGAAATTTTATCCACCTTTTATATATCTATTGGTACATTTCTTTACCTGTTTCTGACCCCAAAAAATAATAGGCAAAAGAGAAAAAAACAAAAGAATTTGAAATTTTTGCTTTTTAATACTTTATGTTATAATTTCACAGTAAAATATTTTTTTTTTATCTATTCGTAAAGAAGCTTTTTTAGGCATGGGACGTATAATTCAAATATTGTACCGGTTACCCAAAAAAGTTTAGATTAAGACATCATAACATCACTAATTCGTTTGACATTTGGGTGTATACTTTAAAAATTGAAAAAAGTTGCCTATAAAGGCAGCCTTTTTAATTCTGTTAAATAAATTTGTTTCGTTAAAATTGCAAATATTTTTTAAAACTACAAAATTACTATAATAATACAGTAATTTTATAAATAAAAAGTTTTAAGAAGTAATAACAGTTGAAACTGTTTAAAAAAAGTACTTTGGTTTGAACATCTCTAAGTGAATAAGAAATCCAAACAGGTTAGAAAACATGTTCATTTAATGATATTTCATACAATTGCTATGTACAATACGGTATATGTAAAAATTTTTTTTAATTTTTGCTAAATTATTTTACTAAAATGAAAAATTTTATATTGATTACTTTTTCAGTTTTTTTGTTTGTTATAATGCGCAGAATCAGTTTTAGGACCTATATACGTTCAATTTGTTACATTTGTGCGTACATACATATGTAACTAATCGTTTGACGACTGTAACAACGATATTTTTTGTTTTTCTTGTGTTTACAAAAAAGTTGTAAAACTTTAAGTGTACTACACTCATATCGTCCTTCATAATGTTTTAGCACTAAGATTTGAGTCTTTTTAAGACTTAAATGAAAAATAACAAAATCATGGAATTATAATTGTATATCTTATATACTGACATAATGACACTATACAACAGTTTCAGGTTTTTTGCAAAATATCATGATAAACTATTGGACTTTTACAGTTGAGGTGAATCATGTGTTCAGGAAACTTTTATAGTACGAGGAATATTTTTGTAGAAAAATTTAACCCTGTACATCCCCCACATATGAAGCATTTTTACTCTGTCTTAAAAAGGTACAAAAATTACACCTAAAACGGGGGAATTTCAACACCAGTCGCTAAGCACTAAAAAGTCGAGTCTCCATTTGGAGTGACAAGAGCGACGAGAATTTACAAGCAAAAATTTTTAAACAGAGTAGCGAATCGCTCGACTATTATTTGAAATACCTATTTTTATTAATCTTTTAGGTATTATTCTGAGGTTTTAAGCATTTCTTGTCTTTTTGGTGAGCACTAGTGGAATTTTCCATAGAATATTTTTTTGTGGAACACATTAACCCATTATAACTCAGTTTTTGGAAGAAAAAAAAAGCAGTCAAAAAAACCAATAAAAACATGTTATAATGGGCTTAGATGTTCTGAAAAATGTTTCCTTGTGTGATTTCATGGTAACCTTGAAACAAGAGTTATGGCCGTTTTAAGATGATATCATGAAATCCTAGCGATAGCGCTGGCGAAATCGCTACTAGCGATAGAACGACTCTCGTAGCATCGTGTGATGCGAATACGCTAGAGTTTAAACACTGCCCAAGTTATTTTTATATAGGAGTATATTGAAAAGTAGGTATTTGGGGTAAGATTTGATCAGACCAATGTCACCCCCGAAAGACGTTATGGTGTTGGATTGGCTCAAACGAAACCCAAAGTCGGTCCAAACTGACGCCCACAAAACTGAGTAGCGTGATTTTGTTCTAAATAGAAAAGCTTCACTGCTTTCGAGTATAAATATGTTGTCATAATTTCAGATATATGAGAAGAAAATATAAAGGAAACCTGACACTCGTAACTCAACTCACAGCGATGATACCTATCAAAAATGCCTGATAGAAACATGAAGTATTAAAATATTCTCAATGAGGCAGTCAAATTGTACAATTTTTCCGGTTGTTGTAAAACACTCGTTTTTTTAAAGATTTTAATCCTTTAATACTGTCTTATTACAAAATTAAAAAGCTAAATTTAAATAAATAATTTATGCCCATGGCCTGACAATAATTTAACTCTGATCCTTACAAAAACCAAAGCAATGATAACACAGGACCACAAAAAAAAAAAAAAGTCCTGTAGTAGAAAGTTGAGGTACCATACGGTATGGAATTCAGCCATCACCCTCAGATTTTGAGATATTCTGGCATAAAGTTGCAGGAAGCACTGTTTTCAGGCTTATGGTGCAGTTCCAGGAAACGATGTAGTTCCATATTTTTAATAGAATCAAATGGTCATAATCTTCTTTATAAAACTATGCATTCTAATTTTTTCGATTGGACTTTTACTTCCTGAGATATCATCGTTTGAAGTAAACGTATCTCAACCCCCATACAAAGCACTACATTATATTTGTAGCGTAAAATCCATTTAACATTTAAAAATGATAACCCTTTACTTCAAAGTAAGATAACTCTGAAAGTAAGAGTCCAATCGGAAAAGTTTGAAGGCAGAGTTTTATAAGGAAGTTTGTAGCTATTAGATGTCATTGAAAAAATGGAGCTACCACATTTCCTGCAACTGCACCATAAACCTGAAAACAGCGCTTTCTGCAACTTTAAGCAGGGATATCTCAAAATCTGAGGGTGATGGCTAAATTCTGAGCTCGGATTCGTTTTTAGCACATTGAAAACCATACCGTATGGTACCTCAACTTTCTACTACAGTACTTTTTTTTTTTTGTGGGCCTGTGTAATCAATAGAAGATGAAGCAATATAGTTCTACCTCCACTCATGCTAGGCAATTCCAGCGTTTAAAAAGTTGACATTTCTTTCACAGTTTCTGCTGTTGCTTAAACTTCTGGTTGCGACAATTAAACAAGTTGAACTCAAAGCACACGCAAAAACCTGCAGTTGACAAAATACGAAGCACTTATTTTTTAACGACTTCGACAGTTGTCGTTTTGCTGCGACTGAAACTTTTGAAAAATTTCCAAGTCGAAGCAACAACAGCTCGTCAACTTATTAAGTCGGAGAAGCAGTAGCTCGTCAACTTATTAAGTCGAAAAACAGTTGCAGTTTATGATAATTCGTAGCCGACTGTTTTGACTTATTCAGTCACTTAAGATTTTTTTTTTCAAATTTAAATATGAATGTAATGAATTATGAAAAGGGTTAAAAGATCGTCAGTATCAACACATTTCAAACTGCATTTTTGGTAAATGCGAGTGATTTTAGGTAGAAAAAATTTGCTGAAGCAATTTTTTAGTACAGATGCATAAATATAAAAAGGAGTAAAAAAACAAATATGATCCACACGACATTTCGGCGTCTAAAGACTGACCTGTACATTTCATTACAAATTACTTATTTGGTGTAACCCTTTTTGTAGGAAGCGTTATATATTTTTGTTAATTGGGTTTAACCACGTAGGTACGCGCATTTTAATTTTGTCTATGTCCTTTAAGTTCAATACAAAATTTTACCCTTTTCATAATTTTTGTCAACACTCATATTTAAATTTGAAAAAAAAAAAAAAAATCTTAAGCAACGGAATAAGTCAAAATCAGTCGGTTCCCAATGTGCACAAAAACGGATGAGGATCTGTTTCGAACCCGTTACGAATTCATAAAGGGATAAAAAACGTAATCCGCGGTAACGGATACATTTCGAACCCGTAACGTACATCAAGAACGAATTCAAAACAGATTTATTTTTAATAATTTTAATGCTGTGTTTAAATAAAAAAAAAAACATTTTGAAGCGCTTATTGGCTATTAAAAAAAATAAAAATAAATAAAGAGGAACAAAATTATCGATCCGCCTAAGGTAGGATTCCAACACGGGTAATTCCGCAGTGCGAACCCGTTTCGAATCCGAAACGTATGTAAAAACGAATTCAAAACGGATTCGCTTTTAAAAATGTTAATTTGTATATTTACAGAAAAAACCGTTTTGATGCGCTTATTAACAATTAAAAAAAGAAAAAAAGAAGAAAAATAAAGGATAAAAATCCACCTGTGGTAGGATTCGAACCTGAGTAAATCCGTTTCGAATCCGTAAATACTTCAAATACGAACTCAAAACGGATTTGCTTCAATTTATGTTAATGATGTTGAAAAAACCATTTTTGATTTGTTTTTTTTTATCATTCTATCTTATTGCGTACGATTTTTTGTAAACTTTTCAAACTCTGTTTGAAGAAACGTTTTTGATTCCAAATTTGAGTATGTAATATTTTTTATCAAAAGAAGGGAAGAGAATACTAATAAAAAAAAAACAATAGAAATTTTTTATATACGAACTTTAAATCTCAACATCAGATAAGTCTACATCATATCGATCAATAGCCTAGTTTTCTAACGTCTCGTGTATGAAAAGTGATACTCCGGGAGCCTGGGTTCGCCACTCGGCCGGGCTAGTAATTTTTTTGTTTTATTTTCTTTTTTTAATTAAAAATAAGCGCTTCACCAATTTTCTTTTTTTTCGTAAGCAGCATTCCCAGTGTGCCAAACGGACTCGTTTCGGATCCGTAACGGGTTCATATTTTCGTTCTTTTTATCCGTTACGGAATCCGTTACGTATCCGTTACTGATCCGTTTGCGGGAAGGATTCCTAAAAAAAAAAACGAATCGTTTTTTCTTCTTTTATGGATCCGTTTCGAACCTGTAACGTACATCAAAAACGAATTCAAAACGGATTCGCTTTTAATAATGTTAATGCTGCTTATAAAAAAAAAGAAAACAGGGTGAAGCGCTTATTTTTAATTAAAAAAAGCAAAATAACAAAAAAAAAAAAAAAATTACTAGCCCGGCCGGGAGTCGAACTCAGGCTCCCGGGGTATTACTCTTTCATACACGAGACGTTAGGCAACTAGGCTATTGACCGATATGATGTTTACTTAACTGATGTAGACTTATTTGATGTTGAGATTTAAAGTTTGTATATTAAACAAATTTCTGTTGTTTTTTTGTAAGTATTCTGTTGTTTTTCTTCCCTTCTTTTGATAAAAAATGTTATATACTCAAATTTGGAATCAAAAACATTTTTTCAAACAGAGTTTGAAAAGTTTACAAAAAATCATACGCAATAAAATAAAAAGAAAAAAAAAAACAAATCAAAAATATTTTTTATATCATAAAAATTAAATAAAGCAAATCCGTTTTTAGTTCGTATTTGAAGTATTTACGGAATCGAAACGGATTTGCCCAGGTTCGAATCCTACCAGAGGTGGATTTTTACCCATTATTTTTCTTCCTTTTTTTTCTTTTTATTATTTTTTAATTGCTAATAGGCGCATCAAAACTGTTTTTTTTTGTAAATATACAGCATTAACATATTTAAAAGCAAATCCGTTTTGAATTCGTTTTTACATAAGTTTCGGATTCGAAACGGGCCCGCACTGCGGAATTTAATTTTTTTTTTATTCGCTAATAAGCACTTCAAAATGTTTTTTTTTTTTATCTAAACAAAGGGTTTTGAATTCGTTTTTGATGTACGTTACGGGTTCGAAATGGATCCGTTACCGCGGATTACGTTTTTTATACCTTTATGAACTCGTAATGGATTCGAAACGGATCCTTATCCGTTTTTGTGCACATTGGGTTCCCAGTGTGCCAAACGGACTCGTTTCGCATCCGTAACGGGTTCATATTTTCGTTCTTTTTATCCGTTACGGAATCCGTTAAGTATCCGTTACTGATCCGTTTGCGGGAAGGATTCCTAAAAAAAAAACGAATCGTTTTTTCTTCTTTTATGGATCCGTTTCGAACCTGTAATGTACATCAAAAACGAATTCAAAACGGATTCGCTTTTATTAATGCCGCTTATAAAAAAAAAGAAAACAGGGTGAAGCGCTTATTTTTAATTAAAAAAAACAAAATAACAAAAAAAAAAAAAAACTACTAGCCCGGCCGGGAGTCGAACTCAGGCTCCCGGGGTATTACTCTTTCATACACGAGACGTTAGACAACTAGGCTATTGACCGATATGATGTTTACTTAACTGATGTAGACTTATTTGATGTTGAGATTTAAAGTTTGTATATTAAGCAAATTTCTGTTGTTTTTTTATAAGTATTCTGTGTTATTTTTCTTCCCTTCTTTTGATAAAAAATGTTATATACTGAAATTTGGAATCAAAAACATTTTTTCAAACAGAGTTTGAAAAGTTTACAAAAAATCATACGCAATAAAATAAAAAGAAAAAAAAAAAACAAATCAAAAATATTTTTTTTATCATTAAAATTAAATAAAGCAAATCCGTTTTGAGTTCGTATTTGAAGTATTTACGGAATCGAAACGGATTTGCCCAGGTTCGAATCCTACCAGAGGTGGATTTTTACCCTTTATTTTTCTTCCTTTTTTTCTTTTTATAATTTTTAAATTGCTAATAGGCGCATCAAAAAGGTTTTTTTCTGTAAATATACAGCATTAACATATTTAAAAGCAAATCCATTTTGAATTCGTTTTCGGATTCGAAAGGGGCCCGCACTGCGGAATTTAATTTTTTTTTATTCGCTAATAAGCGCTTCAAAATGTTTTTTTTTTATCTAAACAAAGCGTTTTGAATTCGTTTTTGATGTACGTTACGGGTTCGAAATGGATCCGTTACCGCGGATTACGTTTTTTATACCTTTATGAACTCGTAATGGATTCGAAACGGATCCTCATCCGTTTTTGTGCACATTGGGTTAACATTATTAAAAGCGAATTCGTTTTGAATTCGTTTTTGATGTACGTTACGGGTTCGAAACGAATCCATAAAAGAAGAAAAAAAGATTCGCTTTTTTTTAGGAATTCCTCCCGTAGACGGATCAGTAACAGATCCTTAACGGATTCCTTAACGGATAAAAAGTACGAAAATATGAACCCGTTACGGATTCGAAACGAGTCCGTTTGGCACACTGGGTTTGTAATGATTGCGGGGGTTGTAGTTGAGGTCAAATATAAATTTGAATATTCTTAATGCTCAAAGCACAATTACATATATTCTATACCACTTGTACTTCAGTATGATTAGCCGATGCGGGACCCATCTATTTATTCGGCTAGCAGATGGAGTCGGCTGGGGGGATTCTCGGTAGAATCTTCTAAAGTACCCACTCACAAAAATTTATTATAGAGTCCCTATGCCAGAATGAAACTGAAACTAAAATAAGCGTAAGCCGGAAATGAACCATCGGTATAAAAAAAGTAGCCAATAAAAGTAAAGAAATGGTCAAGAAAACTAATGTGTAAAAATAATCATTGCAATGTATCGGAAAGATAACAGGTATCTCCAGATGGACTGAGATACGCGTTTCTAAACCCGCCCTTCCATGATCCTTATTGCACTTTGTCTTAAGGATCCCATAAAACACTCAGTCAATTATCTCCACATACCTCAGGGAAAAATAGTAAATTTAATGATTCATATTTAAATTTATTTAATATACTTCAGGACAATTTATAGATTAAATTTATATTTATTCTAACATGAAATTAGATAATTTAAATACAAAGTTATATTAGTGATAGTTAAGTATGTAGGTTTTTATGCATCCCAGTGTGCCAAACGGACTCGTTTCGGATCCGTAACGGGTTCATATTTTCGTTCTTTTTATCCGTTACGGAATCCGTTACGTATCCGTTACTGATCCGTTTGCGGGAAGGATTCCTAAAAAAAAAACGAATCGTTTTTTCTTCTTTTATGGATCCGTTTCGAACCTGTAACGTACATCAAAAACGAATTCAAAACGGATTCGCTTTTAATAATGTTAATGCTGCTTATAAAAAAAAAAAGAAAACAGGTTAAGCGCTTATTTTGAATTAAAAAAAACAAAATAACAAAAAAAAAAAAATTACTAGCCCGGCTGGGAGTCGAACTCAGGCTCCCGGGGTATTACTCTTTCATCCACGAGACATTAGACAACTAGGCTATTGGCCGATATGATGTTTACTTAACTGATGTAGACTTATTTGATGTTGAGATTTAAAGTTTGTATATTAAACAAATTTCTGTTGTTTTTTTATAAGTATTCTGTGTTGTTTTTCTTCCCTTCTTTTGATAAAAAATGTTATATACTCAAATTTGGAATCAAAAACATTTTTTCAAACAGAGTTTGAAAAAGTTTACAACAAATCATACGCAATAAAATAAAAAGAAAAAAAAAAAAACAAATCAAAAATATTTTTTTTATCATAAAAATTAAATAAAGCAAATCCGTTTTGAGTTCGTATTTGAAGTATTTACGGAATCGAAACGGATTTGCCCAGGTTCGAATCCTACCAGAGGTGGATTTTTACCCTTTATTTTTCTTCCTTTTTTTTTCTTTTTATTATTTTTTAATTGCTAATAGGCGCATCAAAACGGTTTTTTTCTGTAAATATACAGCATTAACATATTTAAAAGCAAATCCGTTTTGAATTCGTTTTTACATAAGTTTCGGATTCGAAACGGGCCCGCACTGCGGAATTTAATTTTTTTTTATTCGCTAATAAGCGCTTCAAAGTGTTTTTTTTTTTTTATACAAACAAAGCGTTTTGAATTCGTTTTTGATGTACGTTACGGGTTCGAAATGGATCCTTTACCGCGGATTACGTTTTTTATACCTTTATGAACTCGTAATGGATTCGAAACGGATCCTCATCCGTTTTTGTGCACATTGGGATGATACGTTAACATTTTATGTAGTTTTAATTTCGAATAAAATCTTTTTTTTTATAAATTTTAAGAACTTTAAATAAAGCGATCAAAATTAAATTAAATTGTTTAGAAAATTTTGAAAAGGGGAATAGGATAGGATAATGAGAATTAAATTCAAACTTAAAATAAATTTTATGGTAGAAAAACTATTTTATATAATTTTATTTAGCCACCGCTGTGGTTATTTCAAAAAGGAAAAAATTATATTAAAGGGACAAAACAAAATCTAAAATGTAAACACATTTGCTGTCAAACTAAATTTGAGAGAGCCACGAACAGGTAATGCAAAATTACATATATTTTAAAAGCTCGATTTTAAGTTTGGAGACATATGCGTCTAAGCTACACCAAAAGCTCTCTCGTCAAATCCATTTTAATTAGGTCCTCCCGACTTTATTTAACGAACCTTTTCTTTCTCTTCGTTCTTAACACAATTGTTGTTGTAACAAACAAAAAAAAGAAAAGGGCTTTTTTTCTCTATTTTTCTTTAAGAAACCCCGAGTGTTGTTGTTAAGTGCATGGCATACGGCTGAATTTAGAAGTAGTCGGTTCGTTGAACATGTTTAAAATATTAAAGAAATTTTAATTTCGTTAAATCTGGTAAACAACTTTAAAGTCCTAATCTTTGCCTTTAAAACCTAATTTAAATTATGTTGATATCTTTTTTTCCTCAAAGATATCCTAACCTAAAAAGGCACAAAATTGCAAAAAACCCGTTTTGCCAATATTTCGGTCTACGATATCTCTTAGAAGCATGAAGATATAAATATAATTTAAATTAAGTTTTAAAGGAAAAGATTGAGGCTTTCAAGTATTTAAGCCACATTTGACGAATAACTGATATGTTACATAGTTATATAGCTTCAAAAAATGGCAAAAAACGACTTTTTTTGGTCTTTAGGCTACAATATCTCATAAACTATACACGATAGAGCAATTCTGAGGTTGGATTCACGTTAAGCATCGCAAAACACATCGATTGTGATTACTTTAATTTTTGTTTAATGTAGTTAAAAAAAATTTTTTTTTTCTTTTTGTGTGGGAAAATGCCCCAATTGGAAAAGCGATTATCTCAAAATTTAGTCAAGGAGTCACGAGTGAAAATTTTTTTATACATCATTTGAACTATAAGTAAGCAGAATCTGGAAAAAAATTTGATGTGCTACGACGTCCGATTTAGAACGGGTTAAGGCACACCGTGTCTTGTAGTTGCAATGCTAGCAACAAAATTGCGCAAATATCAATATACCGATACAAAAAAAATAAAAATGAAATTTAACAAAACTGAGTGTTAACCCATAAAGGGATATGGTTTTACCTTTTCCAAATTCTGTTTGATATTACAAATTTTGATTATTCCGATAATCGCCTTGAATATTATTTTTTATCTTTTTAATTAAAAAAATACCTTTCCGATTTGTACTATGCGGTTACATGTGTGATGTGTATCGTTGTCCAAATAGAAAGAATGATAGTTTTTAAAGGAAGTAAGAATTAGCCATTATGTTCTGAATTGTAAGTAACAATTCAGTGGATTTCGAACAGCTCTCGTAGTTGTAAAACTGAGCAAATTTTAGTGCTGCCAAATTGAGGCTTAGACTGGCTCAAAAATTCTGATTACAATTGTTAAGACCATTTAGAAAATATGAGACATTCACTGAATATGTAAAAAAAAATAAAATTCTTGAGACGGACCATTTCAGGTTGCGAATGATCATAATCTACAACTGTTTTTCGACTTAATAAGTTGACGAGCTGCTGCAGAGAGTATAAACTGAGAGTATAAATAAGGTATAGAGGTGGAGTTCGATCGAACAAAAAGACCACGAACATTTATTGAGGTATGAGAACTCTCTACTTCAAGGTCAAATTAATTTTTATGAGTGCAAAGATGTGGCACTCTTTTAAGCGAAATTCATTTTTTAGCTGCCAAGTGATCATAAAAAATAGCAAGTGGATTTCTTTAAGAAAAACCAAAATATGTAAAAAAAATAAACATTACCTAACTCATTCACACATGCGCAGTTTAATCTGCAGACCATTTGCATTTCATTCCCTCCTACGTAGCAGTTGTTGTATTTGAAATTGTCTTTTCTTGTTGTTGGTATATTTTGTTTGCAGGTTTTTTTGCTATATGATCGTAAATGGTTTTTTTCTCAGAAGAAGTTTGTATTTTCATTTGTTGTTGCTTTTTTTGTCTGTTTATACAAATCCTTTTGAAGCAAAAAACAAATATAACCGGCGCGCAGGAAATTGAATAGGGTCAAAATTAATAAATTAAACATTGTTTTTACACCCTACACTTAGGTTACATTCACTTTCTCCAATCGTTTGAGACGCAGAGAATGAGCCGTTTTAGGTTTAGAAAATTATAAAAGGTAGGCGGGTATCGGTAGAACACCGTTAAATGTAAGATTCTGAACTACTTTTCTTAGTTCCATTTTTAGAAATTCCCAAAACGAACGGAGATATAGCCATCGGAAGATCGAGATATAGCTTTATAAAAACCGGTATAAGTTCAGAACTCCTTGATGCATTTTAATAATATTGGTATCGTTTCAAAGGTATTTTAATTGGCTTCAAAATCGGAACACAAAACTTTAAAATCCGTGTGATTTTCGAAATATGGCGAATTTTCGGTGTTATTGTAATGTTTTGCGAATTCTCATGAAAATATCTTTGTTTTACTTTTTAGTTTTTCTATAAAAAAATGCGCGAGTGAAGGAAATCAAAGACAAATTGCATATCAGAAGACAGGAAATAGATTAGGCATTCATATTTTGTTACCAAAGTTATGAGTTAATAAGAGTTTTTGAAAAAAAAAACTTGTCAAAATTTTCGAAAACTCGCCATACCTCAAAAAGCTTGACTCGGATTTAAAACTTAACTGCAACAATTTTGTAGCCAATTAAAATAACTTTCGTATGACACCAATATTATTAAAATCCATTAAGGGATTCGCAACTGAAACCAGTTTTGATAAAGCTATGTCCCAACCTTCCGATGACTATATCTCCGTTTCGGAAAATGATACTAAGAAAAGTAGTTCCGAATAGTCCCAAGATTTTTACATTTTCCGGTGTTCTAACGATTCCCGCTTACCCTGTATATACTCATTAATAAATCGTTTGAATTAAAATGCAAATTTTCAGAGGTACACTGAACTTTTATTGTGTGCGGTATAGGGTACATAATATTTCGCTTTATTCTTCATTTTTTGTTTGCTGCTGCGGGGATTGTTTTTTTTTTTTTTTTTTTTTTTGATTCTATGAATGGTTTTTTTTATTTTGTTGTTGGAACGATGGTTTTGTTCATTTGCAACTATGTTGCCAAATTTCGAAAAGAACAAAGAAATATATTTATAAAATTTTGATTTCATGCTCATATTACAAAAATGGTCTACGTTTTTTTTTTTTTTTTTTTTTGATTCTATGAATGGTTTTTTTTATTTTGTTGTTGGAACGATGGTTTTGTTCATTTGCAACTATGTTGCCAAATTTCGAAAAGAACAAAGAAATATATTTTAAAATTTTGATTTCATGCTCATATTACAAAAATGGTCTAAGTGATATATTCTTTGTTTCAAGATATATAAAGGCTTGCATTAAATAAATTAAAAGATAAATATATGACAGTTATAAAATATTTAGTTGTTGGCTGTGATCATCTCACTTTTTTCGAAATTTGCAGTTGGGTTCTCTGATTTTTATAAAAATTCACAGAGATGTTCCAAGTGATTAGCATGGAGAACTCTCATTATTAGTTTTGCGAAAAAAAATTTTTTTTCCAAGTTATGGGCATGGAAGTTCAGAGTGTCCAAGTGGTGTTTTTGCGAAAAATCGATGCAATTTTTGTTTTTAAGTCCCGCCATTTTGTCAAAAATAAATTTTTAAAATTTTTGTTTTCGGATTCTTGTAGCATTTTAAACGTTAATTTATTTTCCATTTTTAAATTTCAAAAATTTTGTAAATTTACAAAATGGCGGCCATTTTTTGAAAAATCTTAAAAGTTGATTATCTCAAAATAATATCTTTTTAATTTTTTTATTTTTTTTTTTACAAAAAGGTGAATGAAATACAAACATTTTGTAGAAGACTTGTTTTGCGCTAAATGGCTGTGAGAGCCACAGGAATTTTTTTTCTAAAAAGTCACGTGACAATTTTTTTAACTTTGTTTTGTGCTTTCATTTACACCCACTAGGTGGCCAAAAAAAAAATTTCAAAGTACAAGGACATAACTTCCATTACTTAGAAAATAGAAGCTATACCAAAAAACCACTATTTCCTATATGAATCATAAAAATAAGTATTGACGAAATGACGGCCATGTTTTGAAAAATCTTAAAAATCAATTTTCCAGAAAAAATTTTTTTTTAATTTTTTTTTACGTAAGTGTTTTGAAAAACGAATGTTCATCATAACCTTTCAAAAGATTTCCTTAAAAAAAATTTTAAGAAAAAAAATTTTTTTTTTATTTTTGGAAAATTGATTTTTAAGATTTTTCAAAACATGGCAGTCATTTCGTCAATACTTATTTTTATGATTCATATAGGAAATAGTGGTTTTTTGGTATAGCTTCTATTTTCTAAGTAATGGAAGTTATGTCCTTGTACTTTGAAATTTTTTTTTTGGCCACCTAGTGGGTGTAAATGAAAGCACAAAACAAAGTTAAAAAAATTGTCACGTGACTTTTTAGAAAAAAAATTCCTGTGGCTCTCACAGCCATTTAGCGCAAAACAAGTCTTCTACAAAATGTTTGTATTTCATTCACCTTTTTGTAAAAAAAAAAATAAAAAAATTAAAAAGATATCATTTTGAGATAATCAACTTTTAAGATTTTTCAAAAAATGGCCGCCATTTTGTAAATTTACAAAATTTTTGAAATTTAAAAATGGAAAATAAATTAACGTTTAAAATGCTACAAGAATCCGAAAACAAAAATTTTAAAAATTTATTTTTGACAAAATGGCGGGACTTAAAAACAAAAATTGCATCGATTTTTCGCAAAAACACCACTTGGACACTCTGAACTTCCATGCCCATAACTTGGAAAAAAAATTTTTTTCGCAAAACTAATAATGAGAGTTCTCCATGCTAAGCACTTAGAACATCTCTGTGAATTTTTATAAAAATCAGAGAACCCAACTGCAAATTTCGAAAAAAGTGAGATGATCACAGCCAACAACTAAATATTTTATAACTGTCATATATTTATCTTTTAATTTATTTAATGCAAGCCTTTATATATCTTGAAACAAAGAATATATCACTTAGACCATTTTTGTAATATGAGCATGTAATCAAAATTTTAAAATATATTTCTTTGTTCTTTTCGAAATTTGGCAACATAGTTGCAAATGAACAAAACCATCGTTCCAACAACAAAATAAAAAAAACCATTCATAGAATCAAAAAAAAAAAAAAAAAAAACAATCCCCGCAGCAGCAAACAAAAAATGAAGAATAAAGCGAAATATTATGTACCCTATACCGCACACAATAAAAGTTCAGTGTACCTCTGAAAATTTGCATTTTAATTCAAACGATTTATTAATGAGTATATACAGGGTAAGCGGGAATCGTTAGAACACCGGAAAATGTAAAAATCTTGGGACTATTCGGAACTACTTTTCTTAGTATCATTTTCCGAAACGGAGATATAGTCATCGGAAGGTTGGGACATAGCTTTATCAAAACTGGTTTCAGTTGCGAATCCCTTAATGGATTTTAATAATATTGGTGTCATACGAAAGTTATTTTAATTGGCTACAAAATTGTTGCAGTTAAGTTTTAAATCCGAGTCAAGCTTTTTGAGGTATGGCGAGTTTTCGAAAATTTTGACAAGTTTTTTTCAAAAACTCTTATTAACTCATAACTTTGGTAACAAAATATGAATGCCTAATCTATTTCCTGTCTTCTGATATGCAATTTGTCTTTGATTTCCTTCACTCGCGCATTTTTTTATAGAAAAACTAAAAAGTAAAACAAAGATATTTTCATGAGAATTCGCAAAACATTACAATAACACCGAAAATTCGCCATATTTCGAAAATCACACGGATTTTAAAGTTTTGTGTTCCGATTTTGAAGCCAATTAAAATACCTTTGAAACGATACCAATATTATTAAAATGCATCAAGGAGTTCTGAACTTATACCCGTTTTCATAAAGCTTTATCTCGATCTTCCGATGGCTATATCTCCGTTCGTTTTGGGAGTTTCTAAAAATGGAACTAAGAAAAGTAGTTCAGAATCTTACATTTAACGGTGTTCTACCGATACCCGCCTACCTTTAATAATTTTCTAAACCTAAAACGGCTCATTCTCTGCGTCTCAAACGATTGGAGAAAGTGAATGTAACCTAAGTGTAGGGTGTAAAAACAATGTTTAATTTATTAATTTTGACCCTATTCAATTTCCTGCGCACCGGTTATATTTGTTTTTTGCTTCAAAAGGATTTGTATAAACAGACAAAAAAAGCAACAACAAATGAAAATACAAACTTCTTCTGAGAAAAAAACCATTTACGATCATATAGCAAAAAAACCTGCAAACAAAATATACCAACAACAAGAAAAGACAATTTCAAATACAACAACTGCTACGTAGGAGGGAATGAAATGCAAATGGTCTGCAGATTAAACTGCGCATGTGTGAATGAGTTAGGTAATGTTTATTTTTTTTACATATTTTGGTTTTTCTTAAAGAAATCCACTTGCTATTTTTTATGATCACTTGGCAGCTAAAAAATGAATTTCGCTTAAAAGAGTGCCACATCTTTGCACTCATAAAAATTAATTTGACCTTGAAGTAGAGAGTTCTCATACCTCAATAAATGTTCGTGGTCTTTTTGTTCGATTGACATGCTCGATCGAACTCCACCTCTATACCTTATTTATACTCTCTGCGTTCGTGGTCTTTTTGTTCGATTGACATGCTCGATCGAACTCCACCTCTATACCTTATTTATACTCTCTGCAAGGCGTTAGGAAATAACGCCCAAGGAAATAACGCCCAAAAAAAAAACGAAATAACGCCCAAAAATAAAATGACGTAATAACGCCCAAAATAAAAAACGAAATAACGCCCAAAAAATATGAAATAACGCCCAAAAACAAAAACGAAATAACGCCCAAATTATTTTCATATAAATTTGGGCGATAATCATTTTGGAAATAACGCCCAAAAATTTGGGCTTTATTTCGTTTTTTTGGGCGTTATTTCGTTTTATTTTTAAAAAATTAAATAACGCCCAAAAACGAAAAACGAAATAACGCCCAAATTATTTTCATACAAATAAATTTTGGGCGTTATTTCCAAAATGATTATCGCCCAAATTTATATGAAAATAATTTTGGCGTTATTTCGTTTTTGATTTTGGGCGTTATTTCATATTTTTGGGCGTTATTTCGTTTTTTATATTGGGCGTTATTACGTCATTTTATTTTTTGGGCGTTATTTCATTTTTTTTTTGGGCGTTATTTCGTTTTTTAAAAAAAAAAGGAAATAACGCCCAAAAAAAACGAAATAAAGCCCACATTTTTGGGCGTTATTTCCAAAATGATTATCGCCCAAATTTATATGAAAATAATTTGGGCGTTATTTCGTTTTTTTTTTGGGCGTTATTTCCTTGGGCGTTATTTCCTAACGCCTCTCTGCAACTGTCGAAGTTGTTAAAAAATAAGTGCTTCGTATTTTGTCAACTGTGGATTTTTGCGTGTGCTTTGACTTCGACTTGTTTAATTTTTGCAAGCAGAAGTTTAAGCAGCACTTTATTTTGAAATCGTGCGAGTAGCTGCTACTTAAAATAGCAAAATTTTGCGACTTTTGCTACTTCGACTGTAGAAATTTAAACACTGGTTAAGACTAATAACTATCTTTCGTAGTTGTAAAAGCTTATAAGCTAATTGACACGTAATTTTGCGAGTTACGAAATTGTGGCCCAACATTTTTCCATAGAAGTAACCGTTGGCGAGATATTTGCCAAAAACTGATTTTCGCAACCTTTGAATAACTTTTTATGCAGGCACAATTTTTTTTACCAGAATAACCTTAATTAATGCAATGCAAAATAAAGGGTGAAAAGTCCATTGCGAAATTGTGTGCGCATAAAACGTTATTCAAGGTCAAAGGTTGCGAAAATCTGTTTTTGGCAAATATCTCGCCAACGGATATTTCTATAGAAAAATGGTAGACCATAATTTCGTAACTCGGGAAAACTGTAAGTCGTACGAATACAACTTTTACGATTTTCTATACGAAATTTTATGAACTACAATTTGTCGCCCAACATTTATTTTTCCATATAATAAACCATTATCGAGATATTTTCAAAAAACTGATTTATGCAAACTTTTAGGATGTTCACATACCGATTCAACCGATTTAGCACGGCAGACTGATGGACTCTTAATAAACATATCCTAAGCTATCGATTCCTATATAAATTGCCACTACACCTATTTTTTCCAAATTAAGGTGCTCAGATCTTAGTTTATTTAAAATATAATGATTCAAAACCTAGAGTAGAAGTCTTAAGTCAAAACGTCAAAAAGTGGCGTATGTACACTAGATAGTATCGACCCCCATACAAAACAAAAAAGTTCGAATGACCGCCCCAGGTTGAAAGCTAATATTGAAAGAATTTTAAGGAAAAAATATTTTTTTCGGCCTCTAAATTCGATGCGGTTTTGTTTTCTCATATCTCCGCCATTTGACGTCCGATCAACAAGTATAGTATATCATTGTAAATGTTTTGACATGGGCTACATTTCATTCATAGAAGTGATTTATCTCAGATTTTTTTTTTTCGACTAGTTGTACTTATTATCTCAGTTTCTACCACACTAAGGTACCAAGGACACCTTAAATAATTGAAGCCTACAAAAAAATCATAAAATTCATCTCTGTGAAGTTTCCTCAAATTGTTGAAATTAAAGAAGTTATAGCGAATCTTAAAGCTTATTACAAAATATGAACTGGTAAGGGTGTAATCTTTGCCCTGGCTAAACATTAAATACCCTACACTGCAGTATTTTGAAAATTTTGCTTATGTGGGAGGTGCCAAGACGGCGTTTGTCCGAGTTCACCCAGATTTTGCTCAGAGCTTGCATTTATAGTTCTTAGTGTCTAAGGGAAATTTGGTTCGAGTTCGTCTGATTTAAGCTCAAAGCGTGAATTTATAGTCCTTATTATTTGGGTGAAATTTAGTGTGATTATTTCAAAAAACTCTTTCAGTATATTTTAAAACTTTTGCTTATATGGGAGGTGCCATGCCCTCTTGTTCGATTTCATCCAGTTCTTACTCAGACCTTGCACTTATAGCTCTTAGTATCTAAATAAAATTTAGTTCGATTATCTCAAAAAACGTTTCAGTATAGCGTTTTGAAGCTTTTGCTTATAAGGGGGGTGCCACGCCCTCTTGTTCGATTTCGCAAAGTTTTTTCTCAGAGCTTTCGCTTACAATTCCTAGTATTTATGTGTATTTTGGTTGCATTGTCGTGAAAAATCCTCCTAAAGTTTCATTTTGAATACATTTTTTGTATGGGCGGTAGGCGTGTCCGTTGACCGATTTCGCTCGTTTTCAATCCCACGAGCTAACTGTGACGATGGATCCAGTGTACCAAATTTCATTGAATTATCTTACTCAGTTTTTCAAAAAAATTTATTTCCACACACAGCCACCCAGCCAGCCAGACAGACGGACATGGCTAAATCGTCTCAGAAGGTGACGCTGATCAAGAGTATATATACTTTTCTATACCTGCCACGCCTCCTTCTTTGCGTTACAAACGGAAGGACAAAGTGAATATACCCTGGGTGTAGGGTATAGTTAAAAACTTTTTTTATGCAGAAACGATAGCTCATCAAGGCTTTCGACCAACAGAAGCCTTTACAGATTACGCACTCGTTGGTGGAATTGATAGCAAATTATTATAAATTAGATATTTGATAAAATTTTAATTTTCAAAATAACTTGGCGAAGCCGTGTTATTCGAGTTTTTGGTAATTGCCATTTGAAGCTTTTTTTCCATCGTCTCTGGTTCAATCGGGTCAATTATTTAATTTTCATTGTTGAAAATCTTACTACCGCATATTGTTTTTTCCGTACATTGATCAGAATCCAAACTTTCTAGCATATTAACAATTATGATTCATTTTTTTTTTTTTTGTATTTTTTTCAAAACTGGACTTAAAAATACAAAATCTGCGTCGGCGGATAAAAGGTTAGCATCCTCGCGGCAGCATGACTCTACTGTAAATTTTGTTGGAAGCAAAACAGAAACTATATTATTAATTAAAAGAAAGTAATTTTCGGAGAGCAGATATTTTGCATTAATATTTAAATCTATAATAGCCTTTTTAATAACAACTTTCAATTTATAAAACCGCTCCTAAACACTATCTTTTTTTTTTTAAACCGGAGTAATATTTTTAATTTTTTATTTAAAAAAAAAAAAAACTTTAATACCGAAGTGGTGGTAATTGGCATATTTTAATACCAGTTTTTCGGTATCGATTTTTGGACCGGGATACCGGTTTCGATAATACCAGTATTGCATTCCCTAAGCACAACTGAATTGTTGCTACGAGGGGTTTTGGATGCCGCTAATTCAAAACTCGAGATAATTTTTTTTTTAAAACAAAATGGAGGATCTGAAATGGCGGACAGTTTTCTCGAAAAATATTTATATTACAACGAAATTGTGGCTAGGAGGGTTTTTGAGATTGCTGATTACGAGTTCAGGATATCCTTTTTTCAAAACAAAGTGGAAGATCCAAAATGGCGGACAATGTTCTAAAAGAATGATTATTTCACGACAAAATTTTGGCGAGGGAGGTTTTTAAGCCCGCTGATTAAAAATTTTGGATAAAATTTTGGTCCTCCAATAAAATTTTTAAAAACAAAATGGCGGAAAATTTCGGACTTTATGGAATGTGGACGTGTCCTGGATCCGATCACGCCATTTTCAGTTAGATGACACCGATTGCGCCCATTTTCAATTAATAACTATATGCCAATAATCATTTCTCTCGTATCAAATATTAATGTTGTACTTGAAATACTTCCGAAGTTATGATAATTTCAAATTTTGTGCTATATGGGAGGTAGCCGTGTCTTTGACCCGACTATGCCCGTTTTTTTAATGGCTAGATGGTACCAATAATATCTCAGGTATGGAATTTTATTGCTCTACATGAAACAGTTTGGCTATTATTAGCTTTATGAAACTGCAGCGTTGCAATAATAAAGAAAAGTTGCTGAAGAAAAAATTACCGTAGTCCAAAATGCAGTGAGAACGGGGTAGCTAATATTTGCGCAGAACCTTGAGAAAACCATATATTAACTCATAAATGATCGAGCCCTTGCAGCTCCATAAAACTTTTAAGTTATAATCCACAGAGTGCGAAATTCTTAAATTCCGGAAAGAAAATCAGAGATTTTTTTGATGAACCGGATTACCTTCTAATATAAAAAAAATCTAAGGTCTAAGTTTGCAAATCTTCAGAAAATAGACCAAGATATACATACTAAAGGTTTAAGGAAGTAAGACTGATTAGTTTTAAAGATTTTAACTTTAAACTTTAACATCAATTTCAAGACGCGAAAAATTTAAAAATGGTATTATTTCCTGGTATTTTGCTACACAAAATATGTTAACTACATTTTTTGCTTTAAATTTGTGCCACAATATAATTACTTTGGACACATAAATTTTCAGAGTTATGACCGGCTAGCACTCTCATTAATTATGCGGTGCATAATGGGAGGATGTATTGAACGGCGGTCATATATTGTAATAATAGAGGTACGCTATTGTGAATATGAACGAAATCCGCCGACGGACACGCCTATCTCCCATACAAAGTTAGGGCGTACTCGAATTTTTTTCAAAATGGGTATCAATTTCCAATAACTTGACCCCGCTGATTTCAAAAATGTTAAAAATTCTGAGCTATCATTTAAAGTTTTCAAGTTATGAGAAATAAACAAAAATCTACTTTATAAAAACTAGATTTTATTTGTTTGTGTATTTGTCCCTTATTGACTCTGAAACTAACTAACCGTTTTTAAAGAAGTTGTTACTAAAACAATGTTAGTACAAAAAAAGGCTAAGTTATATGCTAAAAAACTCTTTGACCAGATAAATAAGATTTGGTTAATATGTAAAAATCATCAGGACAAATAATGTTCACCGGAAAAATGGGCGGTACCACTCCCTCGAAAATCTAAATTCATTATTTCTCTGACAATATTTGACGCATTTAGATATGATTGGGTACATATTAGGCATGCGCTTATTTTACGATTTTCTGATTTTCGTTGATGCCTGAACTCCTTCTAATGGTCATAAAAACAAATACTATGAAGTTTCACGGCGATCGGATAACGGTAACCCGGCCCTCAAAAGTTGTCAAGGTCAAGTTGAGGTTTCATGCAAAAAATAATTAAAATTTTTTCTAAACTTAATTAAATTAGTCAAAGCATAATTTTATCTTGTAGCAAACTGAAATACCTTTCCAACAAGCTATAATTGTTTAAAATCGGGTAATAAATACAAATTCTATACTATGCTATACTATGCTATACTACTACATAAAGGTATTTCAGTTTGCTATAAGATAAAATTATGCTTTGACTAATTTAATTAAGTTTAAAAAAAATTTTCATTATTTTTTTTCCTGAAACCTCAACTTGACCTTGACCTCTCTTGAGGGCCGGGTTATCGTTATCCGATCTCCGTCAAACTTCACAGTATTTGTTTTTATGACCATTAGAAGGATTTCAGGGGGCGGCATCAACGAAAATCAGAAAATCGTAAAATAAGCGCATGCCTAGTACATATGCTAAGACAATTAGAACAAATAGTTCTCACTAGAAAAGTAGGCGGTGCCTCGCCCCTCTGAGTGCTGATTCATCATATCTCAGAAAGTGCTTGACGCAGATAGGCAAAATCTGGTACATATGCAAAGGGCATTTGGAAAAATAATTTTCAATCTAAAAATGGGCGATGCCACGCCCTACGAAAATAAAATTTGTCATATTACTATCGCTACTTGACGCAAATTATAAGATTTGGTAAAATGCTTCGTTATGTATGTCCAAGTAAAGAGAGGGCAATTTTCAAGGGGCTGAAAATGGGGGAATATACTCTTTACCTAATACCCTTTCATTAAAAAAATCATCTTCCGAATTTAAGCAGACTGCATGCTTAAAATTGATAAATCTATAGTAAAACGTTGAAGAATATAAAGAAATAAAAATAATTTGTGTTTTGAAAGTTTAATGCTTTTTGCTAAAATGCTATTTTGATCTATTTCGATGCAAACGAATTAAAAATAGCGTTCCAAAAAAGTCAATTTATTTTGTCCCGTCAAAAACTACCTACAATATAAAAAAGTTCATAAAAAAAAGTTCTCAAAAACGGCAGCAGGAACTTTGCATTTCGATTAAGCATACTTTCCCACATATTATATTGAAAAATAGTGAAAATCAGAAAATGTGTTTTTTTTAATGTCAAAATTTGCAATTTTTCCATTTTTAAAATTTTTTTTTTTCTTGGATTTTTTGTGTTGCTTTGTTGTTTTCATTTATTACTTCTTTTCTATTGTTTTTGTTAATTTTTGTTTTTTCCCCGTTTATAAGTTTTTTTATGAGTTTGTATGGATAGTTATTGTCTTTTAGTATTTTGGTTATTTTAGTAAGGTTTTTATCTAAAAATTGTTCGTCGCTAATTTTTATAACTTTGTTTATCATGTTTCTTGTAGTGTTGATTTTTTTTTTGTCTAGGTTGATTAATGAAGTAATTAATTAGTCTTTCTGATGCCGTCGGTTTGCTGTACCAGTCAAAATAACCCACATGTAAGGGTCTTGGAGGGCTAAAATTTTAACAAAAATATTCCTCGCAATATCTTGCATAAGTTTATTGAACACATCAGATGCAAGGATCATATAGTTAAATTCATCGATTTAACACAAGAATCGTTATTTTTGTTTTTTTCATGTACAGTGGATTAAAAAACTTTAAGAATCGGATTTATTATCTATTTAATTTAAAAAATTAAAAAAAGATTTATTTTGTTTTCCGTTTGTGATCGTATTTATTTAGTTTTTACTTAAAACATGTTTCGACAGACTTGCTGTCATCTTCAGTTATGATTTACTTACTAAAATAACATTAACTAATATTGAACATTATGTTTTCTTCTTATTCTTTATCGACACTGTGCAACAAAGTTTGTAGTGAACAATTCTTATATAAATTTATGTCAAACTTAAATTTATATAAACTTAAATGTTTTATTTTTCTTTAAAATTACTCGTTATTTCTATTAATATTTCTTAATGCGGTATTAAATAAAACATTGTCTTTAATTATTAGTTTGTCATTCAGTACTCTATCATTCTTTGTTTTAACAGCTTTGTATATTTCGAATTCCTCTAGAGTGTCCATTTTTCTACCTTTTGAACATAAATGCAGTACTTTTAACCCGTTTTCTAAAGTATTATGCTCGTGACCTTCGCTCACGATGTGTTGTGCAAAATTGGATGTGTTTTTGTTATTAGCGGGACTGTGCTCTTTGTATCTTTTCCGAAAGCTTCTACCTGTTTGTCCTATGTAGAATTTGTCACACGTTTTACAATTAATCTTATATATGCCACTTTGGTCTTCTAATTTATTTTTATTTTTGGTATCGTTTTTGAGTCTACTTTTTATGTTATTGTTTGTTTTGAATGATATTTTGTGTTTGTATCTTTTGATTATGTTTTGTATTTTATTTGGCATAAATACAGAAAATTCTGCCGATATATATGCATTATCTGCGTCTGTTTTTATGCTGTCCGTACTTTTGATTTTTGTTTTATTGATGCGTTTCTTGTGTTTTATAATTAATCTTTCTATAATATTTGAGTCGTATCCATTAGATAAAGCGATGTATTTAATTGTGTTTTTCTCCTCATTATAGTCTTCTTGGCTCAGTGGTATTTTTAATAATCTATTTACAAAACTGTTGAAAGCCGCCATTTTATGATTAAATGGGTGATGTGAAGATTCATGAATCACCACATCAGTTGTGGGTTTTCTGTATATTTTGTACGACATCGTGCAATTGTTACGCGTCAGTTTAATATCTAAAAAGTTAATACTATTATTGCACTCGTTTTCCAGTGTGAATTTAATGTTTTTATTTTTGCTATTCATCAAGTTTTTTAATTTGTCTAATTGTCTATTAGTACCGTCAAATATTATAAACGTGTCGTCTACGTATCTACAATAAAATATGATGTTGTTTTTATATTCGTTATTTTCATTAAATATATGTTTATTTTCGAAGTCATTCAGATATATATTAGCTAATATTCCTGATAAAGGTGAACCCATTCCTAGCCCGTCTTTTTGGTAATAATATTCGTTGTTGAATTGGAAATAATTTTGTTTAAGTGTCGTGGTTAATAAATCTTTTATTTCTGCTATTTGTTCTTTATTAAATGTGTCATTTTCAATCAAACGTTTGACTGTTATGTCTATTGTTTCTTCAATTGGAATATTGGTGTACATGTTTACAATGTCAAAAGAGGCTAATTTGTAATTGTTTTTAATATTCACTTTTTGAGCTCTTTCTATAAATTCCAAAGAGTTTTTGACGCTATGGTCGTTTGTTAGCTTTATATTGTTTTTTATTAATTTTTCTAAAAATTTAGCTATTTTAAAATTTGGGGCTGTTCTATTATTTATTAAGGGTCGTATTGGCATATTTTCTTTATGTATTTTAGGTAATCCTGTGAAGATAGGTGGTTTGGCATTCATTTGTTTATACCGATTATTGAATTTAGTGTTGATTATTTTATGGTTTCTGTTTATTGTTTCATTTATTATTTTTATATATGCTTTTGTAGGATCTTTATTTAATTTAATTATATTGTTGTTATTTATAAACTCTGTTGTTTTGTTGATATATTCGTTCTTGTCAATTATGACCATCGTATTCCCCTTGTCCGCTTTGCAAATCATTGCGTTGTTTTGCTGTAATTTGGTTTTAATGTTTTTAATTATGTAATTCTCTTTATTATATTTTATTTTATTCTTTGTGTATTCATTGTTTTCCTGTTTAATAGATTTTTTAAGTTCTCGATTTAATAATACTCTAACTTCGTTTTGCGTTTCATTACTTTGTATAGATTTTGTTAAAGTTTCTAAATTTATTACTTCTTTCTCTATATCTTCTGTTTATTTGTGAATTTAGGTACATTGTATTTTAAGCCTTTATTTAATATTTCGGTTTCGCTAATAACAAAAACACATCCAATTTTGCACAACACATCGTGAACGAAGGTCACGAGCATAATACTTTAGAAAACGGGTTAAAAGTACTGCATTTATGTTCAAAAGGTAGAAAAATGGACACTCTAGAGGAATTCGAAATATACAAAGCTGTTAAAACAAAGAATGATAGAGTACTGAATGACAAACTAATAATTAAAGACAATGTTTTATTTAATACCGCATTAAGAAATATTAATAGAAATAACGAGTAATTTTAAAGAAAAAAAAAACTTTTAAATTTATATAAATTTAATTTTTACATAAATTTATATAAAAATTGTTCACTACAAACTTTGTTGCACAGTGTCGATAAAGAATAAGAAGAAAACATAATGTTCAATGTTAGTTAATGTTATTTTAGTAAGTAAATCATAACTGAAGATGACAGCAAGTCTGTCGAAACATGTTTTAAGTAGGTTAGGTTAGGTTGCGAGGGCATCGTTGGCATATATGCAAGCCAACTTCCACTAAGACCATTCTGCTGGTCCATTGTGATCCCTCTTAAAATACGGTACTGTAACGAACTCCGGTTATTCCGGTATTTATAGCTGGGATATACTCAGTCTCGCCAGGCTTCACGGTTCGTTTCAAGAAAGAAGAGAGTTTGTTTAATTCAAATTATTTCGGCTTTAATTTTGCTTTACTTATTTTCTAGCTAAACAATTCGTATAACTTACGTCTATGTTTACTTAACCTTAAAATACCCTAAAAATATCTTAATCTAGGACTTCGAGATGTGTCGGCAAGGATGTCTGTTGTTATGACTGTTGGTAAGCTTCAATGTTGAGTTAGGTCTGGTTTTTAGTTTCCAGAAGGGTTTTATTTTTAACTGTGTAGGAAGACAAAAATCCTCCACTAAAAGTTCTAGCTGTGTAGGAAGACAAAAATCCTCCACTAAGATTTCTAGCTGTGTAGGAAGACAAAAATCCTCCACTAAGACTTCTAGCTGTGTAGGAAGACGAAAATCCTCCACTAAAATTTCTAGCTGTGTAGGAAGACAAAAATCCTCCACTAAGATTTCTAGCTGTGTAGGAAGACAAAAACCTTCCACTAAGATTTCTGGCTGTGTAGGAAGACGAAAATCCTCCACTAAGATTTCTAGCTGTGTAGGAAGACAAAAATCCTCCACTAAGATTTCTAGCTGTGTAGGAAAACAAAAATCCTCCACTAAGATTTCTAGCTGTGTAGGAAGACAAAAATCCTCCACTAAGATTTCTAGCTGTGTAGGAAGACAAAAATCCTCCACTAAGATTTCTAGCTGTGTAGGAAGACAAAAATCTTCCCCTAAGATTTCTAGCTGTGTAGGAAGACAAAAATCCTCCACTAAGATTTCTAGCTGTGTAGGAAGACAAAAATCCTCCACTAAGATTTCTAGCTGTGTAGGAAGACAAAAATCCTCCACTAAGATTTCTAGCTGTGTAGGAAGACAAAAATCCTCCACTAAGATTTCTAGCTGTGTAGGAAGACGAAAATCCTCCACTAAGATTTCTAGCTGTGTAGGAAGACAAAAAATCCTCCACTAAGATTTCTAGCTGTGTAGGAAGACAAAAATCCTCCACTAAGATTTCTAGCTGTGTAGGAAGACAAAAACCTTCCACTAAGATTTCTGGCTGTGTAGGAAGACGAAAATCCTCCACTAAGATTTCTAGCTGTGTAGGAAGACAAAAATCCTCCACTAAGATTTCTAGCTGTGTAGGAAAACAAAAATCCTCCACTAAGATTTCTAGCTGTGTAGGAAGACGAAAATCCTCCACTAAGATTTCTAGCTGTGTAGGAAGACAAAAATCCTCCACTAAGATTTCTAGCTGTGTAGGAAAACAAAAATCCTCCACTAAGATTTCTAGCTGTGTAGGAAGACAAAAATCCTCCACTAAGATTTCTAGCTGTGTAGGAAGACAAAAATCTTCCCCTAAGATTTCTGGCTGTGTAGGAAGACGAAAATCCTCCACTAAGATTTCTAGCTGTGTAGGAAGACAAAAATCCTCCACTAAGATTTCTAGCTGTGTAGGAAGACAAAAATCCTCCACTAAGATTTCTAGCTGTGTAGGAAGACAAAAATCCTCCACTAAGATTTCTAGCTGTGTAGGAAGACGAAAAAATCCTCCACTAAGATTTCTAGCTGTGTAGGAAGACAAAAATCTTCCACTAAGATTTCTGGCTGTGTAGGAAGACGAAAATCCTCCACTAAGATTTCTAGCTGTGTAGGAAGACAAAAATCCTCCACTAAGATTTCTAGCTGTGTAGGAAGACAAAAATCCTCCACTAAGACTTCTAGCTGTGTAGGAAGACGAAAATCCTCCACTAAAATTTCTAGCTGTGTAGAATGACAAAAATCCTCCACTAAGATTTCTAGCTGTGTAGGAAGACAAAAACCTTCCACTAAGATTTCTAGCTGTGTAGGAAGACAAAAATCCTCCACTAAGACTTCTAGCTGTGTAGGAAGACGAAAATCCTCCACTAAGATTTCTAGCTGTGTAGGAAGACAAAAATCCTCCACTAAGATTTCTAGCTGTGTAGGAAGACAAAAATCCTCCACTAAGACTTCTAGCTGTGTAGGAAGACGAAAATCCTCCACTAAAATTTCTAGCTGTGTAGGAAGACAAAAATCCTCCACTAAGATTTCTAGCTGTGTAGGAAGACAAAAACCTTCCACTAAGATTTCTGGCTGTGTAGGAAGACGAAAATCCTCCACTAAGATTTCTAGCTGTGTAGGAAGACAAAAATCCTCCACTAAGATTTCTAGCTGTGTAGGAAAACAAAAATCCTCCACTAAGATTTCTAGCTGTGTAGGAAGACAAAAATCCTCCACTAAGATTTCTAGCTGTGTAGGAAGACAAAAATCTTCCCCTAAGATTTCTAGCTGTGTAGGAAGACAAAAATCCTCCACTAAGATTTCTAGCTGTGTAGGAAGACAAAAATCCTCCACTAAGATTTCTAGCTGTGTAGGAAGACAAAAATCCTCCACTAAGATTTCTAGCTGTGTAGGAAGACAAAAATCCTCCACTAAGATTTCTAGCTGTGTAGGAAGACGAAAAAATCCTCCACTAAGATTTCTAGCTGTGTAGGAAGACAAAAATCCTCCACTAAGATTTCTAGCTGTGTAGGAAGACGAAAATCCTCCACTAAGATTTCTAGCTGTGTAGGAAGACAAAAATCCTCCACTAAGATTTCTAGCTGTGTAGGAAGACAAAAATCCTCCACTCAGATTTCTAGCTGTGTAGGAAGACGAAAATCCTCCACTAAGATTTCTAGCTGTGTAGGAAGACAAAAAATCCTCCACTAAGATTTCTAGCTGTGTAGGAAGACAAAAATCCTCCACTAAGATTTCTAGCTGTGTAGGAAGACGAAAATCCTCCACTAAGATTTCTAGCTGTGTAGGAAGACAAAAATCCTCCACTAAGATTTCTAGCTGTGTAGGAAGACAAAAATCCTCCACTAAGATTTCTAGCTGTGTAGGAAGACAAAAATCCTCCACTAAGATTTCTAGCTGTGTAGGAAGATGAAAATCCTCCACTAAGATTTCTAGCTGTGTAGGAAGACAAAAATCCTCCACTAAGATTTCTAGCTGTGTAGGAAGACAAAAATCCTCCACTAAGATTTCTAGCTGTGTAGGAAGACAAAAATCCTCCACTAAAATTTCTAACTGTGTAGGAAGACGAAAATCCTCCACTAAGATTTCTAGCTGTGTAGGAAGACGAAAATCCTCCATTAAGATTTCTAGCTGTGTAGGAAGACAAAAATCCTCCACTAAGATTTCTAGCTGTGTAGGAAGACAAAAATCCTCCACTAAGATTTCTAGCTGTGTAGGAAGACAAAAATCCTCCACTAAGATTTCTAGCTGTGTAGGAAGACAAAAATCCTCCACTAAGATTTCTAGCTGTGTAGGATGACAAAAATCCTCCACTAAGATTTCTAGCTGTGTAGGAAGACAAAAATCCTCCACTAAAATTTCTAGCTGTGTAAGAATACAAAAATCTTCTACTAGGAGAGCTCTTACTGGTTCGGTGGCTCCAACCGAACTGTTTTTCTATGGCAAATGCGTGTGCTTATATACGCATTTCTGCTGCCTCGTCTGCATAGAATTGTTGTTGCTTGTTGGCCTTGAGGCTGCATTACGGTTGTGTGCACGTGTTCATCTGCCGTTATTTATTGCATTGTTGATTTCATTTAGGCAATAAACAAAGGGGGAAAAAAAAATAGTGATAATAAAAAAAATGTAACATTATAATAATTGAGAAAAAAAAAAAATAAAAAAACAATTATTATAATGGGGAAAAAAATATAAATGCATAAAAATAAAAAAATAAGTAAAGTAAGAATATATATAAAAAAAATAACGAAAGTGAAAATATAAAAGTAAAAAAAATAAGAGGGAAAAAAAAATAAAATAATAATTCATGGGAAAAATAAGGTATATAAGAAAAGAAAAGCTGAAGGGGAAGGAAACTTGTGTGGGTCAAATTTGCCACTAAATTTGGTCCTCACAGTACATAGTTCTATAATACAATACAATTAATTAAATTCAGTATATTTTATGCAGTTTTATACAGCCTTATTGAAGCTTATTCATTGGTTGTTGGTTACTATTCGTGTTCTCTGTTCCCATTTTGATGCCTTGATGTATTTCAGGATCTTAGCAGGGTCTATCTCCATAAGTTCTCGCATATCCTGAAAAAAGAAGGATCCAAATATTTTAAATCTTGTTTTTGCAAGTGCAGGGCACTGGCAAAGATAATGTTGACTATCCTCTTCCACGTCGCTGTCTCCACACCATCTACAAAGATCGTCAGTCTCAAACCCCATCTGTCCCAGGTGCCTGCATAGCGTATTATGCCCTGTAACTACTGATATAAAAGACTTTAATTCACTCTTGCTGCACTTTAAAAGCAATTTAGTAAACCTTATCTTAGGAGTGTTATAAATAGTTTTGGTCGTTTGATAATGGGTCGAGTTGCCCCATCGCCTCATCATCTCCAAAACCATTTTATCTGAAATTATCTTGCAATCGTGTGACATTGGTGGTTTAACAATATGATTAATATTCTCTGTAGGCAATAATGAACCCCTCCTAGCTAATTCATCTGCCTTTTCATTTTCTTGAATATTTTTATGACCGGGTTCCCAGCACAGTTCTACATTGTGTTGTTCGTTAAGAACCTGAAGCTCTCTGCGACAACGGCTGACTACCTCAGATCTTATATTCCTATTTTGCAGAGCTTTAATGGCAGCTTGACTATCGATGTAAATGGTTATATCGGTAGGTGATATATCCCTCATCGATATCAACCTTGCCGCCTCTGCTATCGCAAATATTTCCGCTTGAAATACAGAACAATTATCAGATATTTTTACCGACTCTGAGAGATTAATTGGTTGACTGAAGATCTCGCCACCAGTTCCTATGTCCATTTTAGAACCATCCGTATATACTTCTAAAGTGGTATCATTAAGGACATTCTTGTCCTCCCATTGTTTAAGTGTGGGATATTGGGCTTTTATGCTTTTACTAAAATCTGTGTAAGCTTTAATGTAATCTGTCTGACTTATTTCTGGCAAAATGGTTGTGTGCCCATAGCTTAATCTGTTGAAATTATAGGCCTGATTTAGTCTTACAGATGTTACGGCAGCCTTTTCTCTAATATAGAGATCTATTGGCAGGACATTCAATATAACTTCCAAAGATTTTGTGGGAGTTGTTTTCATAGCTCTAGTTATTCTTAAAAGGGCCAATCTTTGTATTTTTTTCCAATTCTTTCACATTATTTTGTATTTCAAGGTATGGCCACCATACTACACTACCATATGACAATATCGGTCTAATAATTGCCGTATATATCCAATGAATTAGCCACGGCTTAAGGCCCCATTCTAACCCAATTATTTTCTGACATGAGTAGAATGCCGCATACGCCTTCTTTAGTCTTTCTTTGGCATTAAGTTTCCAATTTAGTTTTCTGTCTACTATTATTCCTAAAAATTTTGCACTGCCTTTGAGCTCAAGCACCTGTCCATTTACTTTTGGTAACGTGAAGTTCGGGACCTTCCTTCTGTTAGTAAAGAGTAATAGTTCGGTTTTAGTTGGGTTAATATTTAACCCACAGCTGGTTGCCCATTTTGTTAAGATACGAAGCGCTGTCTGTAACAAATTTGCAATTGTATCTAGGCAAATACCAGTCGTTAAAATAACTAAATCGTCTGCATATGCTGTTGCGTGAATCCCTTGATCTTCAATTTGTATAAGTACCTCATTCAATACCAAAACCCACAAGGTCGGTGAAACAACCCCTCCCTGAGGAGTGCCTCTGTTAGCCTTAACTGTGATGGTAATTTGATGTAGTAATTTTCCTGTCTTTTAACATTTTCATTATCCAATTTGTGAGGCCTACTTCTACGTTGGCATTTACTAATGCTCTATGAATTGCAGTCGAATGTATGTTATTAAAAGCTCCTTCTATATCAAGAAAGCCTCCCAGTGCGTATTCCTTAAAATGTAGTGATTTTTCTATTACTTGCGCTACGTCATGAAGAGCAGTCTCAACTGATTTTCCTTTAAGATATGCATGTTGGTTCTTGGAAAATCTAAAACCCTCAAGTTTTGATTTAATATATATGTCTATTAGTCTTTCAAAAGTTTTAAGTAAGATTGGCTGTAAGCTTATTGGCCTATAGTCCTTTGGTGATGCATTTTGAATTTTCCCTGCTTTTGGAATAAAGACAACCTTTGTTTCTTTCCAACTGTTTGGAACGAAGTTTAAATCTAAACACGATATAAAAATACTAACAATAAGTGGTCCGATTTGTCTGAAACATTTTTGAATCATTATTGGATACAACCCATCTATACCAGGTGACTTGTATTCACTAAAGGTTCTTACTGCCCATTCCACCTTTTCAAGTGAAATTATGCCTCTTAATTCTGACACACTATGTGCATAGTTCGTAGAATTTAAACTATTAACTACGCTGAAATTCTGCCTAGCTTTTTCACAACCTGGAAAGTGTGTCTGTAAGAGCAGGTCTAGAGTTTCCTCATTACTATTTGTCCAAGTTCCTTCATTATTTTTGAGGTTACTTGGTACGTGTAGTTGTTTTGTGAGTACCTTCCGAAGTCTCGAGGTATCTTTTATACCATCAATATCCGTTGGTATATCTCGCCAAGCTTTCCTTTTGGATTTTCTAAGCTCCTTTTTGAAGTTTTTCAGAAGATCCCTGTACTTCTGCCATTGAAGCTCATTTCCTAATCTCTTAGCTAAGTTAAAAGCCTTCCTTACTTCTTTCCTCATGTCCTTAAGGTTTTCATTCCACCATTTATGATTCACTTTCCTTTTGTTCTTTACTGTTACTGGGCAGGCTCGTTTAAAAACGGAATTAAGTACATACGTAATTGTGCCTAAAGCATTTTCAATATCTACCTCGGTTCTAATTTCTCCTATTTGCTTTAATTTCCTCGAATTGCCAACAGAACTTGAGAATTCCTCCCAGTTTGTTTTTCTCGGGTTTCTAAAAAGCTCCTTTTTAGGTTTATTTATGTCAAGTATATATTCTATATACTTATGATCTGAAAAACTTATGTCATCCAGGACTTTCCATCCTGTCACCACTATATCTGCCAGCCGATTTGAAATAGTTAAGTCTAACACTTCACTTCTATTTTTTGTCACAAATGTGGGATCTGATCCTCTATTATGTACATCTAAACAGTTTCTTAAAATGAAATCTAAGACTGCTTCTCCCCTGGCATTTGTGTCCGTACTACCCCATAAAATATGGTGTGCGTTAGCGTCACATCCAATGATTAAACCTAAATTATTTACCTTCGCGTGTTTTACAAGATCCTTAATCAACCTTGGTGGTGGTGATTCCTCATCATCGTGCGGATAATATGCTGATGATATCAATAATTTTCTATCTCCACTGCTCAGCTGCAGCGTTGTCAAGTCTTGGCCACTATATTGAATTAAAAGAGTTAATTTTAATTCTTTCTTAGCTAAAATACATGTTCTCAACTTACTGTTGTTCGCTATAACATATAAATTATAGCTATCATGCTCTAGTCCACATATATGTTTCTCCCTTACCCATGGCTCTTGAATAAGTATGAGATCTGTGCTGTGCTTAGTTATGTGGACGAGCAGGTTAGCAGAAGCTTCAATGCTGTGATGTAGATTTATTTGAAGGACCTTCATCACCGCGATTGATTCGCTTTTGTGCAGAACCCGTCGTCCACACAACCGGCCTCACTGCCACACTGCTCAGACCCACACTTATTCTCGACCCATTTTTCTCCAGGAGACCCATAGTCTGTTGGTTTACAGCCACCATCATGGACTGTCCTGTCGGTGTGGGATCATCCATCTTTATAATTTCCCAATCATTCGATGGGCACATATAGCTATTTTGGCTTCGCAGCATCTCTAGCAACCTCTCTCTGGGTATCTTCGGGCCCGTTACGAAAATACGTATCTTTGGCCGGCTTGGAAGGTCCTTTTCAGGTGTAACTTTGAGCCTTGCCCCCTCCCAGAGACCACTTATACCAGCGACGGTTTTCTTGAGCCAATCAAGAGTCTCCTGAGACTTGCAGGAGAGAATCTTGAAACCGTCCCTGTTATAAATATTCCCAAAGTAAGGAACCAGACTCGGTTTCTCCCTCAAGGTTTCTGTTATAGCTAGCAACAGTCTATTTTCTAACAAGCTCCAATTCTCTGACGAAATTTTCTTATCAGTCGAAGATTCACCTACGATTGCCGTTTTAAAACATCCTTCGTTATACGCGCTCGATGTTTTCTGTTTTTTACTATTATCGTTTGCAATAACATTATCCTGCGTTCGGTCTCTTTTGAAGCATCCTGCTTCTTCTGAATTGCAGCGGGATGGCTGCGATTCTAGTGAAGCCGGCCGCTTAAACTCTGCTGCCTCTTGCTTTCGGGCGGGTTGGCCTGTTAGCTGTGAGGGTATTGAGCTAGAGCTAGGAGCTCCTAAAAGACCTGTCTCAACTCCTGAATTTATGGGATTTTGTGCCTGGCGGGTTGGCCCAGCAGCTACACCCATCGACCACTCTTGTACTCGAGCGTTTGCTAGAGTAATAGGGTTATTCAGACTAATATTAATATTATCATTGCCGAAGTTCTCGCAAAAATTTTCCGCTGCTTCCGGGCGGTTTGGCCCAGTCACAACAGTCTTAAGCGGTGAACCTTCGGACGTTTGCTTACCAGATTGTTGTCTCCACTTCTCTACCACTCTACTCGCCCTCTTAAAGCGGAAGTAGTCCTCCTTGGACATTTCGTCCTTATCAGCACCTTCGAACTTCCTCAGCGTACGATACGCTTCCTTGACCTTCCGCTGATCGATCGTACCACTCGATGATGCAGTCACTGATGAAGCCGGTGTACTCGATGTGGCCCTTAGCCCTCCCAGCTCTTGTTTTAAGTAAAAACTAAATAAATACGATCACAGACGGAAAACAAAATAAATCTTTTTTTAATTTTTTTAATTAAATAGATAATTAATCTGATTTTTAAGTGACGTGGCCAAAAATATAAAATGAAAAACCATTGTGTTAACATTATAAATTTCAAGAATCGATTAAAAAAAAATCTGACGTGCTGGAGAAAAACGACAAGACACGGGCATTTTTTTTTAACGCATACTTTAAGAATTTTTTGGATTTTCTTATGTGTTTTACAAAAAGTTTCTAATTATCGAACAGTTTATTACAAAAAAACGAAAAAAATAGGCAAAAGCGCATTTTAGTAATTTATCATTTATCATTACATTTTTCTATCGATTTTCTTAAATAGTACATTATCTTTTTTGCTTTACAAATATATAGACTATGATATTAAGAAACAAAATGATTTTCAAAATTTTTTTTCTTGTATAAATCTGCAGTTGATTTTGATTTTTTCTTAATTTTTTCGAAAAAAAAAAATGTTTTTTTTTTAAAAATCAATGTATTTTGCCGAAACTGACGAGCTAATCAAAAAGTGATGTGAGTCATATTTGTAGGTAATTTAATTACCTTTAATATGACATATAATAAGTTTAAACACAAACATTGGTTCTTGAGATATTTGTATTTAAGTGGAACTATATTTTTTTTTTTTTTGGTCCAAAAACGAAAATGACCGATATCTCGAAAACGACACGAAATAAAAAACTAGTAAGGGTGTAAAATTTGACTTGGCCAAACATTAAATACCCTACACTGCAGTATTTTTAAAATTTTGCTCATATGGGAGGTGCTACGCTCTCTTGTCCGAGTTCACCCAGTTTTTGTCCAGAGCTTGGATTTATAGTTTTTAGTGTCTAAGTGAAAAACGTTTTCAGTATAGCGTTTTGAAGCTTTTGCTTATATAGGAGGTGCCACGCCCTCTTGTCCGAGTTCGTCTAGTTTTAGCTTAGAGCGTGCATTTATAGTCTTTAGTATTTGAGTGAAGTTTGGTTGGATTATCTCAAAAAACTCTTTCAGTATAGCATTTTGAAACTTTTGCTTATATGGGAGGTGCCACGCTCCCTTGTCCGATTTCACCAATTTTTGTTGCGAGCCTTCATTTATGATTCTTAATGTCTGAGTCGAATTTGGTTCGAATATCTCAAAAAACGCTATCAGTATAGCGTTTTGAAGCTTTTGGTTATATGGGAGGTGCCACGCCCTCTCGTCCGAATTCGATCAGTTTTTTCTCAGAGCTTGCACCTACAATTTTTAGTATTCATGCGTATTTTGGTTGCATTGTCGTGGAAAATGCTCCTAAAATTGTATTTTGAATATATTTTTTGTATGGGCGGTAGGCGTGTCCGTTGACCGATTGCGCTCATTTTCAATCCCCCGAGCTATCTTTAACACACAGTCAGCCAGCCACCCAGCCAGCCACCTAGCCACCCAGCCAGCCATCCACCCAGCCAGCCAGACAGACGGACATGGCTACATCGACTCAGGAGGTGGCGCTGATCAAGAATATATATACTTTTTTATATCTGCCACGCCTTCTTCTCTGCGTTACAAACGGAAGGACAAAGTGAATATACCCTGGGTGTAGGGTATAAAAATGATGCGATTTTCGGAATCATCATCATATTTTACATATAAAATGAATAATGGCATTCACTGGGAATTTTGGCTGTAAACTAGTGTTATTAATTAAGGCAGTCTCTAATAAAGAAAGTGGAACTCACCTGAAAAAAATTCCGAATACACAACTTATAAGTCGACTAAAGAAGTAATTGAAATTTTATTGCAGAATCAATTCAGTTTGAAACTTTTGCGATTAGTTGTTTTATAAATGTGAGCGTCCAGTGGAAAAGGTACCTTATCTTCACAAAATAAAAAACTGTTTTTTCAAAAAACAATTTTTAGGGATTAACTATATCATGGAAAGATTACTTCACACTTAAAATGGGTGGTATACATTAAATGGGCGTGGCGGATCTTCTGTTCGGTCGGAGGTAGAAATTTTAAGGGATTAACAATATTATGAGAAGAGTACTTCACACCAAAATGGAGGGTAAGCGTCAATTGCAATTTTTGTTACTTCATTGATTTCAAGTTCAACGCAAAAAAAAAAGTCTTTTAAGTTTTTTAATCGACGTTATATCAACTTATCAGATGTTTTTAGAAAACAATTTTAATCTAACTAAATAGTTTTCAAATATCTTCTTCCCTTGCTATTCGTTAAAACACACATTATAGAGCTCTTTCCATGTTATAGGCGTGTAATCTAAAAATGCAGTTACAACCCAGTGTGCCAAACGGACTCGTTTCGGATCCGTAACGGGTTCATATTTTCGTTCTTTTTATCAGTTACGGAATCCGTAACGTATCCGTTACTGATCCGTTTGCGGGAAGGATTCCTAAAAAAAAAACGAATCGTTTTTTCTACTTTTATGGATCCGTTTCGAACCTGTAACGTACATCAAAAACGAATTCAAAACGGATTCGCTTTTAATAAAGTTAATGCTGCTTATAAAAAAAATAAAGAAAAATGGTGAATCGCTTATTTTTAATTAAAAAAAACAAAATAACAAAAAAAAAAAAAAAAATTACTAGCCCGGCCGGGAGTCGAACCCACGCTCCCGGTGTATTACTCTTTCATACACGAGACGTTAGACAACTAGGCTATTGGCCGATTTGATGTTGACTTATCTGATGTAGACCTATTTGATGTTGAGATTTAAAGTTTGTTTATTACACAAATTTCTGTTGTTTTTTTATAAGTATTCTGTGTTCTTTTTCTTCCCTTCCTTTGATAAAAAATGTTATACACTCAAATTTGGAATCAAAAACATTTTTTCTAAGAGAGTTTGAAAAGTTTACAAAAAATCATACGCAATAAAATAAAAAGAAAAAAAAAAACAAATCAAAAATATTTTTTTTATCATCATTAAAATTAATTAAAGCAAATCCGTTTTGAGTTCGTATTTGAAGTATTTACGGAATCGAAACGGATTTGCCCAGGTTCGAATCCTACCAGAGGTGGATTTTTACCCTTTATTTTTCTTCCTTTTTTTCTCTTTTTATTATTTTTTAATTGCTAATAGGCGCATCAAAACGATTTTTTTCTGTAAATATGCAGCATTAACATATTTAAAAGCAAATCCGTTTTGAATTCGTTTTTACATAAGTTTCGGATTCGAAACGGGCCCGCACTGCGGAATTTAATTTTTTTTTTTTTCGCTAATAAGCGCTTCAAAATGTTTTTTTTTTTTTTATCCAAACAAAGCGTTTTGAATTCGTTTTTGATGTACGTTACGAGTTCGAAATGGATCCGTTACCGCGGATTACGTTTTTTATACCTTTATGAACTCGTAATGGATTCGAAACGGATCCTCATCCGTTTTTGTGCACATTGGGAAGCGAGAAGGCACTTATAGGCGGCAAATTTTTTATTCATTGTTTAACTGATAGTTTATAGATAAAATAAACATAAACAATCGCACATGCAGGTACTTAAAACTTTAACTAAACTTTGGGTTACACAAAAAACTTTAATTGAACACATATTTACAGTAAAATTAATTCATACCTAACATAATTCAGGGGAAAAAAAAAAACTTAAAAAAGTTTTCAAGTTCACTCACACGAGCTCTTTAAAGATTCTGCTAAAAGTAGATTGTGTTCTTATAATAACTGCATCAATGCAATTGCTCATGCAATGTAAAACAATTACATATATACCGTTATGAACTGTGGTCAGTTCTCAATCAAATAGCAAACAAATTATATATGTATGTTTGAAAAACTAAAAAAATTATTTCATTCCATCTAGATCGATCTTTTGGATCTTTGTATGCCGTGCTGAATCGCGTATTTGACCGGCCTTATAAGGTTGGAAAAATCAGTTTTTGGCAAATATCTCTCTAACGGTTAATTCCATAAAAAAATGGTGAGCCACAATTTTGTAACTCGGAGTAAAGGGCTATTTGAGTATTAATTTTTATCAAAACTTTTTCTTTAGGAGTGTTTATGAATTGGGCCAAATTGGGATGTATTAATTTCACAGTTATGAACCTTAGTCTATTGACAACCAAACGCGCTAACAAAATTTTGCGCATACAGCCGACTTTTTTTTAAAAGCAAAAATCGAAACTACAGTAGCGAACAGTAAAAAGTATGCAACAACTTTCATACCTCGGAAAAATTTCAACCGATTTCTATTCTAAAAACAAAGTTCGAAAGATCTTAACTTCTTCTTTAGGTTTTCGTAAAAATTTTGGATGAATTCTGAAAATAAAACATTAAAGGGTTGATTTGATGTTGAAATTTTTAAAAATTCGAAATTTAAGAAATGGTAGCGTTATATATTTTCTACAATTTTTGGTGTATAACTAAATACATTTCTTTCAAAATTCAAAAAAGGCGTTTTTGGCTAAAACAAAATATATCACAATATTCAGGTAGAAATTCGCAGGGAAACCACATACCGATTATGACTTCCTTAGCTTTGAAAGTTTCGCTATTTATTAAGCTTTAATCTAATCTACACATCAAAAAATTTAATGTTGTGGATGTGAAATACACTGTGAAACAAAAATACCCAAAATCATAGCCATACGAAATAACCTGGTACACTCACGGTCAAAAAAAAAGCCGACAAGAATTTTTAGCTAAAATAGTTGATTCTCCGCCTTTTTTTACAATTGTTAATATGTAATATGCCTAATGACTAAAAATTGTTGTTAAATAGTGCATTTTCTTCATATATGTTGGCGTTAAAACAACGATATTTAAAAAAAAGGGTTTTGACCAAAAAAATTTATATGATTATAAGCAGTAGGGTGCAGCAAAATTCAAAAAAAATTAGTACATTAAAAATTACCCCAGAAGAAGGTATTAAAACAAAGACTTCATACTTAGTTTTGAACAAATCCCCGAAAAGATGGCCCGCCCGGGGTTTAAATGAAGGTCTTAGCGACAAAAATCTGTGTTTTTTTTTACTAAATTATTGGTAGTAATTCAACGTTAATCTTGAAAGGAATTAATTTTCTACATTTTTTGTTTTTTTCTCATTGCTCTGCAGTGAAGTTTGCCCTACGGAGGTCCCGGAAAAAGTTCAAATTTTTCATTCAAAAAACGTTTTTTTTGCTATAACTCAAGATACAAGAGTCGCACAAAAACTTTAGATCCCAATAAAGGTAGGAAATCAGATTTGCTATAGTTTTCCTTACAAATCCTTATTCCAAAAGTAAAATTTTGGCCGCTAGAGGGCGCCATTTGTTAAAAACAATTGTGGAACATGAAAAAGCGACCTTTTTATGTTTTTGTTTTGAACCATACCCAAAATTATGATATGAAACTAATGAAGAAGTCAAGAGCTCTCAAACATGGTCTTCAAAGTAGAAATCTGTCTAAATATCCGCGAGATACGACAGTTGTCACATACTTGGTATTTTTTGTAAAGTTATGATTTTGGGTATTTTTGTTTCACAGTGAATTTTGCATCCACAACTAAAAATTTTTTTATGTGTACTAAGTACTTTACGTTAAAGGGTGATAAATAGCGCAACTTGCAAGGCCAAGAACGTCAAAACCGATTTATGGTTTCCTTGCGAATTTAAGCCTGAGATATCGGATTTTTTTAACTTCTTGTCAAATACGGCTTTTTTTGAGCATGAGGGACTGTATATGTGTACCCTAAATACCGTAAAAAATGTTGCTATATTTTGTTTCTTAGAAATTAGTTTAAATAAACGCAAGATATAAAAACTCTCATATCTCGCGTAAATTTCAACCGCTTTCTATTCAAATCGATTTTGACGTTTTTGGCCATGAAAGTTGCGCTGTTTATCACCCTTTAACGTATGGTACTACACATACAAAAATTTTAAGTTTTGGATTCAAAATCCACTGTGAAACAAAAATATCCAAAACCATAACTTTACAAAAAATACCAAGTATGTAAAAACTGTCATATCTCGCGGATATTTAAACCGATTCCTACTTTGAAGACCATGTTTGAAAGCTCTTGACTTCTTCATTAGGTTCTTATCATAATTTTGGGTATGGTTTAAAACAAAGACACAAAAAGGCCGCTTTTTCATGATCCACAGTTGTTTTTAACAAATGGCGCCCTCTAGCGGGCAAACGTTTACTTTTGAAATAAAGATTTGCAAGGAAAACTATAGCAAATCAGATTTCCTACCTTTATTGGGACCTAAAGTTTTTGTGCGTCTCTTGTATCTTGAGTTATAGCAAAAAACCCGTTTTTTGAATCAAAAACTTTGAACTTCTTGTTTGACCTCCATAGAGCAAACTTCAATGTAGAGCAATGAGAAAAAAACAAAAAATATAGAAAATTAATCCCTTTCAAAGATTTGGGTTGAATTACTATCAATAATTTAGTAGTTTTTGAGGGCGTTAGGAAATAACGCCCAAGGAAATAACGCCCAAGAAAAAAACGAAATAACGCCCAAAAATAAAATGACGTAATAACGCCCAAAATAAAAAACGAAATAACGCCCAAAAAATATGAAATAGCGCCCAAAAACAAAAACGAAATAACGCCCAAATTATTTTCATACAAATTTGGGCGATAATCATTTTGGAAATAACGCCCAAAAATTCGGGCTTTATTTCGTTTTTTGGGCCTTGTTTTGTTTTATTTTTACAAAATGAAATAACGCCCAAAAACGAAAAACGAAATAACGTCCAAATTATTTTCATGCAAATAAATTTTGGGCGTTATTTCCAAAATGATTATCGCCCAAATTTATATGAAAATAATTTGGGCGTTATTTCGTTTTTGATTGTGGGCGTTATTTCATATTTTTTGGGCGTTATTTCGTTTTTTATTTTGGGCGTTATTACGTCATTTTATTTTTGGGCGTTATTTCGTTTTTTTTGGGCGCTATTTCGTTTTAAAAAAAAGAAGGAAATAACGCCCAAAAAAAACGAAATAAAGCCCAAATTTTTGGGCGTTATTTTCAAAATGATTATCGCCCAAATTTATATGAAAATAATTTGGGCGTTATTTGGTTTTTTTATTTTTGGGCGTTATTTCCATGGGCGTTATTTCCTAACGCCGTTTTTGAGATAAGCTAAAAAAACTGTAAAAACACAGATTTTTGTCGCTAGGACCTTCATTCAAGCCCCGGGCAGGCCATCTTTTCGGGGGATTTGTTCAAAACTAAGTATGCAGTCTTTGTTATAAAGCCTGCTCTTAAAATAATCTTTGAGAGAGGGAAGACATAGGCGTAGTAAAAATAGCCCTGCGCGATCGGTTTTAAACTGGTCTCAAAATTGCTGCGAAGGTAAATGATAACCAAAATATGGTATAAGCACTTCAACTGTACAGCGCCGATTGAGAGAAAATAACTTTTTTGCCCGCAGACCTGCGAAAAAACCGATTCTCACACACGATTGGGCTGAAGTCATGTTCTATGATGGGAGCAAAACAAAACTCATCAGTTTCGATTTGGGATGTACGGTACGCTGCAGAAAAAATGAAAAATATAGCTTTCATTGTGTACAAAGCACTCCATATGTGGTGGTCTGGGGGGCAATAACAAGCCAATGGGTTGAAGAGATTCCTCTCCTGAATGATTATAAATATTAACGCCGAAGTTTATATTGACATCATTCAAATCGCCGGTATATCCAGCATCGACCGCCTAAGCGAGCACTTAGCAAGTCATATTTCAAGATGATTCTGCACCTTGTCATCGTTGGAAATCGCTTGATGTCCCAGTTTTCATTATGTTTTGCTTTATTTTTTCGATAAATTAACAATAACGAGCTATTTATTTTATTTATTTATTTATTCTAAAACGAAAAGTGTGCCAGAAAAAACCAAATATTAATAATATTAATTTTCATAATGTTAAACTTAATAATATTAAACTAAGGGCAGTTAAATAAAGGTAAATATTAATTTACACCACAATTTTAAAATATCTTACAAAATTAAAATCGGCTTTTTTGTACCGTGAGTGTATGTAAAAACTGTCATATCTAAAGCAAATTTAAACCGAATTTTACTTCGAAGACCATGTTTGAAAGCTCTTGACTTCTTCTTAGTTGCTTGCCAAAATTTTGGGTATATTTTAAAACTTTATCATAAAAAGGTCGTTTTTCCATGATATATGATTGCTTTTAAAAAATGTGTTACTATTACAGAGCTCTCTGTTGGCAAATTTTTGGAGAATTCAGTATTACAGTACTGCTCTACCTAACAATACCAAAAGAATGACACCTTATTTATTAAATTTGGTACCGAGATGTGGATTTTCTAAAATATTTTGTGAAGTTTGCAACGGATCTTCCTAATGCCTGGGATTAAACTCGCCGGTGTCCAAGGTTCTTACAAATTAGAACACAGCAGTTTCAGTTTTACTTTGTTCTTTATTGTTATTTTCTCGTGATGCGTTACTAAATATTTATTTCAAGTCCCTAGCTAATTCTTAGTCCCAAGCTAATTCTTGTCCCCAGCTTAACCTCAATGTCCCTAAGGAAAAGTACTAGCCCTAACTTTCACTTAAAGGTTAACACAGGATCGGGAAGACTTTTTAGAGTCACGTATTCCTGTGAAGCTTGGTCCAACGGTTCTACTGCCTGACTTCACTGTCTTAGATTTGAACTACTCCGTTTGACAAGGTCCCCACAGGATCGGGAAGGCTTTTTAGGGCTACATAAGTATTCCTGTGAAGCTTGGTCCAACGGTTCTACTGCCTGACTTCACTGTCTTAAATTTAGACTACTCCATTTGACAAGGTCCCCACAGGATCGGGTCACGTATTCCTGTGATGCTTGGTCCAACGGTTATACAACCTATGTTTCTTGACTTAAATTTGAACTACTCCGTTTGACAAGGTCCCCACAGGATCAGGAAGACTTTTTAGAGTCACGTATTCCTGTAGAGCTTGGTCCAACGGTTCTACAACTCTCCTCTCACTAACTTAGCACCACTATGTCTGTTACTTCTGGAATGATGTCCTGCATCACGCTGGTACAGGTATTTCGTTGCACGTTATACTTCTTGGCACACTGTTGTAACTCAGCAATGCTCTGCTGTTGTTTAATAACTTTGTCGTTGTTGCACTTTGTAGTTTCACTGATCCTTGTTGACACTGTAGCACATTGCAGTTTCACTGATCCTGTAGCACTTTCTAGTTGCACTGATCTTTGTTGATCCTCTGATGATTAATATTTTTATTCACTAGCACTTAATTCCCTTGTTCTTCACTGGTTGATGACAGTCGCCAGACTGATCTCGATTCACTGACTGCGCTTGCTTTTATACCTCACACAGTGTTTGTGTAACGGAATGTATTTGTATTCTTGTTGCTATGCATGTGTTGCCATGCAAGAACTGGTTTTTGCAACCACGTGTTCTGGCTGCGCTTTTGTCAAGCACATGTTTGCGTGCTGTTGCTAAGTGCATACATATTTGCATCGTTGTTGCGTTGCCTGTTGCTATGCCAAGACTGGTTTGACTGGTTTTTATGTGTTTGTATTGTTGTTGGATGTTCTATGGGGTTGGTGTTGTTAGTGTGTGCTATTGTGATATTGTTGTTGGATGCAATATGTTGTTGGTGTTGTTAGTGTGTGCTATTGTGATATTATTGTTGTTGGATGTTCTAAATTGCATCTCAGGCTGCTGGTTTGGCTGGGCCGTGATGTTGTGACCAAAAAATTCCCTAAGGTGAAATTTTGGGCCTTCACAAGTTTTTGTGTAAAGCGCCCTTTGTGGATCACTTTACTATTCAGAAATGGAGATAGCAGACTCAAAAATTAAATACATGTACAATATCATATACACGGCGTCATCTATTGACATTTTTCCGAAAGTTTAAGATTGCCAAATTTTTAATATAGTGACAAAAAAAAACAAAAGGCTTTCAAAGGACTTAAATCGGATTTATACTTTAGGAGCTACAAGTCCTCAAATATTTGACTTGTCTGCAGCGCCCTCTGCTCTCAATTTTTTTAAGCTTTTCTATAATCGCCTGTCCAATCCAAAAAAAAAATACCTTATTTATAAAAATCGGATTAGTATTTTCAGACCTATTAATTTTATTTGCATTTTAAGCATAAATACTCCTCTGTGAGTCGTACAAATACAACTTTTACGACTTTTTAGAGGAGATTTTATGAGCTTATTTTATTTTTCTATAGTACTAACCGTTAGCGAGATCGACTCCCATATAAATTTTGTACTACACCCAGTTTTTCCACAGCTCAGCTCACCGTCTATAATGCTGTTGTCTGAATGTATCTAACCGCTTAAGTTTCTGGGATGTGTTGATTTTTTTTTTTTTTTTTGAGGGCCGTGGCACCGTCTTTTTTTCTACTAATCGTTACTAACTCACGCATCTCCAATTCTGTTTTAAGTACATATATATGAATATTAGGCCAAATTGTATGGACGAAATTTTATCGACCTCGGCTACCCCCTATGTGAAAGTTCATTCAATTCTATGAATATTTGCCCAAGGAACCATACCTCTGCGTTCAACTTTAGTTCGGCGCATTTTTGATCGAAAATTTTACCTTTTATGAATATTTTTTTTATTTTCATACTAAATTTTAAAAATTTTTATAAAGACAAAAGTAATGTCATTATCTGATTTGGCTGATATTCTGTCAGTAATCAATTGAATTGGATTTTGTTTACACAGAAAGTTTACTTGATGGTGTGGAATTGATGATTTATATTTAAAAAAGTGATATGGGTCAAATAGCCGATTATTATGACCGACTTTCAAAATAAACGATTCATACTTTTGGATGAATTTTTTCAAACAAAACACCAACCTAGGCTGAAAGTTCATTCAATTTGATGAAAATTTGCCCAAGGAACCATACCTCTACGTTCAACTTTAGTTCGGCGCATTTTCGATTGAAATTTTTACCTTGCGTTTAATATTTATTTTTATGCTAAATTTTCAAAATTCTTATAGAGACAAAAGTAATATCATAATATTATTTGGCTGGTAATCTGTGAGTAATCAATAAAATTGAATTCTGTTTTTACGAAAAGTTTACTTGATAGCGTGAAATTGATAATATTTTTTCCAAAAAATTATATATACCAAAAATCCATGTAAAAATATGACTCCTTTATTTTGAAATCGGTTATTTGACCGATAAAATTTTTTGGAATAAATATAATCAATTCCACGCTATCAAGTAAACTTTTCGTAAAAACAGAACCCAATTTTATTGATTACTGACAGAATACCAGCCAAAACACATTATGATATTACTTTTGTCTCTATAGGAATTTTGAAAACTAAGCATAAAAATAAATATTAAACGCAAGGTAAAATTTTCAATCGAAAATGCGCCGAACTAAAGTTGAACGTAGAGGTATGGTTCCTTGGGCAAATTTTCATCAAATTGAATGAACTTTCAGCCTAGGTTGGTATTTTGTTTGTAAAAGTTCATCCAAAAATATGAATCGTTTATTTTGAAAGTCGGTCATAATAATCGGCTATTTGATCCATATCACTTTTTTAAATATATAACATCAATTTCACACAATCAAGTAAACTTTTCGTGTAAACATAATCCAATTTAATTGATTACTGACAGAATACCAGCCAACTCATATAATGACATTACTTTTGTCTTCATAAAAATTTTTAAAATTTAGTATGAAAATAAAAAAAATATTCATAAAAGGTAAAATTTTCAATCAAAAATGCGCCGAACTAAAGTTGAACGCAGAGGTATAGTTCTTTGGGCAAATATTCATAGAATTGAATGAACTTTAACATAGGGGGTAGCCGAGATCAATTTTGAAATCGGCCCACCCTAATGAATATACATAGTTTGCTTCTATGCTTGGAACAAAAACCTGTTTGATTAGTTTTATTTGGACCAACTTTCAACTATGGCTTATCTCATAAAATTTCTAGTCGCTCGAAATGTACTGTAGTCCCGTTTTTATACCCCACACCCAGGGTATATTCACTTTGTCCTTCCGTTTGTATCGCAATGAAGGAGGCGTGGCAGATGTAAAAAAGTATATATATTCTTGATCAGCATCATCTTCTGAGTCGTTATAGCCATGTCCGTCTGTCTGGCTGGCGGTCTGGGTAACGGCTGTGAGTGGAAATACATTTTTTGGGAAGACTAAGCAATGTAATTCAATGAAATTCGCTACACTATCTCCACCGTCAAAGTTAGCTTTTTTATTTTTGTAAAATGAGATTTTGTGTTTATGTTTATGTGTACGGCTGAGAGAAACGACAAAAGTCGTAGTTGTTTTTATAGGGAAAATAAAAGTATAATGCAACCTGTTCTTCTGGGTTGATGGACTGAACCGAGATGACCCAAAAAACGCCGTAAACTAATTTTTTTGGAAAATTGGAGTTACGGCATTCTTGCTTAGGACAAAAAATATGTTCAAAATGCAACTTTAGGAGTAGTTTTTACGACAATGCAACCAAAATGCACATAAATACTACAAATCAAAAGCGCAAGCTGTGAGAAAAAACTGGGCTAATTCAGACGAGAGGCTGTGGCACCTCCCATATAAGCACAAGCTTCAAAACGCTATACTTAAAGCGTTTTTTGAGATAATCGTACCAAATTTGACTCAGACACTCAAAATTATAAATGCAAGCTCTCAACAAAAATTTAGTGAAATCAGACAAGGGGGCGTGGCACCTTCGATATAAGCAAAAGCTTCAAAATGCTATACTGAAAGCGTTTTTTGAGATAATCCAACTAAATTTTACTCAAATACTAAAAACTATAAATGCTCGCTCTAAACTAAAACTAGACGAACTCGGACAAGAGGGCGTGGCACCTCCTATATAAGCAAAAGTTTCAAAACGCTTTACTGAAAACGTTTTTTGAGATAATCCAACCAAATTTCCCTTAGACACTAAGAACTATAAATGCAAGCTCTGAGCAAAAACTGGGTGAACTCGGACAAGAGGGCGTGGCACCTCCCATATAAGCAAAAATTTCAAAATATTGCAGTGTAGGGTATTTATTTTTTGGCCAGGCCAAAAGTTATACCCTTACTAGTTTTTAATTTGGCTCAGTGTTAATTAATTTAACAACAAACTCTTTAGTTTAAATTTCAGTAGAATTCTTTGAGACTGATGTTTTAACTTGCAGAATCAAGCTTTTCCTTTCAATTTTCTCGGAAGACACCTTCATGTTAATGTGATATAAACCTAAAGGTCGTTTTCGCAATATTTAGTTAAAATTTAACTCGCATTTGATAAAAATTTTGTATGAAATTAAATGTCAGAGTGCCAGTTAAGACTTAACTGAACATTGTGAAACTGGATCTTGGCTGAGTTTTATTATAACAAAACTCTTTTCGCCATATAACTGCTTCGTTTGTAATCGGTGGACGTAAAGTAGTGCATGAACCTCACACACTATTCGATGATTTGGTGTACGGCAGATTTTTAAAACAGCCATCGAGTATTACCGCTTTTTAATGTTTTTTATTTTGCTTACCTTAGATATGAGTATGTCGAATTATTGTTGCCTTTGTGAATATTTATACTAATAATTACGTTTTTACGTTTAACCGAACCTAACCTAACAGAAGGGTATTTGTAGAAACGCAATGGACCTAGTCGGTCTATGTGAGGTTTTTTGCTGACGCAATTACCGCCACCCTAACTTAATGTACGATTTTGAACTCTTGTTAGGTGTAGCAAATAAATCTTATATTCAATAAAAAGTGAAGTAATAAAAAAGGATTGAAACGCTTCGATAGCACTGGTCGTAACATCACTAGCATTTTTATCGAAACTATTGAAACCGTTTTTAATGAATGTTCAATGTAACTTTCCAACTGTCAAAATGAAGGCGTGCCACTTTTAAATACCGCTCTTTTTCCAATCAGTTCTTGATATTAATGATCGGCGTTGAATCGCTTCATTATGATTTTTTACAATGTCGGAACTAGACATCTGCATGTGTGTATGTGTTCTCCTTTATCTCCTAGAAGAAGCATAGGGCCAATATGAAACGTCTTCATTTGTCGCGATCCCTTGCGATGACTTTTATCTCTTACCACGACTTTCTCGATTCTTGAATTCCGTTATCCAGCGACCTTTTCCAGTTGGTTCTAGGTCTACCACATCCTCTACTGCCTTGTGGATTCCATTCAAGAGCCTGGCGACAAACTTCACTGTGTGGTATACGGAGAGTCTGACCAATCCATTTCCACTTGCACAGGTTGACCTCGTTCGCTATAGCCTTCTGATTGCATTTTTGAGATAGCTCGGTATTTATCTGTGGTGCGAGGCCACCAAACCTTAAGTATACGTCTTAAGCATTTGTTGACGAATACTTGCAGCTTGTTCATTAACTGTTCAGTAGCAAGCCACGTCTCGCACCCATATAACAAAACTGATTTCACATTCGAATCAAAAATGCGCACTTTCGTTTTAGTGGATATAACCAAAGAAAGACCATATTATGTATATAAAGTTGAGCAAACGCGCCCTTCGCTTTTGCTATTCTTGAGTTTATATCCTCTTTTGCTCCACCATCCATGGAGATAATGCTGCCTAAATACGTGAAGTTGTCGACGTTTTCAATGTCATCACTGCCAGCTTTAAACGTGATGTCATTTCTGTTTGCGTTCAGCTTCATGCTTTTAGTCTTTGATGCATTGATTTTCAGAACGGACTTTTGTGATTCCAAGACAAGGTCTTCAATCTTGTTTTGCATATCTGAGTGTTTGGACGATAGAAGGCAAATTTCGTCAGAAGTCGAGATCTTCTTTGAATGCCGGTGACAACATCCCGTTGTGTTATACACTGCATTTAAAGCCTTCATATTGCACGCGTTCTAAATTTATGGCCTTTGCGGCAAAACCTCGTCGCTGCAGTGAATTGTTTTTGTGGGTGACACTGTCGAAAGCAGTGCGGAAGATAACTTAAGGTGACGCACGCCGCTCGCATAATTGTTTGACAATTATTCTGAGGGTGTTGATTTGATTCACGCATGATCGGTTTCGCCGGAATCCTGCATGTTGCTTTTGGATGGCCAATTCAATCTGTTTAGAAGCACTTTGTCAATACTTTTGATGGTAAGAGGAGTGTTACGCCTCTATGGCTTCGGCACTCGCTAAGGTCACCTTTTTTCGACTATTTTATTAACATACCATGGGGCCTATCTTCTGGAAAACGCTCTTCGCTCCAGGTTTTGGCGAACAGAGAATGGAAAATTTTAGCTGTTGTTATGGGGCATGCCTTTAGCAGTTAAGCTGTTATTTGATCTATGCAGGCGGCTTTGTTGTTTTTATGCCTTGGATAGCCCTCGCTATTTCATCGGTTGTAGGCGGTGGTATTTGTATTCGACTACTACTGCTGTACTACTGTAGTTGCTAATTCTGGTTGAGAGGATGTGGTAGATGTGGGATTTAGTATATCACAAAAATACTCTTTCCATCATTTTTGTCTTTGATAGGGAGGTTCTATTTGTGTTTTCTATCAGATAGTCTGCGGGTGATATCATATAGCTGAGCCTACTTTGGCATTCAAAGCGCCCATAACCATTATGATGTCGTTCTTGTAAGCAGTATTTATTGCTGCATTGAGCTGACTGTGGAACTCTTCTTTGGTTTTTCTCCCTGCTTGCCTGAGGTTTTGAGCGTTTGCAGTGCTCTCGGCTTCGCTCGCGAGGTAGTTATACATTCTTTTTTTTTTTTTTGTCTTGTCTTTCTGCGCTCAAGTTTTAGCGTCATCTCTCAGTTTTTTCGCGCTTCTTCTTTTTTCAACAATACCCCACGTTTCCTCGCTCATTCAGTGCTTCTTGTTCGAAGGTTGGAACCCAAGTATTTTTTCACTGGAGTTTAAGAACGCAGTCTTAGCGGCCCTCAATGATGTTTCAATACTTCCATCACAATCGCACGGGACTGTTTTAAGTTCTTCTATGAAAGGACTGCGGATCTCGTTGTTCTAAAGCTTAAGCACGTCTAAGTTTTTCTACAGCTTGTTCGCTGGGACGTTTATTAGCGGCAAGTTTTAATCGAACGACCGCGATGAGAAGATGGTGATCGGAGCCTATGTCAGCGGCGTATGTCCAGAAGACTGCGTCTCCATTTTTTACTAATGCAGTAGTGGTCGATATGGTTTTCGGTGATGTTGTTTGGAGAAACCCGAGTTGCTTTATGGACTGTGGATCTCGTCGTTCTTAAGCTTAAGCACGTCGAATTTTTTTGCCACAGCTTGTTCGCTGGGATGTGTATTAGCTGCAAGTTTTAGTCAAATGACCGCGATGGGAAGATGGTGATCGGAGCTTATGTCAGCGGCCCTCTTCAGTCGTATGTCCAGAAGATTCCATCTCCATTTTCTACTAATGCAGAAGTGGTCGAATTGGTTTTCGATGATGTTGTTTGGAGACACCCAAGTAGTTTCATAGAATTTTTTGGTAATATTTCTTGAGAGGTTCGAAATTTGCATCAAATGAGCCTTTCGTTTACAGGTTTCCAATCCATAGCTGCCTTTACTGCATTTTTACATCCAACAACTGCTCTACCGGAGTATAGAAATTTTTGGCCTTCAGGAAGTATATATTTGCCGGCACCGTTCCATCTACACTCGCTTAATTCCAATATCTCAAGGTTAAATTTGTGGAGTTCTCTTACGGCTTGGTGTATTTTGTCTGAATCCTTAAGAGTTCGGACATTCCAAAAGCTAATGCGTGTTCGAGTTTTCATCGAAAAAATTTTAAAATTTTGATGAACCATATTGGTTGCAATTATAGGAAAATCATTCCTTACTGTACATGTTTCTTACACCTCCAAATCCGATGTGCATGCTGCCGAAGCAGGTGGATTAACCACATTCTGGTTGGTACCACTTGGAGAGTTATTTCACATCGTTTTTCGATCCATACTTCATTAGTATAATCTTCTCAGCAACGCCCCATGCAGTAAGTTATAAGCTTTAGGACTGAAGTGAGTGCAGTAATGTTATCGTAGAGCTCGTAAACTATCGACAGTCGCAACCATCGATAGTGGACGATAGATTGGTCGCTAATAATCGATTGTTACCGATAGTATGCATTTCAGTGCAAAATTCACCTATTTCGACACAACATGAAAATTATATAGTAAAACATCTGTTATCGGCAGTAGCTATACGTGTAATAGCTTTTGTAACTGTAAGTTAAAAATTTGTTAGTACCTATCGATTGTTTGCGAGCTCTATGTTATCGTATATATACATGATGATAAGATTGAACACTACTTGTTGAAAAAAAAAAATGCACTGTAAAACTTAAATTGTTTTTATATCTAGTAAATTATGGTTTTAATTTTCAACGTTTGAATTGTGAAAAATTATTTTCTTTAGTCTAATTAGATTTTCCTTACAAAAGTTTATGGGCCACTTTGCGGTATAAGGGTTTAATTTATAATTTTAAAAATTGTGTGAAGCAATTTAAAAAATAGGAAAGAAATTTTTCCGCCGCATGAAAAAAAATATTCATCGCGTTTTATGCAAAATAAAAAGAAAAATACAAAATGTCGAGCAACTCCCATCAAAACTGCGTGGTAGTGAAAATTATCCTGATTGAAAATTTGCTGTGGAAGCATATTTCCAAATGAAAATGCAATGGAGACCTATTCAAGGATCCGAAACTAATGCAGAAAAGTTACTCGAAGCGAAAGCAGAGCTGATTTTGTTGGTTGACAAATGCAACTATGCTCATATTCGAGAATGTACATCAGCGCAAGATATTTGGAAAACTTTTGAAACCATATTTCAATATTCTGGACTTGTGCGAAGAGTCGAACTTAATCAGAAGTTCTGCTCAACTAAACTTAGTGATTTTTCAAGTGTTGAGGAGTATGTTAATGATATACTTAACAGTGCATATAAATTGCGAAGAGTAGGAATCAGCGTGGACGAAGAGTGGACTGGTTCAATGGTGCTGGCTGGCCTTCCAGATGTATACAAGCTTATGATGATGGGTGTACAAAGGCATTAAAATAACTGGTGATTCCACTAAAAACAAAATAATTCAAGGCTTCAAGATCAAAAATGAATCGGGAGAACCTGTTCTAGCTGGAAAACAGTTTCAGAAGAAAAACCGAAAATTTCAAAAGACCAAAATGCTACAGTTGTCAAGGCTTTGGGAATTATGCTGCAAATTACCCATCAAAGAAAAATTAAAACCAGAAACGAAAGAAACAAGCTATGTTAAACGTATTTACTGCTCAAGATATCAAAAGAAATGAATACGCTCATATGTGTTCTGAAGAAAGTAAGTTTCAGGGAGTCATCAATTCAAAAGATGCAGATGTTATGGTGGCAAATAACTGCAGCATTCCAGTAAAAGGATACGGAAATATTTAGATTGCTGTCTATGGTGATAAGAACCAATTTCAAGATGTGGAATTTCAAGATGTTCTTCATGTACCAAAATTGTGCACAAATTTATTGTCAGTTTCAAAAATCGTCAGCAAGAGACATCGAGTAAGTTTTACCATCCATGGTTGGCTTGTTATAAATACCGAAATTGAAGTTATGGCAACTGGTGACCACATTAATAATATGTTTCGATTGAAAACAGTTCCTACGAAAGTGGTTTACGTCTCACATCAAAAAGAGGGATTAAGTCCCGTTAGCAACGATATTTTCTAGAAAATAGTGAATAGATCAGTGACTTCCAATTGCACGAAAACCATTTAAAGAGGCAGGCATATGAGCAACGGAAATACTACAGCTGATCCCCACAGATGTGGACCGATGGAGCAAAAATCAATTGGAAGTTTGCGGTATATGCTTATATTTGTCGATGATTTTATACGAAATGTGTCAACTTCGTTTATCAAAAATAAATACGAAGTGGTTGATGAATTCATCCAATTTAAAAATTTTGTGGAAAAACAAAGTGGTAAGCAAATAAAGCATTGAGAAGCGACAATGGTATCGAATATTGCAACAAGAAAATGAAAGAAAAATTGGCAAAAGCGGGTATTCAGTATCAAGCGACAGTAGCATATACTATATGCCTGAACAAAATGGCATGGCAGAGTGTATGAACCAGACGCTTATAAAAAAGGCTAGAGAAAGGCTTAGAGAAAAAGCTTTGGGCAGATGCTATAAATCCAGCAACCTGTCTGTTTATTATGATACCAAGTAGAAATCTCAATTATAAAACATCTGAAGAAACGTTTAATGGTAACAAACAGAATCTCAGTCATTTAAAGGTATTTGATTGTCAAGCAGTAAACCACATTCCAAAAGAAAAACTTGATGCAAAAGGAAACGAAGTGATCTTTGTGGATTATTGTACTCATGCACGTACACACCGATTTTATGATCGCAAAAAGAAGAATATTGTACTAAGTAGAGACGCCATCTTTTTTGAAAAACAGTTTTTCCAACAAAACCCAGAGACAGACTTTTTACAATTGCCAACCCATATGCCATTCAGTGGGGGAAGTGGTAAAAAGTTCAAATTGCCAAGGGGCGCCAATAGAAGAAAATGAATGCGATGAACATTTCTTCTCTGGTGAAGAGATTTAAAGCGAACTTTTTTTTGTGATACTATCTAGTGTGCATGCAATTTCATTACGTTAGCTAAAATACATTCTATAACACCACTGCACTCATTTCAGTCCAAAAGTATTCATTGCATTCACTCTAGTTCGAAAATATTCATGAAAACATTCAATGACACAACTGCACTCACTTCAGTTTGAAAATATTCACTTCAGTGAATATGTATTTACATATTCATACTACGTAGAATAGTGTAAATGTAAGTTTTACAGTGAAAAAAATCGACGTTTCACTCTATTATCCCGTTCTTTTCTTTTGTTTTGTCCTATACATCATAGAAACTCTTGAACATTTATTTCACATTGCGATCGACAGATGAAATACCTGACGATGACAATAACGACGATTGGGATATCGAAAATCAGCTTTGTAATCCAATCTTCAACAATTATAAATTCTACATAATTTGCATTCATTTTGATCCATCATTTGTGTTATTCTTTTTTATTCGAATTATAAAATTTTGAAATAAATTTTAATTTTCTTTTTATGACATCTTAAATCCAGTTTAATTTACATATTGATTTATTTTCGCCTATTTTATTAAAAATTTTTCAAGTACTTAATTTATGTCATTTAATTTACATAAACGTAGATTATATGATTTACTTTTCTGACCCGGGTCATAATAAATATCTATGTATTTTTTCTATGTATTCGTTCTAGTTCTAACATTTTCCATTTTATTTCTAGGATGCCATCAGTAGATCCTATAGACGAGACTAATGCTCCTCAAGTCCCGAAAACAGAGCTAGAGGAGCTTCAGATAAAGGCTCAAGGTGTTGCTGATGAGGTGAGTTTTTTAATTGAGAATATTATCATTGCATTTAAATATGTCATAAAGCGAGGGAATAATATTATATTGCAAAACTTTTTTCTCTTTTAGTCGTTGGAAAGCACCCGCCGAATGCTTAATCTCTGTGAAGAGGTGAGTAAATAAATATTGCTTATTCTAAGTTTGGAGTATAATTTTAGTTCTTACAAACAATGGCAAAGTCGAAGCTTAGAAGTTAATAAATTTAACTTGAAGGCACATGAAATATTGTTTAAAAGTATTGATTAATTCAGGTGTAAATTTACTCTTTGATTGACTAATTTTTAATAAAAGTACAAAACACGAATTTGCGGGAGTAAATTTTCTATTTATATGCATGCAAAGTTGTTAATTTGTTTTTTTGTTCAAAATTGAACATTGCACTATAGGTCAAAAGGCACACTTTTTTGGCCAAAATTCAATTTTTACAAGGATTGCTATTGAGTTTTTGCTGATGCAGTGTAACGGAGAAAAGCTCAATACAAACAAAAGTGTTTTTTGGTTTGGGAAAAAGTAATTTTCCGTTCCTCAGCAATGTGTCAAAGTTGATGCATTTGCATTTTAATGCGATAACGCAAAAAAGCCGTGATTTTAACTCGTTTTTTCAATTAATAAAAATTAATTTAAATATTTTGTTTTTTTCTTAAATAAAAATTAATAAAATTGGTGATGTTATGTATAATGCAATTTAGGTCAAAACATTAAATTATATTTTGGTTTTCTGTGGAAAAATCTAATATTCAAATTAGACCCCTGACTTTTAATATTTTTTTTAGATTTTGAACTTCGTGTAAGCTTTTAAAATTTTGTTCGAATTTGTTAGTCCTAAGAAACCCTAAACTGGTAAGACGGTGCTATTGTTAATATTATTTAGAAATATAGACGCCCGCATTTGCTCGTTTTTTTTTTTTTTGAATTTTTTTGTCAGGTATCTTTTTCTTCCGTAATTTCGATTTATTCGAAATCTGGCTGCAAGAGACAGACAAAAAAGAAAACGAAGAAGCTGTTTTTCAATTTCTTATTGAAAAATACTGGGTAAAAATGCGCATAGTTTTTGCATTAAGGTTTTTGTAAAATAGAGATATTTGTGGTTAATATACGAAAAAATAATACTTCTTTTACTTTTGAGGTTAGTTGTAGACTGCTCAAACTTTTTTTTATTTTTTTTGCATAATTCATTACTGAGTACCACTTTTTACCTTCAAAACGAGCTCTTAAAATGTTTCATACAATACTTTCTTTAAAAGTTATTAAAGATTCAAGATGATATCATGCAATCAAAAGTCGTGTCGTTTTACTCGTTTTATGGGATTTCAAGATGACATCTTAAATCAGCCATAACTTTTAAAGGAATTATTGTATGGCATCTTTTAAGACCTCATTTTGAAGAAACAGAATAGAACTACTAGATACATTTGGAACCAAAAAAAAAACTAAAAAATTTTTCCAGTTTGCATCTAACCTCAAATATAGCCAAAATGCCCATTTTTCATGAGTTTGACCTCAAATATCTCCAAATCCTGAGGTGGTGGGTCAATTCTGACCGCGGATTCGGACTCTACGCATATAATTATTTCGGAAATGCTTGGCAACAAAACTTTGTTGGTATGTGTTATTAATTTAGTAAATTTATTACGTACCATATTTGACCCGGTAGTACAAGGGTTAAGATATTTTTCAGAATTGTTCTTTTAGTCTAAAGTCAACATAAAAACTTAATTTGAAGTTGGTCACCATGATAATATGGACGTTATGTACATCTAACCTCAAATATAGCCAAAATGCCCATTTTTCATGAGTTTGACCTCAAATATCTCCAAATCCTGAGGTGGTGGGTCAATTCTGACCGCGGATTCGGACTCTACGCATATAATTATTTCGGAAATGCTTGGCAACAAAACTTTGTTGGTATGTGTTATTAATTTAGTAAATTTATTACGTACCATATTTGACCCGGTAGTACAAGGGTTAAGATATTTTTCAGAATTGTTCTTTTAGTCTAAAGTCAACATAAAAACTTAATTTGAAGTTGGTCACCATGATATTATGGACGTTATGAATTTTGGCCAAAAAAAATTTCCTTTTTGACCTATAGTGCATTGTACTATGCGCATTACTATGTTCAGTTTTGAATGATTTTCAAGTCGCGATATCTCATGAAGGGTAAGTCTGTCGAAAAAACAGTTCAAAGACACCCTTATAGGGAATTGAACGTTCTACAGAATGCATGCATATTTTTTTTTTCTAGGATGAACCGTTAGGTGTTAATTTGAAAAAACTGTTTTTTTCTATGTAAATTTTAGGTTTGTTGAAAAAATATCTCCTAAGCTATAGGTCATACGCGAAAAAATCAATATGTAAAAATTTTTTTTTTTCGTTCATTTTAGAATGAAAATATTATATTCAATTTTTTAAACTCGCTTAGAAGCAAGGGAGTACAAGTGCAGTAGGCTTTCAGTTAAATGCGGACATCCAGAAAATTTTTTAAAAATATGTTAAACAGAGAATGTTTCAAGGATTGCTTAAATTGAGGTATTTAGTTTTTTCTAAAGCTAAGTAAGTTATAGTAGGTAGCTGTTACGCTTATTTTCTACAAAAAAAAAAAAAATTTAAATTTTGGTTTTAAACGAAACTGTAATTTTGTTATCTGGTTTTCATACTATATGGTGCTCTGCAGAAGGTTAGGACCTCAAAAGCGAAGTTATTTTTTTGTCCTAAATAGAGTAATACTCTCTCTTCCTGGTGCCACTCAACTTTATTTTTCGTAATTTGTCACTTGCACCAATTTGCTTCTAACCCCCTCATAACCTTTTCTATAGCTGTCGCTTTTTCTGTGTAACAAACGTAATTTCAAAGTGAATATTCACTGAGTGTAGAATATAAAACAACAAACTGGAATTATCATGGCGTATGAACATGAATCCGATCACAAAATTGCTCTATCACTTCTGGATTTTCAGATATCCTAACCATTCTGAATGATCGGTTCTTGTATCCAATTTTGTTAAACTTTTTTGGTTCAAGTATAGAACTAATAAATGGGTTGTTTCACTTTAGACTGAAAAATTGCCGCTGACTTTTGAAAAAGGTTTATATTTCTTCTTTTAGTCTTTCTAAATATTTTCCTAAAATATAGGCCTGTGCCAATCGAAAACATTTTTGAAAAAGGTTTATATATTTCTTCTTTTAGTCTTTCTAAATATTTTCCTAAAATATGGGCTTGTGCCAATCGAAAACATTTCACTCACCTTTACAAATTCTGACGTCCCAAATACAATTTAAATATATGAGGTGAAATTGTTGCGTCAAAATTTGTACTAGCCCAAGGGGCTACTGAAAATTCTGACAATCAAAATAAAAAATAAATTTAAAAACAAATTTAAAAATGTCAGTGGTCACGTTTACAGAATAGTTTTTTTAAAATCATATTTTTGTCTAAGAAAAATCTGATCAGATTTTCATCCAAATCGACTATGCTTGGATATGACTGATGTAATGAGAGAAATTACATTGCACTTTAATAACAGTCGTGCGAATGGATTTTTTGAAACATAAATTTATGAATTATGATTTTTTATAAATTGTCTCCATTTTTAACAGCCATGCAAAAATTACGTCTTTTAGAGTAAACGAATTCTTATTATTTTGAGGATCATCCAAAAATATGTGAAGTGGTCAGACAATTCTAAAGATTAGCTTAGGAGTTTTGTCAATTATCATGTATGACCAAAGATATGTTTTGACCTTTGATAAGTTAACCCTCTCAGACACAAAAATCAGAGCGTTGAGCTAAAATTCTGAAAATTTGCACTTAGGCTAATATGACAACGCTGAACACGATTCTGTAAAAAAATTTCAAGAAAAATGTACCTCTGGAGAAAATCCATGTCCCATATATGGGACATTCGTACGCTAAGTACCCAAAATTCTTACCAATATTTACATTATTTTTTATTGATGCTCGAACTAAATAGTTTCTTTTTTCATTTTTATTTTATTTATAAAGAAGATTTTTTATGAAAAAACAAAAAACGTAGGAAAAGTTCAAAAAGTTCACTGAAGGATATGTACATCTAATAGTAGAATATAATAAGATAGGAATAGATCAGTTATTTTTCATGATATGCAGCAAAACAATTGCTTCCCCTTTTTAAACATAAATATACGTTGCACTTCTTGCATAGAATGAATGTTTTTTTATCGCAGTCCCCATTCTTGCAACGTCCATTATTTTTGGTGTCTACAAAATATGGGATATGTAGACTGGCGTCCGTTCGTACCTCTTTTGGTGGCTGATGCTGCATTGGCCGCTTTCGTTTTGGACCAGTTGATGGAAACATGTCGTCATTATTTTCTTCCATTTCAGCATTATTTACAGAAGTAGATGGTGCTGTTGCACTAAGCTTTGAAGGTCTTCCACGTTTTGGTGTTTCTATAACAGGCTGCTGGTGAACCTGTTGAACTTGAAGTAGGGAATTAGCTACCTCTAAGCGAAAATGTAATGAATCAAGGATGTGTTTGGTTGGAATTAATTTTTTTATACAGTCAGCTCTGTACTCTATCCATGCTGCTGTTAGAGCCACATCCATGAAGTGCATTTTAACACGTAGCGTCCACTTCGAAGTGCGAATATTGATTCTATAGTACTGAATCATTTGATCTAACAGATCAACTCCACCCATGCATATGTTATACAGACGCACAACTTCTGGACGAGTAACATCCACAAATTGAGCTGATTCTTTATCCCATCTTTAAGCTTTATCTTCCAACCCAATTCCAACAAAATTGGATGCAAGATTCACGACTTTATTGTCAAACCATCTTGTAAAAATTACTTTTTCATTTTCGCTAAAGCATTGTGCAGATGCTCCACGACCCCTCCTGGACATTGCCTTTTGATCAGGTAAAGGAGGATTTGAAAAACGGTTTACACAAACTGTACCTGCTGCAAAAATGCCTCTGTTCAAAAGAATTTCAAACAGCTGAAACGATGGGAAATAGTTATCGAAGTATAACTTATGTCCCTTTTCATCAAGGGGAATTCTTTTTGAAAGCTCCAGTACAATAGTGGATCCACTGCTAATCGTTTTCATAAGATTTTGATTCAAAGGAGTGGTTGAACCTTGATACACTATAAAATCGTATGGTATTCCGCTTTTTCCGCAAAGGAAATATACTTTTATGCCCCATGGGCATAGTTTTCCTTTTATGTACTGTTTGGCACAAAATTTTCCTTTAAATGGTATTATCTGTTCATCTACGCATAGGTTTTCTTCCAAAGGTAGTTCTTTCAATCTGCGACGAACCTGTTCAATGATGGGACGAACTTTATACAAGCAATCTTTGCAATCTGGCGGGCGAACTGAAATATCAGTTAAATGAAAATGACTTCGCAGTGTAAAAAAACTATTGACAGACATATTTTCTGTAAAAAATGGAATTCCCCAGCGTCTGTCATAGCACATAAGGCACACGTGGCAGTTTGAAGCAGCTCATCATTATATGTTGAGCAAATAGCACTCGAATTTCATCAGCATTACACGGTTTGAAGTTATTACTTCCTTTTTGTATAGCATATACATTTGTAAAATGTGCTGCAGATGCATAAAAACTATCTGTAAAATACTTCGAAAAATAGGAGCAAGGTGTGCCCACAGCCTGATCTTCTTCTTCTGGTTGAACAAAATTCATACCATTTGGTTCATCTTCTCGAAGCAATCTCGTTTTCCAAACAATTTCCTTTTTTTTTGTAAATTGCAGTTCACCTGATGATGAGGACGGTTTGGTTTCCTCGATAAGATCAACCAAGTCAGATATGTTTACACCCAAATCTTGAAGATCTTGTTGATCAAGGATTGGTACATCCATGCTATCAAAAATAACTTCCTCATTTTCATCACTTTCGTCTTGACTTGCTCTTTTATTGCAGATAACGATGGAAAATTCTGCATTATGAACACTCTCTACAGCTATTTCAATACCTTTCTCATCCTCATCAAAATCTTCTAAATCGGAAGCAATTTCGAGGGCTACTAAAATTTCTTCCTCATTTAATGTCCTTCTTTTTGACATTTTTTTAAAAACAAATGATACGAAACTATAACAAAATGAAATTTGTCATATAATTACCATTAAAACCGACTTCAAAACATTAAAATTACCTTAGATCTTCAAAAAAAATTTCTGGTGATAAAAACTCAAAACGGCAACCACTCCGTACGATTGTCCCTTATAAGGGACAGGTCAAAATCTTGTCTGAAGACTACCGTAAATAAAAAAAAACTTTGATATTATTTATTGAATCACTTGTTTCATATGTTGTTAACACTCACTGATTTTATTTATCAAAAAATTTATCAAAAAAGCACTTTCTAGAGTCGCCAAAGTTTTGACTTATTCAAACACATAACAAGCTTTCATTAAAATCGTCACAACAATGACAATGATAGTGAAGTCAACGTAATATTTATTTTTTTATAACGGTAAAATGCCGTTGTTTTGCACAGCATCAATAGAAAACAAAAAAAATGCCAACATCCAGCAAGCCATGAATTTTAAAATCAGAAACTCTTTTGTCCCTTATAAGGGACATTGTGTCTGAGAGGGTTAATTATGGTTATGACTTCCAAAAATAAAGTTCAAAATTATGCGTAATAGCCTGTTTCCGCTGAAGATTTATTCAGTGGCTTGCGGCTGTTTTCAATTTAATTCACGTTTAATGAGGGTTACAGCCAAATCACTTCATAAATTTTTAGGTAGAAACAGGTTATTACACTGACCTTCGTCGAGACCTAGTAGTAAGAACATTAGATTAAAAATTTTGCAACTGAGCGAACTCGTAAATCAGATCGTACCACTAAAACGTAGGAAACCAATAATTGTTTTAGTGGTTCAAAAAAGAAAAACCTTAAAGTTTATGTTACGAAGTGCTTGTTAGTTTGTTACTAGTTACATTACAAAATAAATAAAAAAACCTGACTCGTGTTCAAAAAGTATGAACACAAAACTGATATGTAACATTTTCAATAGATTGTGCCTTCTAAAGACAACCAATAGAAATAAAAATAACAATTTTTAAAAAGATAAAGAGCCAATATTCAAGATGAAAACTATATCACATGAACTCGTTTTTCACTTATCACTAAATTTTCACAATTTATAAAATTAATTTTTGCACATTTAAGGAAAAAATAACAAAGTAAAAAAAATTACAAATTCGATTTGTCGAAATGTCAAAAATTGAATCTGTCTAAAATTATATTTCATTTGGCACAGCAAAAACAGAAATTTTAGTCACCAGAGTGAAATTTTTTTTTCACCCCTATTTGCTTAAGGTAAAACTATCGATTTAGCACACGCCCTATATTGTTGATTTCAGAACTTTTCATTTAAATCAAAAAAAAAAAGTTAACTTTATCAAGATAAAGATTTTTATTGCTGATCACTAACATTAATTTACCAAAAATTTGAATTTGAATTTAAATTTTTTCTTAAAACAATCGATACAACTAAAATATTTGAACTTTTCTCAATTTCAATGTTAAATTAATCATTGTATTACATTACTCATGTGCAATTCCTTTATAATTTTTAAATAATATCTTTTCCACTTTTAAGACCTCTGTATATAAAAACTTCGACTGTGTCATTGTTGTAAAAATTATTAACTTACAAATATGGTTCAACATTGTATGTACTTTGGTTGCTTATGAATAAAATTATATAAATACCCGACATCGACACCGTCAAATTAATTTTGGGATATGGCAAAATCTAAAAGCTTTCAAAGCACATATAAACGCAAAAAAAATTGTGGCCTTTTTGAAAAAACTTTAAAATCGTCTTATTTGACTTCAAAACTTTGCGTAGTCATCTGATTAAAGGTTGTTTTTATTTTTGAATCTGAAATTTCGGGATCGATGTCGAGTTGTCGATATAGGGCTTTGCAATTGGACTAGTGATGAAGTTTACATAACATCAAAATAAAAAAAATCGTCTCAAATCGATTTAAGTACCATGCAACTGAAATTAGTTTGTTCTCACGTAGAATCTTTAATATTGTACTATATATATTTTGTATACATAGCCTTGAAAGACCTTTTTATTTAATTTTTGTCAAAGTGTAATAAAGTCCACATTATAAAAATACATAAGTATGTACGAATTTTTATGAAGCATTTGATCATTTTATATATTGAGAAAAACTTAGGCCCGTTTTCACAATGTCCAGTTAACGTTTACCGAAACTTTAACTGTTAGTTTGAATAAAATTGTTTTCTCAATCAGGCATGTTCTGAAATCCGATTTACTTCGGAATCGAAATGAAAGCAATTTTCAAGAGCTCTGCATTTGAACAAATAAGATGGAATCGGATTTGTCTTTCAACAAATAAAATTTGCTAATTTTTCTTTTTCGAAACATAAATCTGTTTGATGTTAATTATCAAAATGCGGAGCTCTTGAAAATTGTTTTCATTCCGATTCCGAAGTGGATCGGATTTCAGAACATACCTGATTGTGAAGTTATTTATTAACTGAAGGGAAATAAACTCTAACGTTCAGTTAACTTTAACTGGCACAATTTTTTCAGTTAAAATTTAACTGGCAGATTGAAATAAATACAAATATTTTTTGAAATTCATATGAAAAAATTTGATATGTTTACATTTTTTGATAACATTTGAAGGGGAAATTTGTTATTTATTCACAATATATATTTAACCATAAGTTAAAAAATGGAATTTATTGAAATCCAAATAATTTAACGGAAAGTTTATACCCATAGCTTCGGTTAGTAAACTTTAGTTTAAAAATATCTTAACTGTACCGGCCCTTAATGTGATAATATTTATTACCGTAGAACAACAGGTTCTATCTGCTACACATTTTGTATGTTATTAGAACCATATTGTTCTAAGGTCACGATATAAAGCGAAATTAAATACATATTATCGGGACGCTGAGCTTGAAGGGCAAGATTATAACAAAACCATCTTCCCATGGCCCAGAAACTCCCAGCTGATTTTCTCTTCGAGAAAGCCTGAAAACTAGTAAAGGTGTAACCTTTGGCTTGGCCAAACATTAAATACCCTACAATGCAGTATTTTGATTTCACCCAGTTTTTGCTCAGAGCTTGCATTTATAGTTCTTATTGAGTAAAATTTAGTTCGATTATCTCAAAAAACGCTTTCAGTATAGCGTTTTGAAGCTTTTTTTTATATGGTTATATGGGAGGTGCCATGCCCTCTTGTCCGAATTCGTCCAGATTTTTCTCAGAGCTTGCGCTTACAATTCGTAGTATTTATGTGTACTTTGGTTGCATTGTCGTGAAAACTACTCCTTAAGTTTAATTTTGATATATTTTTTGTTTGGGTGGTAGGCGTGTCCATTGACCGATTTCACTCATTTTCAATTTCACGAGCTAACTTAGATGACGGAGGCAGTGTACCACATTTCATTGAATTATCTTGCACGGTTTTCCACGCATACCCAGCCAGACAGATGGACATGCCTATATCGACTCAGGAGGTGACGTTGATCAAGAATATATATTTTTCTATATCTATCACACCTCCTTCTCTGCGTTACAAACGGAAGGACAGAGTGAATATACCCTGGGTGTAGGGTATAAAAAAGAAATATAAGGAAAGATAATCATTTTCGAAGTCGGCATCAGAATTACGAAAATAGCCTAAAAATGATTAAAAAAAACATTGCTGTTAACTATAGCTATATAACTAAAATCATAACGTTCGATCATAAAATCTGATAACCTGATTTAAATCATATCGATATCTCTATTTTTCTCCGAAATATCGTAGACTGGAATAATGAAAAAACTAATTTTTTACCCTTCCTTAACTTTTTAGGATAGGATATCTCCGAAAAAAACTGTGCAAAGAAGGCAAAATGGGGTATCGAATGTTTTCATAATTTTTCAGCAGAGTAAATTTAAATTTTTAATTTATATCAAAAAATTACAATATCCAGTTTTTCAAGTTGTTTTTCTAAGGAACTATAATAGTCCAAGAGCCAGCGCTTAAAAACAACTTTGCGTTTCTAAAAGCTGAATTTTTTACAGTTGGTTAAAGTAATTGTGTACATCAATAATCTGTCGGTCAGTCAAGCGAACTGTAGAACAGGCGGCTGCTATATGGCCTCAAACATGTAAAATTTCGATTTTTCTGCAATCAATTTCTAAAAGCTGAAACTTCTTATACACGTTATATAATGCATACAAATAACATTTTTATCGGTCAGTCAGTTGAACGTTAGAACGGGGCTAGTCAGCACGCCCCAATATATGTGCAATAAATGAATCAAGTCAAAATTATTTCTAAAAGCTGAAATTTTTTTTAGGGGTACTTTATTGTATATTAACCACAAATAAATCAGTCAGTCAACTATATTGTAGAACAATCTTTGTCAGCAAGCTCAACAAAACAAACAAAAATGGTTTTTAAAAGCTGAAATTTTTTTTAGGGATACTTGATTGTATATTAACCACAAATAAATCAGTCAGTCAACTATATTGTAGAACAATCTTTGTCAGCAAGCTCAACAAAACAAACAAAAATGGTTTTTAAAAGCTGAAATTTTTTTTAGGGATACTTGATTGTATATTAACCACAAATAAATCAGTCAGTCAACTATATTGTAGAACAATCTCCGTCAGCAAGCTCAACAAAGCAAAAAAATGTTTACTAAAAGCTGAAAATTTTTTTAGGGCTAAAAAAAAAAAAAATGGTTTCTAAAAGCTGAAAATTTTATTAGGGGTACTTTATTGTATATTCTTTGTCAGCAAGCTCAACAAAACAAACAAAAATGGTTTTTAAAAGCTGAACATTTTTTTAGGGGTACTTGATTGTATATTAACCACAAATAAATCAGTCAGTCAACTATATTGTAGAACAATCTTTGTCAGCAAGCTCAACAAAACAAACAAAAATGGTTTTTAAAAGCTGAAATTTTTTTTAGGGATACTTGATTGTATATTAACCACAAATAAATCAGTCAGTCAACTATATTGTAGAGCAATCTTTGTCAGCAAGCTCAACAAAACAAACAAAAATGGTTTTTAAAAGCTGACATTTTTTTAGGGGTACTTGATTGTATATTAACCACAAATAAATCAGTCAGTCAACTATATTGTAGAACAATCTTTGTCAGCAAGCTCAACAAAACAAACAAAAATGGTTTTTAAAAGCTGACATTTTTTTTAGGGGTACTTGATTGTATATTAACCACAAATAAATCAGTCAGTCAACTATATTGTAGAACAATCTTTGTCAGCAAGTTCAACAAAACAAACAAAAATGGTTTTTTAAAGCTGAACATTTTTTTAGGGGTACTTGATTGTATATTAACCACAAATAAATCAGTCAGTCAACTATATTGTAGAACAATCTTTGTCAGCAAGCTCAACAAAACAAACAAAAATGGTTTTTAAAAGCTGAAATTTTTTTTAGGGGTACTTGATTATATATTAACCACAAATAAATCAGTCAGTCAACTATATTGTAGAACAATCTTTGTCAGCAAGCTCAACAAAACAAACAAAAATGGTTTTCAAAAGCTGAAATTTTTTTTAGGGGTACTTGATTGTATATTAACCACAAATAAATCAGTCAGTCAACTATAATGTAGAACAATCTTTGTCAGCAAGCTCAACAAAACAAACAAAAATGGTTTTTAAAAGCTGAAAATTTTTTTAGGGGTTTTTGATTGTATATTAACCACAAATAAATCAGTCAGTCAACTATATTGTAGAACGATCTCCGTCAGCAAGCTCAACAAAACAAAAAAAGATTGACAAAGATTGTTCTACAATATAGTTGACTGACTGATTTATTTGTGGTTAATATACAATCAAGTACCCCTAAAAAAAATTTCAGCTTTTAAAGACCATTTTTGTTTGTTTTGTTGAGCTTGCTGACAAAGATTGTTCTACAATATAGTTGACTGACTGATTTATTTGTGGTTAATATACAATCAAGTACCCCTAAAAAATATTTCAGCTTTTAAAAACCATTTTTGTTTGTTTTGTTGAGCTTGCTGACAAAGATTGTTCTACAATATAGTTGACTGACTGATTTATTTGTGGTTAATATACAATCAAGTACCCCTAAAAAAAATTTCAGCTTTTAAAAACCATTTTTGTTTTATTTGTTGAGCTTGCTGACAAAGATTGTTCTACAATATAGTTGACTGACTGATTTATTTGTGGTTAATATACAATCAAGTACCCCTAAAAAAATTTTCAGCTTTTAAAAACCATTTTTGTTTATTTTGTTGAGCTTGCTGACAAAGAATATACAATAAAGTACCCCTAATAAAATTTTCAGCTTTTAGAAACCATTTTTTTTTTTTTAGCCCTAAAAAAATTTTCAGCTTTTAGTAAACATTTTTTTGCTTTGTTGAGCTTGCTGACGGAGATTGTTCTACAATATAGCTGACTGGCTGCTTTATTTGTGGTTAATATACAATAAAGTACCCCTAAAAAAAATTTCAGCTTTTAGAAATAATTTTGACTTGATTCATTTATTGCACATATATTGGGGCGTGCTGACTAGCCCCGTTCTAACGTTCAACTGACTGACCGATAAAAATGTTATTTGTATGCATTATATAACGTGTATAAGAAGTTTCAGCTTTTAGAAATTGATTGCAGAAAAATCGAAATTTTACATGTTTGAGGCCATATAGCAGCCGCTTGTTCTACAGTTCGCTTGACTGACCGACAGATTATTGATGTACACAATTACTATAACCAACTGTAAAAAATTCAGCTTTTAGAAACGCAAAGTTGTTTTTAGGCGCTGGCTCTCCGGCTATAAGCCCTAGAGCAAATCTGATTTTCCCTGCTTGAAGATCTCGCCGAGAACAATACTCTGGATACTCTAAATCAGTGGTCGGCGAACCACAATTGTGCAGAGAGACTTCACACACATGCTTATGCTCTTTCATTCAGTTGTCGCAAAACCATCGACAAAGCAGCATCGAGCGCATCTGTTGTTCTATTGTGTTTTTTATGCACATGAAAAAATTTTTTAACAGCTATGACAAATTCTGAAAAATATTTTATATCATACTTTCTGTGACTAGGTTCAAATTTTCAGTGTAGGAAACGCTCAAATAAACTTTTTAAAAATTATACAAAAACTTTTATGGCTGCCATCTTTTTTTTTGTAAATTTTGCTTTAACCAAACATTTATAAAAAAAAAACTAAAATTTATTCTTAAAACGCTTAGATAAACGTCTTAAAAATCTAACATATATTTTTAGGGTTGCCACCTGGTTATTTTAATAAAACCAAAATTTTCTTTCAATAAAATGATAAGATCATTTTCTCCATATCTTGGGTCCAAAAACAACGAAACAAAAATTTAGGGTTGCCATATAAGGGTTGCCAGACGTTTCTTTGCAAAATTGCGTTTCTTCGTTAAGTTTCTTCATTGAAAAGTTATATTTTCGACCCAAAAACCCATAGTTATTTTTTTTGGGTTGCCACCTGGTTTTTTTAATAAAATCAAAATTTTATTTCAATAAATTGCTAAGATCATCATTTTCTCACTATAAATTGACATCTTGGGTCCAAAAACAACGAAACAAATATTTAGGGTTGCCAGACATTTTTTAACTATCTGTACAATCTGTACTACCTGTAGCCATCTGACCGTTCCAGAAGCAAAAGTATGATTTTAATAAAATTTTGGAAAATAACCAGGTGGTAACTCTAAAAATATACGAGTACGTTGGATTTTTAAAAAGTTTATCTAAGCGTTTTAAGACTAAAATTTATTTTTTTTTTTAAATATCCTATGGTTTAAGCAAAATTTATTAAAAAAAACCAGGTGGCAGCCCTAAAAGTTTTTGTACAATATAATTTTTGAAAAGCTTATTTGCGGATGCGCTCGATGTTGCTTTGTCGATGGTTTAGCGACAACTGATTGAAAAAGCCTAAGAATACGTGTGAAGTTTCTCTGCACAATTGTGCTATGGCCTGTTGACCACTGGCATAAGAAGACAGAAATATGTTTGCACTCGATGTTGCTTTTGCAATGATTTTTCGGTTTTAACGCTTATTTTTTTGTTTCAATATTTATTTCGTACTCTTTTCTGTGAAAATTTTATCTCTGTGCATTCTCTCTTCTCTCACTAACACACTCTCAAATTTATTTTTGCCGACCCCTGCTCTAAATCACTAATTTTCACAAAAACTGCTCGATAACTAGTTTTTCCATCTTTGCACAGAAAAGATACGTATTTATCTACATAATTTGAATTAGGTTTTAAAGAAAAAGATTTTAACTTCCAATTGAGGCGTTGCGTGCATTTGCGCCCATCGCTTTTTTGAAAAGCTTGGGTCCACAAATATATGTGTACTTAATTTCAACTTCCAATTACGATCACAGAATGTGGTAGAGCAATATATATATACTCTTTAAAGAGTTGCGTGCAAGAAGGGAGTATTGCGACTTGCGGCGTTTTTGCATAAATCAATTCGCTGTAGGAAAAACGGTTTTTACTCAAAACCAAGGTGCCTAGCGAGAAAATTTTGTATGGCAAAAAATGCTTAGAATTGTCCAAAGAGTACGTGTGATTTTTTTTTGTTTTTTTTAGCCAAATTTTGAAAAATTATAAAATGTTCGAAAAAATTCACACATATTTTTTGGACTTTTTTCGTAAGGCACCTTGCTTTTGAATTAAAAACATTTTTCCGGCCGGGTAAAAAAATTGCATGTTTCAATAAATTTTCAGCCTAAGAAATTTTTCGATAAAACATTTTATAACATTTATCTTTTTGTTTTTTTTGTCAAATTTTGTCTTTTCCTATCATTGATCTAAAAAAGTTATCGTCAAAAGAGTAAAAAAACACAAGAATTCGAAATTTTTTTTTTTTTGATTTCAATATTTTATAAATTCATTAAAATCCTTTGCGCCGCTTTTGTGTAATATTGAATCAAAATATTCAAGCCTTTAAAAGTGAGTGTGACACTGTTGCCATCCCATCCATATTTCGCTATTTATAATCAGCATTTGTCTACCAAACTTAGCCACCGTTTGCGAAATATTGCCCAATAAATTCTAATTTTAAAGAATTTGCTACGCCTTTCTATGAGTATCTACAAGGTTAGAATTGATCCCAGTCACAATGTTATACTTATATAGAACATTGTACCAAATTTCGTTAAAATCTCTATAACCGTTTGCAAAAAAAAATATTTACCAGGTGCAAAACTTAGATGCAAATGTATGCTTGCATTTTATAAAATTAAAATTTTAAAGAAATAAACAAAAACGCACATTTATAAATAGTTGATGGAAAGTATATTTCATTCCCCTCATTTAAAAAAAAAAAAATCATTAAAGTCGGAACAGTTTTGCCGGTTTCCCAAGCAACATGCTAACGTTGCTCCAGTGATAGTCAACTGGATTTATGCAAAAACGCCCTATAATTTAAATTTTTCCTTTTTCGATAATTCTGTCAATATGCGTTAGTATTATGTGTTAGCGGTAATTATTTACTCATGTTATTAGTTTTAATTGAATAAATTTGTTTTTCAAGGTTTAAATGATGGTTTGTTGTTTTTTTCAGCATTTAGAAACTTTAAATTGAAATATCTCGAAATGCCATTTTTCGACTTGGGGCTTTAATGCACGCAACGCCTCAATTATCAAATTTTACAGGTAGCAAAAAACGGTATATTTTGCGTCACCTCCTGTGGGATATATGTAGTCATGTCTGTCCGTGGAAATATTTTATGCAAGTTTATTTAATGATATTTTATGCTCTGGCTTCTTCATGAAATTTACTGACTGAAATAAGCGAAATCTGGCACCGGACACGGCTACCGCCTATACAAGAAACAAATTCAAACGCAGTTTTATGAGCACTATTCACGATAATGCAACCAAAATACATACAAATACTAACGACGGTAGTTGCAAGCTCTGAACTCTGTGAATTCGGAGAAGAAGGCGTGGTACCTCCCGTATAAACAAAAGTTAAAAATTGTTATCGTAAAAGCGTTTTCTGAGATAATCCAACTGAGTATATCCCAGACACTAAGGATAGTAAATGCAAGCTCTGAACAAAAACTAGGCGAACTCGGGCAAGAGGAGGTGCCACCTTAAATATAAGCAAATTGTTTCAAATTCTAAACTTGGAACAATTAGTGCAAGATCCGAGCAAAAATTAAATGAATTCGTACAAGAAAAATTTTCAAAACAATGCAGTGTAAAGTATTTAATTTTTGACCAGGCCCGCTTTTTTTGTTTTGTTCCATACAAACTATTTCACATTTTGACTTTAGACTTATTCCATAGGTTTCGAAACATGATCTTTCTAATGGTGTTGTCCAAATACTCTCGGAAAAGTTTGAAGCTTTAATTTGATTAGGAAAATTATGTCTATTCAATAACATTAAAAATTGAAATTATGTATACCTTTTCCTGGAACTGCGCCATACGTCTGACGGGAAAACTGGTTTCGTGGTTAAACCACTACTACTTTTGAATATGAGAGTGTCAGTCGAATCATCAAAACTAAAAATGCAGGTGTCAACTAAATGGTAAAAATAAATTTATTTACGTCTTTAAAAATTTTTTTATCTTTTTCACGAAATCCGTACATTTTGTAAAATAACGTCCGATATCGATATGACATCATTACTCTCATAGTCGGAGAGCCAGCGCTTAAAACGACTTTGCGTTTCTAAAAGCTGGTTTTGTTACAGTTAGTTATAGTAGTTGTGTACACTAGACTGCTTCATAATTTTTTTTTGCTTCCGATTTGCTTTCCAACAAATTTTTTCGTTAAAACGATAGAAATTAAAAATTATGGTGCAAGGAGAGCCCATAATATTAATATTTACTGGTGGCGCATCGTAAGCGCAAAGTTGTTTTTAAGAGCTGGCTCTTAGACTATTAGGCCAGATTCACGAAAATGCAAAATTTTCATACGACATAGTCGTTTAATAACACTGGTTTACAAAATCCAAGTTTGGGAAAATACCAAGAATGAAATTAATGTGGTTTGGTAGAATTTTTTGTCCTAAGAAAATCCGATTCTATTAAACCACATTTATTTCATTCTAGGTATTTTTTGGCTGTAAACCAGTGAAATTCAGAAGTTCAATTTCTCACGAATTCCGGTAAAGTCTACTTTAGATTACAGAGAGCTGCAAAATCAAAAAAACTTCATTAAATTTTTAAAAGACCTAGTATGTAAGTAGATATTGTAAGTCTCGTCGAGTCCTTAATTTGTCTATACTTCAAAATTCTAAAACACCCTTAAAATTTTAAGTTGCCCTTTAAAAACTGTTTTTGGGTTACTTGTAGCTCAGATATTTCTTAACCGATTTAAGATTTGGAAAAAGGATTTATCGCAATTCTAAAAACATACGCGATAGTATAAGTTTAATGGCAATATGGGGAGATTTTTTAAAGGAAAGTTAAAATTTGAAAAAAATTTTTTAATTTTTTAAAGTTTAACGTTTTCTTTAAGCAACAGTTTGAACGCTAAGGAATATAATAAGTTTATTCATAAGGTGTATACAATTTCAAATGAAAGTAACCATCACTCGTCAAAATTGGCTGAAGACTCAAGATGTTATAAATAAGTGTTCTTCAACCTTTACAGCTGCGGACTGGTGTTATACATTTTTGCATCTTTTGCGTGTCGGCAAAAAACCTCCTTGGATCGGTGCCATACCGAGGACAACTGGTTTCTTCAACCACTGTTCAAAATTTTTTTAAAATATAACATTATTTAAAATTATATACGGATAGTTATACTACATATATGACTATATTTTCCGTTAAAAAGATAAGTAGCAGGACTAATTCAAAGAAAAGGATTTTTGTGGCCCTTTGTAAAATTTTATGTACAAATTTTTTTTAGAAAGACCAAACTCATTAGTAATCGAATTATCTTAGAGGCAAGCCTTATAACAAAGACTTATACATACTTGCATACTTGCTTTGGAAGGGGTTTATTTTCTATGGGTTTATTTTCTATATTTTGAGATTTTTTTCATTGCTCTGCAGTGAAAAGTTTGAGGTCTATAAAGTGAGCCATACGGGTGTGACGAATTTCGATGTTTTTTGGTTGGGAATTTCGAGCTATTTTCGAGCTGACCTTGAGTGAAAAGTGTTTTCCGGGAAACCTTAAACTTTCCCGGAAAATCCCAAAAAACTTTTATATGGCTTACGGTATTTTTTCAGCCAGACGAACCCATGGGAATATTTGGCGACCATATCTTTTGACACACAAATTTCGAGATAGTTTCGAGCTGATCAAAAACGAAAAGTGTTTTCCGGAAAACCCCACACTTTCCCGGAAAATCATAAAAAAACATTTTTATGGCTAACTATATATTTTCAACCAAACGAATCTACAGCAATAATTGGCGATGAATTCTTTCGGAAGAGAAGTTTCCAGCTAGTTTTGAGCTGATCCTTAGTGAAAAGCTTTTTTCAGAAAACTCAAAATTTCCCGGAAAAACCCAGAGAACTTTTATACGGCTTACTTTATTTTTTCAGCTAGACGAGCCCACGGGAAAAATTGCCGACGCAATCTTTCGACGCAGGAATTTCGAGCTAGTTTCGAGCTGATCTAAAGCGTAAAACATTTTTCAAAAAACGCTTACCTTTTCCGGAAAATCCCAAAAAAAATTCTTTTGTGGCTGACTTATGTTTTTCACCCATACGAATCCTCGGGTATAGTTGATGACAATATCTTTTGTCATAGGAATTTCGAGCTAGTTTTTAGCTAAATTTGAGTGAAAATCGTTTTCTGATAAACCCTTTATTTTCCCAGAAAACCCCAAAAACCTCTTTATGGGTAATTTTATTTTCTCAGCCAGACAAACCCACGGGAAAAATTGCCAACAAAACCTTTGACGCACGTATTTCGAGCTGATCTTTAGCGTAAAGTATTTTCCGGAAAACCCTAAACATTTCTGGAAAATCCCAACAAACCTCTTTTAGTTTTTCAGCCATACGAATCCTCAGGAATAAAAAAAGCTCTTTTCATAGCAAACTTTTTTTTTTCAGCCATATTGATTCCACACTCTTATGCAAAATTTAAATAAAAATAAAGCGTTCAATCAGAAACTAATAACTCTTCAAATATGCAATAATATTTGAAAACCTTTTAGACTTAAATTAAGGCTATCCATCAAAAATATCGCATGACAAAAATTAAATGGAAATTTCGATTTGGTATTTTAAGGATTTCTAAAGTTCCGTAGTTAACTCACACTCTGCATTATGCCATTTATGTGTTATTGGTATTACCACAAATTGTGAAACTCCACACAAAGCATGCGCTTATTTTATGATTTTCTAATTTTCGCTGATGCCACCCCCTGAAATCCTTCCATTGGTCATGAGAACAAACACTATTAAGTTTCACGACAATCGGATAACGATAACCCGGCCCTCAAGAGAGGTCAAGTTGAGGTTTTAGGCAAAAAATAATGAAATTTTTTTATTTTGTTTTTAACTTAATAAAATTAGTCAAAGCATAATTTTATCTTATAGCAAATTGAAATACCTTTCCAACAAGCTATAATTGTTTAAAATCGGGTAATAAATACGAATTCTAGGGTTTTTCTTTTATCGACATTAGCAAAATTGTTGCTACAAGATAAAATTATGCTTTGACTAATTTAATGATATTTGCGGTTCTTTTTTCGGTTTACTAGATATGTATTTCCGTGAAGAAATTTTCTTTTCTTCTTTGGTTGAAAAATTCAAAACTTCAAAATTCAAAACAATGTGAGCGAAACTCCAGCTGGTACATGGAGAGTTTCATAAAATTTGTTTTCAATTTTCAAAACAAGATGGCGTTCCATGAAATTTATTATGAAACTGTCCACGTACCAGCTGTCTCAATGTTTTTTCCATAAACTACGGAACATTTCTGCCATCTGGGGGTGAATACTTAAACTTATATATTTTTAAAATTTTTTTCACAAAATCTGTAAAATTATGGCTGACTACTTGCGAAAATTTTAATTTTTTAATTTCTCAATATTTTCTTTTAAATATTTTTGTTTGTTTGTTTAATATAACATCACTCTTAGAACAGCTACATATTTGAAATTGTTAATAATAGCTCTGTTTTAGACAGTTTCAGTGCTTGTATAGGGTGTTTTTTTAAGCCTGATAGAACTTTAAATTGTAAAAAAGAACACATTAAATTTTTGTGTCACTGAAAACGAGTTCGTAATTATTATGGCGCACACAATCGTCCAATCGCCCGAAATCATTTTGAAATGATATTGTTATGTATCGATCTTCCGAATAAAATAAATGTTTGATTACAGTTTTTTTTTTTTTAAACAATTTCCCTATATAAGCACTTTCTGAAAAACGTATGGGAAAGTTAAAACAAAAGCGCTTAGTTTAAGAGATAAATTTGCGTGTTTAATTTTTAAGCACGAAGTAGATCTGTGAATATTGCCATCTTATATATCTCAATATTAATCGGATTTTAACATTTTTTATCGATTCCCGAAGTGGCACTCGGAGTTTGTTGGAAAGCGCAGGGAAGCGGTGCGGAAACGAAAAGCAAAACAAAATAAGAAAAAGCAAAACAAAATTAACACATAACAATAACACATAAATGACATAATGCAGAGTGTGACCTAACTACGGAACTTCAGAAATCCTTAAAATACCATAACGAAATTTCCATTTAAGTTTTGTCATGCGAGAATGTAATTTTATTTTTGATGTCTTCTATCACATTAGAGATTCAAAAAAGCATGAAGTTACAAAAAACATGTTTGCGAAAAAATATTCATCACTCTTAGGCCAGATTCACGAAAGCGCAGGTTTTTGAGTTTTGGACTTATGTGGTTACCTTGTACAAAGTGCCTCGATAAAGTTATACCAGAAGTATTAAAGCGATATCTGAAGTGGTTTAGCAGCAAATACAAAGTTTATAAAAAAAAATATCGAAAAGAAAATATTAAGAAAATAAAACTGAAACTGTCACCACTAGATGCCACAATTTTACAGAATTTATGATAAATATTAAGGTAATAAAAAGTTTTAATTTTCACGCGTAGATGACAGGTATGAGTCTTTATTTATGAAAAATAAATATATATTTTCACATCTAGGTGGCCAAGAATACTATTTATGTTCGGTTCCGATAGTTTTGTTTCCTCAGGGTTGCCGTTGAATAAAAAAACTGAATAAATTTTTATATTGAATTTGCTTGTTTCGCTTAATACTGAACGCTTATGCATTTTTGACGTTAACAATAACTGTCATAGGTTTTTACAATATGGGGGGTAGCCTTAGTTTAACCCTTTAACGACCAAGGCAAGTATTGCCAGAACCCCATATGTTTGAATGAAAGTTTTATTAACCCCCATTAAAGGGTTAAGTCTAAAAGGTTTCAAATATTTTTGCATATTTGAAGAGTTATTGGCTTCTGATTGTACGCTTTATTTTTATTTAAATTTTGCATAAGAGTGTAGAATCAATATGGCTGAAAAAATAAAGTTTGCTATGAAAAAAGCTTTTTTTTGGATTTTCCGGGAAAATTAATGGTTTACCAGAAAACGTTTTTTACTCAAATTCAGTTCGAAACTAGTTCGAAATTCCTATGACAAAAGATATTTTCTTCAACAATTCCCGAGGATTCATATGGCTGAAAAACAAAAAGAGGTTTGTTGGGATTTTACGGGAAAGTTTAGGGTTTTCCGGAAAATGTTTTACGCTTAAGATCAGCTTGGAACTAGCTCAGAATTGGTGCGTCAACGATTTTGTTGGCAATTTTCTCCGTGGGTTCGTCTGACTGAAAAAATAAAATTGCAAATGAAAAGAGGTTTTTTTGGTATTTTCTGGGAAAATTAAGGGTTTATCAGAAAACGTTTTTCACTAAAACTTAGCTCAAAGCTATCTCTAAATTCCTATGACAAAAGATATTGTCATCAACTATGCCCAAGGCTTCGTATGGGTAAAAAAATTAAGTTAGCTACAAAAGTTTGTTTTTTGGGATTTTCCGGGAAAGTTTAGGGATTTCGAAAAATGATTTACGCTTTAGATCAGCTCGAAATTCGTGCGTCGAAAGATTTTGTCGGCAATTTTCCCGTGAAAGTTTTCTGGGTTTTTCCGGGAAAATTTTGAGTTTTCTGAAAAAACTTTTCATTAAGGATCAACTCGGAACTTCTCTATCGAAAGAATTCATCGCCAATTATTCCTGTAGATTCGTCTGGCAGAAATTATAAAGTTAGCCATAAAAAATGGTTTTTTGGGATTTTCTGGGAAACTTTGGGGTCTTCCGGAAAACACTTTTCGTTTTTGATTTTGAAAGCTTTCATCGCTTACTCTTCCCGTGAATTCGTCTTGCTGAAAAATATAAAATAAGCCAAACAAAACAATTTTTCCGCTGGAAAATTTCCCAGACAACTCGAAATTACTGTTGAAAAGCTCGAAAGTAGCTTAAAACTCCCAACCAAAAAACATCGAAATTCATCACACTTGTATGTGCACGCTCCGTCACAAGGCGCCCATGCACCCTGGCCCGCACCAACACCGTGGGTAACAGCGTTACCAAGCGTTGAAGTGTCAGCGCAGAAAGTGTTGCGGGGGGAGGCCGCGTAGGGACATGTGCCCTAGTCGAGGACGCAATAGGTCCTGACTGCGGCCTCTGCCGGGACCCCGTATTCAATCCCTGAAGCGCTGGCTGACCACGGTGATGACTGGGTTAGTCTCGCTGTGCCTTTGCCTTGCGAGCCGCTCTCCGTCTTTGGGACCTTCTGGAAGAGGAGGACCATCGAGAACGTCCCCGAGTGGGTGAGTAAAGAAGAGTGTGGTGATCATCACCACAGTGGTGGCATCTTCCGGTGCTTCGGCAGCCCTGGCGCAAGTGACTTGAGGACAGGCAATTGGAGCAATATCCATAACTGAATACTGCCCTCAATCGCCCCTCAAGGTTCTTGTCCAGGAACTGACGACACCCCGCAAGACCATGCTCCATCGAGCACAAACGACACTTCGTTTGACGTGGCACTTGTACCACCACACTTCTCACCACATCCGGAGAACACTCGCGAACAGTCTCGGGTTCACTAAACTGAACCTCGGATTCTGTCTGGAGTATCAACTCTTCCAGAAGATCACCAGCGATGGAGGAGGTAGAAGACATTCTGAAACGAGACAAAAGATGTTATTTTAAAGGGAAAAAAGTGATTTGGGTTCTATGCCGTTGGGAGCACGACAAGTTTTATAATTGGTCGCGTGATGCAACCACGCTCGGTTCGGATGTCCGCGACGCGTGTACGATTATCGTTACCGGGATAAGTTTTGATTATCCTACCTAACCGCCACTCATTTGATGGTAAATTCTCCTCTTTAACGACAACTAAATCATTAATGCAAATATCTTTTTGAGGAGACTTCCACTTAACTCGCCTATGTAACTCAGTTAAGTATTCACTTTTCCATCTCTGGCAAAAGTGTTGTTGCATTGCTTTGACTTTGTGCCATCGATTGACAATTTTCAAAGGCTGTTCTGCAATTTCAGGCTCAGCTGTAGATAACAGCTGCCCGCCGATCAAAAAATGGCCAGGAGTAAGTGGCTGAAAATCATTTGGATTTTCCGACATGGCGTTAAGTGGGCGTGAATTAAGGCAAGATTCGATACGACTTAGCAAAGTGAGAAATTCTTCGAAGGTAAAACTCATAACTCCGGCCATCTTTTTGAAATGGCTCTTGAAACATTTTACCCCAGCTTCCCACAATCCTCCCATATGGGGAGCACCAGCGGGAATGAAACGCCAAGAGATCTCTTGATGAGCATATTGTGCCTGCACGATATCGTTAGACTGGTTTAGAAAATTCTTAAATTCTCTTGTAAGCACCTTTGAAGCTCCTACGAAGTTGGTGCCATTGTCCGAATAAACCTTTGCTGGACAACCACGACGAGCGACAAATCGCGTAAACGCTGCCAAAAAGGTAGCTGAAGAAAGATCGCTGGTGGCTTCCAAATGAACTGCTTTTGTGGAAAAACAGACGAAAAGGCAGACATAGCCCTTAGTAATTCGACAGGCTCTACCCAGGTAGCTCTTTATATCGAACGGACCAGCAAAATCAACGCCGGTAGACGAAAAAGGGCGTGACAAAACAGTTCGCTCTGGTGGAAGAGCAGCCATTATTTGAGATCTTAACTGTTTTTGTGTATAACACAAGTTTTACAATTGAATAAAGTAGTTTTTATGAGGTTTTTTGCACGTGGAATCCAATATTGCGTTCGAATAAGTCGAAGCATTAGTTGATTCCCTCCATGAAGTGAATCTTCACGAATAAATCGTACTAAAAGCCGAGTAAAATGACAATTGTATGGCAATATAGGAAATCTTTCGTCGTAAGTAAGTGAAGGTGAAGAAGCAAGCCGCCCACCAACACGCAAAAGTGCATCTGTGTGCAGAAACGGATTTAGAGATAACAGCTCACTTTTAGTACCAAGGATTTGCTTGGTCTCAAATTTGTGGTACTCCTCCGAAAAATTTACTTTTTGGCACAACAAAATCAAGCGATTTTTAACAAATTTTATTCCTTCACACTCAATGTGAGGTGACTTGTGCGAAAATGCCGCACGAGTTTGCAGGCGGGTACGATTCACAAAACGAAAAACGTATGCCAGCACCCGTAAGCCTCGTGGAAGCGAGGAGAAATGTTCCAAGATATCTTCATACCTTGAAAAATAAGAAAAGTGAACTTTAACAGCTTTTCGTTCGAGAGACGTATCAACTGCTGAAGGTTGCACTTTTCCCTGCCAATAGTTTTCTAAAGAAAGCCAAGATGGCCCATGCCACCAAAGAGAATTATCAGCTAACTCTTGAGGTGAAATACCACGAGTTGCTAGATCAGCAGGATTTTCATGTGTGTCAACATGAAATCAATTTTTATTGCCAACTTTTTCAGCTATTTTAGAAGCTCTATTTGCAACAAAAGTTGTCCACGAGCAAGGGGGCTTGAAAAGCCAGGCAAGAACGATTGTGGAATCTGTCCAACAATACAAACGGTGCCTATCTATATCAAGATTAAAGATTCAACCATATCAGCTAGTAACGTAGCACCACACAATTCAAGACGAGGTAGTGAAATCGTCTTAACAATACAATCAGCTTGATTGACGCGGATATAAATCGACGCAGAATACGCCTTCTCAGAAGCATCGCAAAAGGCGTTCTTGTGAAATCACTCACCAAGAATATGTGAAAAAGATATTTTTATCGCCAAGCAATTAAACAGCACCTCCTACGTTGCAACAGAATATAATGTCACTCGATCAATTTCAGTTTTCCCACGTGGCGGCGCAGATAAATTTGCACAAAATCAGCAATATCGTTCCACGTCGTATCAGCGTAGTACTCCTATGAACTTCAAGGGATGGAATCCCACGTCACCACACAGCCAACTTGTTAAAAGATCCCACGTAGCAGCACAGCAAAAGTTTTCCTCAAAAAGCTCCCAAGTCACGGCAATAGGGCACCAAAAAGTTTTTTTTTTTTTAAAAAATATGTCGAAGTCCCAAATATATGTATGAGTTCTTCTTGGCACAACAGCACGCGCAAGAAATTTAATCTTTAAAAATCGCGGAAATCTGGCTCGTAATGGACCATATGTTTCTTTGCTCGAAGGACCATATGTTTCTTTGCAAAAGGAAACGACTTTTTTAAATGTTCGAATTTGACTTAGTTATTTTAATTTTTATTTCGAAAGTTACTACTATTTTAATTTAGTTAATCACTCGCGACGACCGTGCTGCTGTTGCCCAAGAACCTGCTGAATAATAGAACGAAAAAAACCAATTTGCCAACCGATAACAAAATTATCGAAGGTGGCCAAATGAGGGTTTGTAAAAATCCCCACAAATGACCCAAATCGAAGATGTTTACACTGAGTGTCATGTTTTCGATGTAAACACGTGGGATACGAATATTTTCAATATTTTCATATTGATGCAAAAATGTTTGCCAGGAAAGGAGACTGTGCGGTGGGATTTTTTCGTCCCAATCAATTTCATCCAACCAAATTCGCTGCATGAGGATTTTTGCTGTCACCACAATTGGTGCCAGCCAACCAGCAGGATCGAAGAGTTGGGCTATAGTTGACAAGACTTCCCTTTTAGTATAAAACGACTTTATTTCAAAACGCTTGACTGAGAAATAAAATGAGTCTGAAGTGGCATTCCAATGAACACCTAAAGTTTTTGCGCAACTTTCATCCTCTAACTTTAAAAAGTTTTCACGTAAAAGATGTTTTTCCGGGAAAATTTTGAGTTTTCTGAAAAAACTTTTCATTAAGGATCAACTCGGAACTTCTCTATCGAAAGAATTCATCGCCAATTATTCCTGTAGATTCGTCTGGCAGAAATTATAAAGTTAGCCATAAAAAATGGTTTTTTGGGATTTTCTGGGAAACTTTGGGGTCTTCCGGAAAACACTTTTCGTTTTTGATTTTGAAAGCTTTCATCGCTTACTCTTCCCGTGAATTCGTCTTGCTGAAAAATATAAAATAAGCCAAACAAAACAATTTTTCCGCTGGAAAATTTCCCAGACAACTCGAAATTACTGTTGAAAAGCTCGAAAGTAGCTTAAAACTCCCAACCAAAAAACATCGAAATTCATCACACTTGTATGTGCACGCTCCGTCACAAGGCGCCCATGCACCCTGGCCCGCACCAACACCGTGGGTAACAGCGTTACCAAGCGTTGAAGTGTCAGCGCAGAAAGTGTTGCGGGGGGAGGCCGCGTAGGGACATGTGCCCTAGTCGAGGACGCAATAGGTCCTGACTGCGGCCTCTGCCGGGACCCCGTATTCAATCCCTGAAGCGCTGGCTGACCACGGTGATGACTGGGTTAGTCTCGCTGTGCCTTTGCCTTGCGAGCCGCTCTCCGTCTTTGGGACCTTCTGGAAGAGGAGGACCATCGAGAACGTCCCCGAGTGGGTGAGTAAAGAAGAGTGTGGTGATCATCACCACAGTGGTGGCATCTTCCGGTGCTTCGGCAGCCCTGGCGCAAGTGACTTGAGGACAGGCAATTGGAGCAATATCCATAACTGAATACTGCCCTCAATCGCCCCTCAAGGTTCTTGTCCAGGAACTGACGACACCCCGCAAGACCATGCTCCATCGAGCACAAACGACACTTCGTTTGACGTGGCACTTGTACCACCACACTTCTCACCACATCCGGAGAACACTCGCGAACAGTCTCGGGTTCACTAAACTGAACCTCGGATTCTGTCTGGAGTATCAACTCTTCCAGAAGATCACCAGCGATGGAGGAGGTAGAAGACATTCTGAAACGAGACAAAAGATGTTATTTTAAAGGGAAAAAAGTGATTTGGGTTCTATGCCGTTGGGAGCACGACAAGTTTTATAATTGGTCGCGTGATGCAACCACGCTCGGTTCGGATGTCCGCGACGCGTGTACGATTATCGTTACCGGGATAAGTTTTGATTATCCTACCTAACCGCCACTCATTTGATGGTAAATTCTCCTCTTTAACGACAACTAAATCATTAATGCAAATATCTTTTTGAGGAGACTTCCACTTAACTCGCCTATGTAACTCAGTTAAGTATTCACTTTTCCATCTCTGGCAAAAGTGTTGTTGCATTGCTTTGACTTTGTGCCATCGATTGACAATTTTCAAAGGCTGTTCTGCAATTTCAGGCTCAGCTGTAGATAACAGCTGCCCGCCGATCAAAAAATGGCCAGGAGTAAGTGGCTGAAAATCATTTGGATTTTCCGACATGGCGTTAAGTGGGCGTGAATTAAGGCAAGATTCGATACGACTTAGCAAAGTGAGAAATTCTTCGAAGGTAAAACTCATAACTCCGGCCATCTTTTTGAAATGGCTCTTGAAACATTTTACCCCAGCTTCCCACAATCCTCCCATATGGGGAGCACCAGCGGGAATGAAACGCCAAGAGATCTCTTGATGAGCATATTGTGCCTGCACGATATCGTTAGACTGGTTTAGAAAATTCTTAAATTCTCTTGTAAGCACCTTTGAAGCTCCTACGAAGTTGGTGCCATTGTCCGAATAAACCTTTGCTGGACAACCACGACGAGCGACAAATCGCGTAAACGCTGCCAAAAAGGTAGCTGAAGAAAGATCGCTGGTGGCTTCCAAATGAACTGCTTTTGTGGAAAAACAGACGAAAAGGCAGACATAGCCCTTAGTAATTCGACAGGCTCTACCCAGGTAGCTCTTTATATCGAACGGACCAGCAAAATCAACGCCGGTAGACGAAAAAGGGCGTGACAAAACAGTTCGCTCTGGTGGAAGAGCAGCCATTATTTGAGATCTTAACTGTTTTTGTGTATAACACAAGTTTTACAATTGAATAAAGTAGTTTTTATGAGGTTTTTTGCACGTGGAATCCAATATTGCGTTCGAATAAGTCGAAGCATTAGTTGATTCCCTCCATGAAGTGAATCTTCACGAATAAATCGTACTAAAAGCCGAGTAAAATGACAATTGTATGGCAATATAGGAAATCTTTCGTCGTAAGTAAGTGAAGGTGAAGAAGCAAGCCGCCCACCAACACGCAAAAGTGCATCTGTGTGCAGAAACGGATTTAGAGATAACAGCTCACTTTTAGTACCAAGGATTTGCTTGGTCTCAAATTTGTGGTACTCCTCCGAAAAATTTACTTTTTGGCACAACAAAATCAAGCGATTTTTAACAAATTTTATTCCTTCACACTCAATGTGAGGTGACTTGTGCGAAAATGCCGCACGAGTTTGCAGGCGGGTACGATTCACAAAACGAAAAACGTATGCCAGCACCCGTAAGCCTCGTGGAAGCGAGGAGAAATGTTCCAAGATATCTTCATACCTTGAAAAATAAGAAAAGTGAACTTTAACAGCTTTTCGTTCGAGAGACGTATCAACTGCTGAAGGTTGCACTTTTCCCTGCCAATAGTTTTCTAAAGAAAGCCAAGATGGCCCATGCCACCAAAGAGAATTATCAGCTAACTCTTGAGGTGAAATACCACGAGTTGCTAGATCAGCAGGATTTTCATGTGTGTCAACATGAAATCAATTTTTATTGCCAACTTTTTCAGCTATTTTAGAAGCTCTATTTGCAACAAAAGTTGTCCACGAGCAAGGGGGCTTGAAAAGCCAGGCAAGAACGATTGTGGAATCTGTCCAACAATACAAACGGTGCCTATCTATATCAAGATTAAAGATTCAACCATATCAGCTAGTAACGTAGCACCACACAATTCAAGACGAGGTAGTGAAATCGTCTTAACAATACAATCAGCTTGATTGACGCGGATATAAATCGACGCAGAATACGCCTTCTCAGAAGCATCGCAAAAGGCGTTCTTGTGAAATCACTCACCAAGAATATGTGAAAAAGATATTTTTATCGCCAAGCAATTAAACAGCACCTCCTACGTTGCAACAGAATATAATGTCACTCGATCAATTTCAGTTTTCCCACGTGGCGGCGCAGATAAATTTGCACAAAATCAGCAATATCGTTCCACGTCGTATCAGCGTAGTACTCCTATGAACTTCAAGGGATGGAATCCCACGTCACCACACAGCCAACTTGTTAAAAGATCCCACGTAGCAGCACAGCAAAAGTTTTCCTCAAAAAGCTCCCAAGTCACGGCAATAGGGCACCAAAAAGTTTTTTTTTTTTTAAAAAATATGTCGAAGTCCCAAATATATGTATGAGTTCTTCTTGGCACAACAGCACGCGCAAGAAATTTAATCTTTAAAAATCGCGGAAATCTGGCTCGTAATGGACCATATGTTTCTTTGCTCGAAGGACCATATGTTTCTTTGCAAAAGGAAACGACTTTTTTAAATGTTCGAATTTGACTTAGTTATTTTAATTTTTATTTCGAAAGTTACTACTATTTTAATTTAGTTAATCACTCGCGACGACCGTGCTGCTGTTGCCCAAGAACCTGCTGAATAATAGAACGAAAAAAACCAATTTGCCAACCGATAACAAAATTATCGAAGGTGGCCAAATGAGGGTTTGTAAAAATCCCCACAAATGACCCAAATCGAAGATGTTTACACTGAGTGTCATGTTTTCGATGTAAACACGTGGGATACGAATATTTTCAATATTTTCATATTGATGCAAAAATGTTTGCCAGGAAAGGAGACTGTGCGGTGGGATTTTTTCGTCCCAATCAATTTCATCCAACCAAATTCGCTGCATGAGGATTTTTGCTGTCACCACAATTGGTGCCAGCCAACCAGCAGGATCGAAGAGTTGGGCTATAGTTGACAAGACTTCCCTTTTAGTATAAAACGACTTTATTTCAAAACGCTTGACTGAGAAATAAAATGAGTCTGAAGTGGCATTCCAATGAACACCTAAAGTTTTTGCGCAACTTTCATCCTCTAACTTTAAAAAGTTTTCACGTAAAAGATGTTCTACAGGCAGACCCGCCAAAATGCTTGTGGCATTGGAGGTCCACTTTCGCATAGCAAAACCTGCAGAATCAAGAGCGGATATAAGCTCATTTCTAGCCTTTAAAGCAGTTTCAACATCGTGAGCGCCTGCCAAAGCATCGTCAACATATGTGAAATGCCTAAGTATTTGAGCAGCAAGTGGGAATCGCTGTTGAATATCATCTGCTAACTGCAGCATAGTTCTAATGGCTAGATAAGGTGCACAATTAACACCGAAAGTTACGGTTTTCAACTCAAAATCTCAACCGCGTGATGCGGTAAATAGTAGTGAGATGGTGAGATCTCGAATTTTGGCGGAGCAATATTTTTCATGTGATCCAGTTTAAGATATTCGTTGACCACTTCATCATATTGAACTTTAAGTTCAGGATTCTTGTTCAATCGAGTTTCTCCCCTCGAGAGAATTCATCGGGGTAGCCACTTTTAAATGGCAACGTGACTATATAACGACCCCTAGCGTCTCGTCTAGTCGTTTTCTTATAATTGTCTTCGCAAAATTGATCAGCTTCCGTTAAAAATTGTTTTTTAGGAAGTTCCTCCAACTCCCAAAAACGTACGATCTGCTTATCGATCGCAACCTCACTGAAATGAGTAAGGCAAGTAGTGAAACTGGAGATTTATTTCCGAGGCATAGGGCCTGTAAATATCCAGCCGAAAACAGTTTCTTGAGCAAGCAGTGACCCTAAAACGTTTATTTTAATGCCATCGAGAATTATGGCGGTGTACAGATCGCCACCGATCAGTACATCTATTTGACCATTTTGAAAGAAGTGTGGATCAGCCAATTGAAAATCTGGCAGAGTCTGGCACACAGCTGGGTCAATCGAAACAGACGGAAAACTTCCAGTAACGCGTGAAAGCACAAAAGCAGTGGCTTCAATCTGGAATTGTCTATTTCTAGAACTGAGTATCAGATCACAAGCTTTTGAAACCTGTGCCGAAAATGTGTTATTTACGCCCGAAATCTGAGCATTGACTTCCCGAGTAGGGAGCTTTAAAAGCTTCTGTAAACGCTCGGAGACAAACGTACCTTCAGAGCCAGAATCGATAAGCGCTCTGGTTGTATACGCTGCTCCTAAGTGACATATGGTCACCATTGCTGTACCAAGCAATACGTGCTTAGCACTCGAGGCAAAGCATGTCTGGATGTCGTTACTAGTGGACTGTATTTGTGTAGAATGAGATTGAGTGTTAGAGCCCGAGGGATTGGGTCGCGAATTCGACTTGCTTGAGTCTACACTCAAAGCAGGGGCAGAGGCTGGAGTCGAATTGCGATGCAAAAAGAGTATTGTGACGTTGCTTGCACGTTGCACAAGTATACGTACTTTTGCACTCTTTCACTTCATGAGAGTTTGCTAAGCAGTTGATGCAAAAGTGATGCTTTCGAACAACTGCTAAGCACTGTTTAGCATCCATTTTTAAAAATTTCGTGCAATAACGCAGCGCATGTTGTTCCGACGAACAAATTTTGCAATTGGCCGAAGTTATCTTTACCTGATAATTATTAAGCCGTTTGCTAGAACTAGCGCTTTGATTTAGAGTGGCTGGCAAGGAATTTTGCCGGGGAATCGCACCCCTAGAGCTGCGAATATCAGAAACAGTTTCAAGTGTCTGAAACCTGCTTGTCAAGAAAGAATCGAGGTCTTTCCATTTAGGGATTTCGTTTTTATTTTGGATGGACTGCTCCCACAAAGAAAGTGTGATCACAGTCAATCGTGTAGAACATAAGTATACTAAGATTGCATCCCAATTTGAGATATCAACATTGTGTGTTTGAAGCGCAAAAATACAACTGTTAATATCTCTTTGAAGTTTTTTGAGCTCAGCGCCAGACTCTTTTGGCACTTGAGGCAAATTAAAAAGAACTTTAAGCTGGCTATTGACAAGGATACGTTTATTTTCGTACCTGTCAGACAAGTTTTGCCACGCTTGCATGAAACCATCATTTGTCAAAGGAGATTTCCGCACAATCTCCTTTGCTTCACCACGAGTTTTTTGATTTTAGTGGAAAAGTTTTTCCACTGGACCTAGCCGCGAGTTGTTTATGTAAATGGCCGTAAACATGTCCCTTAAGGACGGCCACGATAGGTAATCGCCGTCGAAAACCTCTGTATCGCAAGGTGGTACAGCCATGCTGTGACCAACTTCTGGCAAAGGAGCATCGACGCCCATTTGCTTAGGTTTTTTCTGAGAAAACTCAGAAATTTTTCCTGCCACGCGAAGATAAGCTTGGTAGCAGGTGCGATACTTATTTTTAATTGAATAAATTTCACCGTCTTGATCCACTTCGGCTAAACAAGCTTCATAGAAAACTTTAATTTTCCTCCACTGAGCCTTGAGTTCATCATTTTCAGCCTCTAAGGAGAAAACGTTATGTTCTTCAGCATTATCAAATTCATATATGAATTCGATGAACGAATCAGACAGACGGATGAAACTCTTTAGTTGTGTCATATTTTAAAAAGAAAAACTAAAAAAATAAATTTTAGCACAAAAAAGCAAAAATTTAATGTAAAATACAAATATATTTCACCGAAATAAGTGATTTTCACAAAAAAAATGCAACAATAAATCGCGAAAATGAAAAAAAATCTTAAAAATTTTCAAAGTATATGACTATGAAAAAAGATTTTAGCACAAAAAGTAAAAAATTTTAAGCGAAATACAATTAAACTTCACTGAAATAAGTGCTTTTCACCAAAAAACCGCAACAAAAACTAGCGAAATAAAAAAATCTGAAAAATGTTTGAAAAATATTAAGAAATATATTCAAAGCAAATATAAAAATGCCCGATTTGTCCGTAAAATAAAAAATTATTACAAAAAACACAATTATATTGCAGAGAAAATTTAACTGCAACGTATTTTAATAAAAAAATTTCCTTTGACAGGTTAAAAAAAAATATTTTTTGACTCACTGTGAACTTTGCTCACAATATGTATGTGAATCGTGAAAGAAAAAAAAAATTCACTATACAAAATATTTTTTACCGTCAAAAAATATTTTCAATCCACTGTGCAAATTTCTAACAAAAACGCAATTGAAAATGTTTGCCCGAAATTTAATCACCTTAGTCCCACTGTGCAAGTAGTTTACTCTCACTAGCAAGTAATACCACAAGAACAACAATGTAAAGATCAACGAACTGACCAACTCAAGTTGCCGTCGAGGGGAACACAATGGAAATTGAAACAATTTTTTTTGTAATTTTTTCTTTTGCGATCCCGCAATTTTTCTGTCTTGCAAAAAAAGGCAAGAGAAACTGAAAACGATTTTTTCCTCACGAAATGCACTAACAAAAAAAATCGTACACGGATTTATGCAAAAAAAAGTCATAAACTTTACGTATGTAATATGCATATATTGGCGCCAAAATAAATTGTTACATATGTACGTATGTATTTCAAAAAATTTAACAAAACTGTATGTATATATGTAAATGCAATTTTCTGATTTCTTTTAAACGTCTTTAAATTGGCTTTTTTAATATATGCAAATTTCACACAACACGAAAAACTCACTTTGCGAACCGAAAAAATGGACGGACTCCGAACCGAGATTTTGGAAAAAATGGTTTTATATAAAAAGTATATAAACCAATCACTATTTTTTCGAATTTTAAAACAACAAAAAACACCACGTACCTTTATTTTCTTTGTTTTTTAAAGAAAATTTAAGATCAATTTAAAGTTGCAGTTTGCCGACGGCAAAACAGATGATCTTCTTGTTGTTGTTGTTGGTGTTGTTAAGCTGCTGCTGTTGATGCTGATAAAGCGGCTTCTGTTGGTGCTTATTAAAAACACTTTTCGCACTTTTAGCACTTTAAATATATAAGTATATATAATTTATATATATATACTAGCCTTCTTTGCCCGCTCCGCTAGGCATGTTTGTTTTGTTTTTTGATTCCCAATAGCTTAGAAGGTATACATTGATAAAATTTTGATTTTCGCCACTGCCACGTCACCAATAAAAATTTAGGTATTTTGAGAAGTTAATTTCATTTCAAACCATCTTAAAAATTGGCAATGGCATAGCTGGAGTGTCCCAGGAAACCATCAATTAAGGCTTGTTGATAGTTTGCTTTAGATGTTTTTCCTGTAGCACATCTAGATGTTCTTCGTTTTGACTATGAAGCCTTCGGGTGACCTTCGGGAAGCATCAGGTGTTCCAAAAAAGTATCAATTGAAGTTCATTGATGGTTCACCATGGATTTTTCCCTCTCGTATACCTAGATATTCTTCGTTTTGACTATGAAGCCCTCGGGTGACCTTCGGCAAACTTCGGGTGTTCCAAAAAACTTTCAGTTAAAACTTGTTGAAAGCTTGCCATAGATATTTTTCCTCTCGTATACCTAGATATTCTTCGTTTTGACTATTAAGCCTTCGGGTGGTCTTCGGAAAACTTCGTGTATAGCATAAAAACATTCCCATACCTAATATATACTCATTTCCAAATTTTCAGCTCAATTGGATGAATGGTTTCTGAGTGATAATGCTTCAGACAGACACACAGACACACAGTCATTTTTATATATATAGATTAGAGCGCCCACAAGATGTATGAAATGTGCAAAGTTGTGAATTTGTTTGCTCCCCGTCCATTTCCTGAAATTAGAGGTCAAAAAAATAAGCTCTCAAAAAAAAATTTGGAATCGATAGTGGAAAAAACCCAGCCGGTTTTCGATCAAAGGTCGAAAAATTGACTAAAAAAAGGGAAGTCGCTTTGACTGCCCATTACTTCAAAACTGTTCATTTTTTCATAATATTTTCAAGACAACTTTTGTAGAGCATAATTAGGTCAACATTATCTTCTTAGAAAGTTTTGGTCCAAACATTAAACTTGTTGCTGTTTCGGTACAAAAATTTAAATTTTTTAGGAAAATTTTCATGTTTTTTTTGCTATAAATTGGTTTTTTGTAATTTTTAAAGGGCGGAATATTTGTTATGGAATTCTTATGTTAAAGGAAATTAAATGTTAATTAATTTAAAAAGAAAAATTTTACAAAAATATTAAATTTTAAGGTATGGAGCCGGTCTCAAAGTTTGGAAAAAAATGAAGTATTTTAATTTTTTTCTTTTAATCGCTTTTTTATTGGATGCAAGAAAAAGTATTGCTAGTTTTTATTACATGCATCATTTAGAACTGCTTTTTGCCTTCAAAATGAGCTATGAAATGGACTTGTGCGACATTTTTTCAAAAAGTTATGATCATTTTAAAATGACATCATGAAAGTTAAAAATCATGTATGGATTTTCTATAGCAATTGCCATATTACTATATCTTTTATAATGTTATTTTAAAATGGTCATAACTTTTTAAAGAAAAATCATACAAGACTATTCTGTAACTCATTTTGAAGAAGAAGAACAGTACTAAATGACACATTTAGTAGAAAAGACCAAAACGATTTTGTGCGCGTTCTACACTACCTCAAAAATCGTGTTTTTTGAACATTAGGGGTAAGATATCTCACAAACCATAAGTGATACAGCAATTTCGCGTCCAATTTCGAATTCAGCATTAATAACTACATCTAAAATTACTATTTTGGTTTTGATTTGTAGTCGTTTTTTATAAATACCGTTTTTCGACCTCATTTTAAAAACCATGCCGTGAACCAATTTTGAAAACTTTTTTTTCTTATTCAGTAAATGCTCAGGTGCAATTCCACAGCTTTGTGCAGCTCTCGACAACTTGATTGAAATTTTTTCCTGAACTGCTTGCACGAATTTGGAAATTTTCGATTATCTCTACTGGAACAGCCCAAAAACGCTCTATAACGAAAATAAATGCTATTTTCGTGTTTAGCAATCCCAAATTAGTTAAAGAAATATGTCTACTGAAATGGTTTCTTACCAGATTAAAAATTAAGAAGAAAAAATAAAAAAAAAAAATTTTTTTTAACTTTGAAATGGGCTCCATTTCTTAAAAACTAAAATTTTTTAGTAATTTTTCTTTTAAATTAATTAACGTTTAATTCCCTACAATATAAGAATTCCAGAACAAATATTCCACCCTTTAAAAATTACAAAAAACCAATTTATGGAAAAAAAGTCATGAAAATTTTCTTAAAAAATTTAAGTTTTTGTACCGAAACAACAACAAATTAAATTTTTGGATCAAAATTTTTTAAGAAGATAATGTAGACCAAGTCATGCTCTACAAAAATTGTCTTGAAAATATTATGAAAAAATGAACAGTTTTGAAGTAACGGGCAGTCAAAGCGACTTGCCTTTTTTTAGTCAATTTTTCGACCTTTGATCGAAAACCGGCTGGGTTTTTTCCACTACCGATTCCAATTTTTTTTTTGAGATCTTATTTTTTTGATCTCTAATTTCAGGAAATGGACGGGGAGCAAACAAAATCAGAATTTCGCACATATGGGCGCTCTAATATATATATATATTGATTTTTTATAAAAAGCTTTGGTTTTTTTTCACAATTTTTATTGTATATTCCACAATTTATCACTCGCGGCGAGCACAAAGTTTTTCTTTTTGTTTAAAAAAAAGTTTTAATTTTTCAAAAACCGATTGCGCGGCACACAAAAACGGCTCGATAGGACCAATGAATATTTCCGGGGGAAATTAAAGGGGAAAAAATTAAACTTTTAAAAACTTTAAAAACTTTGGGAAAAAGGCGGCAAAGAAATAAAACTCGCGGAGTTCGAAATTTAACGTGACTTTATTGCTTCATCGACATGAAAACAATGTCGATTTTTAAGAGGGAGCGGGAAGCGCTGCCCACACAAGAATAGAAGAAAAAAGGAGAAAGGAAACCTAATAGTTTGCCCTCTGGAAGTTTTGGAAGCAGTTGAAATTTTTCGACTCAGAAAACGGTTTTTTTTTAATATAACTCAAGACGAAAGAGCCGCAAAGAAACATTCGACCCCAATAATTGTAGGAAATCTATTTTGATATATTTTTGCTTTTAAATCATTATTCCGAGGCTAAACGTTTGTCCGCTAGACGGCGCCAATTACTAAAAACAAAAGTATATCATGAAAAAACAACCTTTTTATGCCCTACACCCATATATTCACTTTGTCCTTCCGTTTGTAATGCTGAGAAAGAGGCGTATATATATTCTTGATCAGCGTCACCTTCTGAGTCGATATAGCTATGTCCGTCTGTCTGGCTGGCTGTGTGTGGAAATACATTTTTTGGGAAAACTAAGCTATATAATTCAATGAAATTTGGTGCACAGCCTCCGCTGTCAAAGTTAGCTCTTGGGATTGAAAATGAGTGAAATCGGTCAACGAACACGCCCACCGCCCATACAAGCAATATATTCAAAATGCAATTTTAGGAGTATTTTTCATGACAATGCAACCAAAATACGCATAAATACTAAAAATTGTAAGCGCAAGCTCTAAGCAAAAACTGGGGGAATTCGGACAAGAGGGCGTGGCACCTCTCATACAAGCAAAAGGTTCAAAACGCTATATTGAAAACATTTTTTGGGATAATCCAACCAAATTTCATTCAAATATTAAGAACTATAAATTCAAACTCTGAGAAAAATCTGGGTGAATCCGGACAAGAGGGCGTGGCACCTCCTATATAAGCAAAATTTTCAAAATACAGCTGTGTAGGGTATTTAATGTTTGAATAGGCCGAAGGTAACACCCTTACTAGTTATGTTTTAGTTTAAAAATATATTAAAATTTTGATAAGAAATTTAAGATGAAGTCAAGAGCTTTCAAACGTTATCTTCAGAATACAAATCAGCTGACAGCATTTTTCCATAGCTAACAGTTAAATATAAATACAATGAAATTTGCACGAGATATAAGAGTTATAAGAGAGAGACATAAGAGTATTTTTTTTTTTTTTTTTTGAAATCTATGATTTTGGGTATTTTTTTGTAAAACAAAAAAACTGTCATACCTCGCGCAAATTTTAACTGACTTTTTTTCTGAAGATAGCGTTCAAAAGTCCTTGACTTCTTTAGTTTTGGGAAAAATTAAAAATTTACCCATAAAAAGGTAGTACTCATAAAAAAACTTTAAATTATGGAAGCAAAATACACTGTGAAACGAAAATACCTAAAATCATACTTTTACAAAAAATAAAAAATGTGTAAAAATTTTCATATCTCGTGGAAATTTCTGCTGATTTGTATTCTAAAAATAACGTTTGAAAGCTCCTGACTTCTTCTTAAATTTCTTAATATTTGGTATATATAAAACTAAAACATAAAAAGATCGTTTTTTTATTATATACTTTTGCTTTTAACAAATGGCGCCCTCTAGCGGACAAACGTTTAACCTAGCAATAATGATTTGGAAGCAAAAATATAGAAAAATAGATTTCCTACATTTATTGGGTCTAATACCCTTTTTACACTGGCATCGAAAACTGCTCGTTTCGCGTCATTGGTTTTGAAAACGAGATACTTAAAAATTGCATTCACACTTGTGCTTCTCGTTTTTGATGACAGCTGATGTTAGCTTCCTGTCATAACAAGAGCAATCTGAAAATTGTGAAAACAGCTAGTAAGAAAATCTCAAAAAATGGATATTTTACCTAAAGTTTTAGTCGCTTGCGAAGAACTATTGTAAATAAATTAATTATTTGTGACGATGCACAGTGCGGAAAAATCCAAAAATCCCGGCCAAAAGTCGAAAGAATAACCGTAAAGTTTTCAAACTAGGCGGGCATGGCTGTTAAATATTTCTTAGCTATATATGTAAATTTGGATAAAATTGACCGACGGACTCGCCCACTTCCTATATGACAAAATTAATTTTGACCATAATTATACCATTTTTATTCAGAAATTGTTTAAATTTAGTAAAATGAGAGTATACGACTCATAAATGATATCCGCAAAGAATAGGCGTGGTCAAAGATTAAAATCGCCCACCTCCAATATGACCTAAAATTGATTTTTATCATAACTCTTAGATTTTCCATCAGAAATTGTTTAAATTTAGAAAAACTAGAGTATACAATTTACTAATGATGTCCGCAAAATATAGGCGTGATCAAAAATCTCTCATATGACATAAAATGAATTTTAATCATAACTCTTTCATTTTTCATCAGAAATTGTTTTAATTTAGTAAAATAATAGTATACAACCAATTTTTTATGATTGCAAAAATTGGGCATGGCCAAAACCCAAGTTCACCCACGTCCCACGTAACCTAAAATCAAAACTTAAACATTTTTAATCAGAAATTTTTAAATTTAATAGAAGAGCATTTTCAAAGAGAATGGCCCTAGTCCAAAAATTAATACGCCCACCACTACTTGAGGTCTCTTTACCGTATTGTAAAAACTGCATGCCTATAAAAAGAGGTTCATACCAATTATATCTACTCTGACTCAGATTCGACATAAAATTAGACATGTACACCAATTAATTTTTATTAAAAAAATAATTTATTTTCTAACAATTTCTTTTTTTACTGGAGCAGGTATGTATTATTAAGTGTAATTTGAATAGTGGGCAAGAGTGGTGGCTGCAAATTGAAGAGAAGGTAAACAATACTTCAGTCTATCAAATCATGCCAAAAAATTGCTGGAACTAAGTGGAACTTTTTTTTTGGCACTCTAGCGTTCTACGTACTAAAAATAAATTTTGGGTTTCTTAGAAATATGCCACTTTTACAGTAATTTTTTCCATTTATGAATGTAAATGATTCACCAAAATATTCAGAAAAGAACAGAGTTAAAGACTTGTAGCCGAAATATTAGGATTTTGCCGCACTGTGCGATGCATCAAAAATTAAAAGAAAGCAAAGGCAAGTTATTAAAAAAATTTAAAGATGCTGGAAGATACACAGGATCCGCGGATTGAATGGGAATGGGATTCCATGACTATTTATTATATTATTAATAATTTATTTCAATTTTGCTTTGATTTTTTTTTTTTTAATTGAAATAATAATGTCAAATGTGGCATGTGAAAAATTCACAGTTTATTACATTCATTCACAATTTACTACATTTATTCACAATTGCACCTGCTTTCAATGACAGTTTGGCTAGTATTTGTAGAAAACAGCTTTTGAGATGTTTTCTTTTGACGCTTAATTTGTATGGAAAAACCAGCCGTTTTTGACTGGTTTTTGCTCAAAGACGAATGATATGAAAATCGAGCCGTTTCGATGCCAGTGTGAAAAGGGTATACAGTTTCTTTGCGGCTCTTGTGTCTTGAGTTATAGTAAAAAGCCGTTTTCTGAATCGAAAAATTTCAATTTCGATCCCCATACAAAAAAAAAAGTTCGCTTTAAGCCCCCCATTTTGAAAGCTTATCGGTTTTAAATTTTAAGTAAAAAAAATTTTTTTTCTTTCAACCTCCAAACAAGCTCTTAAATGATTTTTTGGTATAGCTCCGCCATATCCTCAAATTGTTGAAATTGAAGAAATTATAGCGAATCTAAAACCTCAGTACAAAATATGAAAAACAGGATGTTTCAAGAAGAATTTAGGAGCTTATTTAGAGGTCAAAAAAATTGTTTTGCCTTAGAAATCAAAACCGATAAGCTTTCAAAATGGGGGGCTTACGGCGAACTTTTTTTTATGATACTATCTAGTATGCAGTCTTTTTTTTGAATTTTGCTGCACCCTTAGTATACAAATTCATAACATACACATTTTCCAACCCATTTCAATTAAAGATCGTAATTTTTATTTGGAATTAAACGCATTTTGTGAAAAAATTAAAATATATATGGCTTACGTTAGAAAGTTTTGCTTAAAAAAGACGTTAAACTGCAAAAAACGAAAATTTTGTTTGCAAATTTTAAATATCCCTCAAAATATCTCCACATATTCCCATTGAACTTATACTATTTGGAACAGCCATAAATTTCTCTTTCCAAATCAAAATTTTTAATCAGAAAAAATATAACTGAGCGTCAAATTCTCAAGTGCACAAAGCCACGCAAAAGCTGTTTTTTTAGGATACAAAAGTTAGAAGAACTAATAAAAACGATATCTGCTTAATTTTTTTTTTTTTTCATTCTGAGAAAAACCAATGGAGCACTTTTAATTCTACTAGAAGGCCTATTTTGGCTAAAAAAGCATGTTTTTTGGTAATAACTTTTTTTCCATTACAAAATGGATACCCAGGAGTGCTTAAGAAATAAAGACTATGTTCTTACAAAAATATTGGCGTTTAATAACAATTTTTTTTTTTTTTGGTGTGGATAACATTCGGTTCCAAAAATCGATTTTTTTACGTTTTCCAATAACAAGGTCGGAAAAACTATTTTTTACTCAGAAGCAAGGCATATAACGAAAAAATGCTTGGAATTGTTCAAAAAATACGTGTGAATTTTTTCAGAATTTTTTGAGATATTTTATAATTTTTCATAACTGACAAAAATAAAAAATAAAAAAAATTCCAAAAATTCTGAAAAAATTCACACCAATTTTTTGAAGGATTTTAAGCATTTTAAATCATACGAAATTTTTTCGTAGATGCCTTGGTTTTAAGTTATCCTAGCATTTTGATGACAAACGTGAGCTTAACAGCTGAAAACTCAATTTGATAAATTTTTTGAAAAAATAAAAAAAAAAATTCCAAAATTTCTGAAAAAATTCACTTGATACTATGACGTAGGTATTCTTATAGTATGTAGTTTGAAAATCAACATTCATATTACTATAAACATTTCTATGCGGAAAATACCTTAAAATAGGATATCTGCTAAACTAAGGATCGGACGAAAACAACTTGCGCCATTTTTCGATATGAAATTCATATAACTTGAACACTTGCAGGCGGAAAATAACTTAAAATAGGATGTCTCCTAAACTGTGGGTCGTATGAAAACAATTCGCATTACTTTTCGATACGAAATATTCTGAGCTACAAAATTGTGGAGTATCATTTTTTGTGCGACAGTCAAATCGGTCAAACTGAGAAATAAATCGACTAAAGAAAGAAAATATGGCATTTATATGTTGGATTGGAAAGTCCAATTTCAATGGATCATAACTCCTAAACTATAGGTCGTACGAAAAGAAGTTCCACCACTTTCAATAGGAGCTACAAAATTGTGGAAGAAAATTTTTTTGTTGATATAACCGTTAGCGAGATATTTGCCAAAAATTAATTTTCTCGACCTATTGAACCCGATATCTCACGAAGGCACCACCTCTCAAGATTTGACTAGAACAAAGGTTCATAACTACTATTGGAAGAACACCCACAAAAAAATTCAGCTTTGATACTATGAGGAGTGTCAGTCAAGCGCTGGCTCTCCGTCTATAATGATTTTTATATGAGGAAAAAACAAACATTCTAACCTAATAAGATGATTTTTATACCCTACACCCAGGGTATATTCACTTTGTCCTTCCGTTTGTAACGCAGAGAAGGAGGCGTGGCAGGTATAGAAAAGTATATATATTCTTGATCAGCGCCACCTCCTGAGTCGATATAGCCATGTCCGTCTGTCTGGCTGGCTGGCTGGCTGGCTGGCTGGCTGGCTGGCTGGGTGGCTGGCTGGGTGATGTGTGTGGAAATACACTTTTTGGGAAAACTAAGCAAGATAATTCAATGAAATTTGGTACCCTGCCTCCGTCATCAAAGATAGCTCGGGGGATTGAAAATGAGCAAAATCGGTTAACGGACACGCCTACCGCCCATACAAAAAATATATTCAAAATGCAATTTTAGGAGTATTTTTCACGACAATGCAACCAAAATACACATAAATACTAGAAATTGTAAGCGCAAGCTCTGAGAAAAAACTGAGCGAACTCGGACAAAAGGGCGTGGCACCTCCCATATAAGCAAAAGCTTCAAAACGCTATACTGAAAGCGATTTTTGAAATATTCGAACCAAATTTAACTCAGACACTAAGAACTATGAATGAAAAAAAAATTGGGTGAAATCGGACAAGGGGGCGTAGCACCTCCCATATGAGCAAAAGTTTCAAAATGCCATACGGAAAGAGTTTTTTGAGATAATCCAAACAAATTTCACTCAAATACTAAAGACTATAAATGCACGCTCTAAGCTAAAACTAGAGGAACTCGGACAAGAGGGCGTGGCACCTCCTATATAAGCAAAAGCTTCAAAACACTATGCTGAAAACATTTTTCACTCAGACATTTAAACCTATAAATGCAAGCTCTGAACAAAAACTGGGTGAACTCGAACCAGAGGGCGTAGCATCTCCCATATGAGCAAAATTTTAAAAATACTGCAGTGTAGGGTATTTAATGTTTGGCCAGGCCAAATTTTACACCCTTACTAGTTTGACTTGACTCCATTGTCATTCTCAGCCTCATATATATACAAAATTTTACATATTTTTATGTACCCAGTGTGCCAAACGGACTCGTTTCGGATCCGTAACGGGTTCATATTTTCGTTCTTTTTATCTGTTACGGAATCCGTTACGTACCCGTTACTGATCCGTTTGCGGGAAGGATTCCTAAAAAAAAAAAGAAACGTTTTTTCTTCTTTTATGGATCCGTTTCGAACCTGTAACGTACATCAAAAACGAATTCAAAACGGATTCGCTTTTAATAATGTTAATGCTGCTTATAAAAAAAAAAGAAAACAGGGAAGTATTCTGTGTTGTTTTTCTTCCCTTCTTTTAATAAAAAATTTTATATACTCAAATTTGGAATCAAAAACATTTTTTCAAACAGAGTTTGAAAAGTTTACAAAAAATCATACGCAATAAAATAAAAAGAAAAAAAAAACAAATCAAAAATATTTTTTTTATCATAAAAATTAAATAAAGCAAATCCGTTTTGAGTTCGTATTTGAAGTATTTACGGAATCGAAACGGATTTGCCCAGGTTTGAATCCTACCAGAGGTGGATTTTTACCCTTTATTTTTCTTTTTATTATTTTTTAATTGCTAATAGGCGCATCAAAACGGTTTTTTTCTGTAAATATACAGAATTAACATATTTAAAAGCAAATCCGTTTTGAATTCGTTTTTACATAAGTTTCGGATTCGAAACGGGCCCGCACTGCGGAATTTAATTTTTTTTTATTCGCTAATAAGCGCTTCAAAATGTTTTTTTTTTTTATCTAAACAAAGCGTTTTGAATTCGTTTTTGATGTACGTTACGGGTTCGAAATGGATCCGTTACCGCGGATTACGTTTTTTATACCTTTATGAACTCGTAATGGATTCGAAACGGATCCTCATCCGTTTTTGTGCACATTGGGTAAGAACAAAATTTTTTCAAGTTTATTCTTTCCAATCAGAAAAATTACTTTATTAATTCTGTTATTACAACGTATTAAAGTTTTGTAGGTGATGCCACGCCCATATGCGAACCTATATAATTTTTTGATTTTCTACAAATTAATGCTGATCTTTGCGAATAGGTGATCCCAGCTTTTTATCAAAATCGTTGAAATCGCTTTCGAGATATATTGAATTCATTTCACAAAATGTTAAAAGGTAGGCGTGTCACTTACTTAATTTCGCTCGTTGCAAGGTAGTTTCACTAGACCTTGAGTTGCAAAATTTCACCAAACTATCTTGTCTCGGTTGTGAAAAATCACCTAATAAATGAATCAGTTTGATGATTTTTTCCAACTACCCATCTTTCTTATTCCCATATTGTTCCGCCATATTGTTTTTTTCAAAAACAGCACTCGGCATTCGAAAGCAGACACTTCAACAAAAAAAAATGAGGTATGATATGACCTATTTAGACTCACCAGATTTTGGGCAGCGAGGTGGCATAGTTGACGTGAAACGTCCCATATTTGTATGTTTTTTTGTTGACCGCAAAACTAACGTAAGCGCTTTAAAAACCAGAGAAGGAGGCGTGGCAATTATGGAAAAGTATATATATTCACCAAAGTCACCTCTTTAGTCGGTATAGCCATGTCAATCTGTCTAGATGGATGTTATTGTGTCCGTGGAAGTATTTTTCACTGGAAAACTAAGAGGGTTCGTTGTAAAAGTAAGCTCGTAGAATTTAAATAAAGCTTGAAGCCCCAGTCTTTTACTTTAAAAATCAGTTTAAATTATATCGATATCTTTTTTTGTCTTCGAAATTTTGTGAGCTGAAATATCGAAAAAAAATGGATTTTTCCTTTTTTACCTTTTCAGGTTAGAATAATTGGAAGAAGAAAAAAGATATTGATATAGTTTTAACTGAAGAAAAATAAGGCTTTAAGCTGCTTTTTAAGGTTTTATTGTTAAGGATTTCCTTGTTCTATTGTATAACCTTAAAAAATTCAAAATAAAAAAATTTATTTTATTTGCTTCCCAGTGTGCCAAACGGACTCGTTTCGGATTCGTACCGGGTTCATATTTGCGTACTTTTTATCCGTAACGGAATCCGTTACGTATCCGTTACTGATCCGTTTGCGGGAAGGATTCCTAAAAAAAAAACGAATCGTTTTTTATACTTTTATGGATCCGTTTCGAACCTGTAACTTACATCAAAAACGAATTCAAAACGGATTCGCTTTTAATACCCAGTGTGCCAAAAGGACTCGTTTCGGATCCGTAACGGGTTCATATTTTCGTTCTTTTTATCCGTTACGGAATCCGTTACGTATCCGTTACTGATCCGTTTGCGGGAAGGATTCCTAAAAAAAAAACGAATCGTTTTTTCTTCTTTTATGGATCCGTTTCGAACCTGTAACGTACATAAAAACGAATTCAAAACGGATTCGCTTTTAATAATGTTAATGCTGCTTATAAAAAAAAAAGAAAACAGGGTGAAGCGCATATTTTTAATTAAAAAAACAAAATAACAAAAAAAAAAAAAATTACTAGCCCGGCCGGGAGTCGAACTCAGGCTCTCGGGGTATTACTCTTTCATACACGAGACGTTAGACAACTAGGCTATTGGCCGATATGATGTTTACTTAACTGATGTAGACTTATTTGATGTTGAGATTTAAAGTTTGTATATTAAATAAATTTCTGTTGTTTTTTTATAAGTATTCTGTGTTGTTTTTCTTCCCTTCTTTTGATAAAAAATGTTATATACTCAAATTTGGAATCAAAAACATTTTTTCAAACAGAGTTTGAAAAGTTTACAAAAAATCATACGCAATAAAATTAAAAAGAAAAAAAAAAACATAAAAATATTTTTTTTATCATAAAAATTAAATAAAGCAAATCCGTTTTGAGTTCGTATTTGAAGTATTTACGTAATCGAAACGGATTTGCCCAGGTTCGAATCCTACCAGAGGTGGATTTTTACCCATTATTTTTCTTCCTTTTTTTCTTTTTATTATTTTTTAATTGCTAATAGGCGCATCAAAACGGTTTTTTTTCTGTAAATATACAGCATTAACATATTTAAAAGCAAATCCGTTTTGAATTTGTTTTTACATAAGTTTCGGATTCGAAACGGGCCCGCACTGCGGAATTTAATTTTTTTTTATTCGCTAATAAGCGCTTCAAAATGTTTTTTTTTTTTATCTAAACAAAGCGTTTTGAATTCGTTTTTGATGTACGTTACGGGTTCGAAATGGATCCGTTACCGCGGATTACGTTTTTTATACCTTTATGAACTCGTAATGGATTCGAAACGGATCCTCATCCGTTTTTGTGCACATTGGGTAATGTTAATGCTCTTATAAAAAAAAAAGAAAAATGGTGAAGCGCTTATTTTTAATTAAGAAAAAAAAGAAAATAACAAAAAAAAAAGAAAAAATTACTAGCCCGGCCGGGAGGCGAACCCAGGCTCCCGGAGTATTACTTTTTCATACACAAGACGTTAGTGAACTAGGCTATTGACCGATATGATGTTGACTTATCTGATGTAGACTTATCTGATGTTGAGATTTAAAGTATGTATTGATTAAACAAATTTCTGTTGTTTTTTTATAAGTATTCTGTGTTCTTTCTCTTCCCTTCTTTTGATAAAAAATATTATATTCTCAAATTTGGAATCAGAGTTTGAAAAGTTTACAAAAAATCATACGCAATAAAATAAAAATACAAAAAAAAAAAAACAAATCAAAAATATTTTTTTCATCATCATTAAAATTAATTAAAGCAAATCCGTTTTGAGTTCGTATTTGAAGTATTTACGGATTCGAAAAGGATTTACCCAGGTTCGAATCCTACCAAAGGTGGATTTTGATCCTTTATTTTTCTTTTTTTTTTTGCTTTTTATTTTATTTTAATTGTTAATAAGCGCATCAAAACGGTTTTTTTCCGTAAATGTACAGCATTAACAATTTTAAAAGCGAATCCGTTTTGAATTTGTTTTTACATACATTTCGGATTCGAAATGAGTCCGTACTGAGGAATTGCCAGGGCTCGAATCCTACCATAGGCGGATCGATAATTTTTTTTATTTTTATTAATTTTTTTTAATCGCTAAAATGGCTTTTTTTTATTTAAACACAGCATTAACATTTTTAAGAGCAAATCCGTTTTGAATTCGTTTTTAATGTACGTTTCGGTTTCGAAATGGATCCGTTAGCGCGGATTACTTTTTTTATCCCTATATGAACTCGTAACGGGTTCGAAACGGATCCTCATCCGGATCGAAAATTAGTCTTTAGGCCAAGATTTCTCGAGAAACATATAAGATATAGCAATTCTGAGGCCAGATTCAGTATCAGCATCAAAATTAACATTGAAAATATTTTTTCTTGTTTTCGTCTGTTGCTTATTTTCTAAAAAAAACGCAAAAGTTAATTTTTTTAACAAAAAAATTTCCAAAAAAAATTTTATAAGTACAATATCTCGTTAACGCGATCAGTTAAAATTTTTAAAAATAGCATTTTTTAATCTTCAAATAAACAGAAAACTAACTAGAAACCCAGTTTTTTGTTAAATTTTGTCAAACTTTTTTGTTTGATTCAGAAACAATGTGAAGATCATTTGGTAACCGAAATTTGACCCGAAAAATCGATTAGCTGATTTAAAAAAAAAACTTTTTCTGTGTTTGGACCCACGTCCAAACCTGGACCTGGAGTGGGAATACATCGGTGTAAGACCAAGTTCAAACGAGGTGTGTGTGTCATATTTTGTATGTTTTTTACACTAAATAGTTCTGTGAATTAACATTACAGTTAATCTGACCGTTTTTGTGAGGTGGTACAATTTCAACCTTTAAAATTGTTACAACTTTCCTTCTGTGTATTAGATAAATGAAATAAATGTATTCTTTAGAGATAAAACAATGTTATTTCAAATAACGTATGCGCCTCATTTTAATTTCAATCCAGGCCTGCGAAAATATCGCATGCGCCATAAATTAATGAAATAGGCACAAAATCAATTTAGAAACGCGTCTATTATTTATATGAGGTTTATTATAAACTAAATTAAACGTTTAAAAAAAATCCGCCATGCATGTTCGAAAAAAAAAATCTCTCCTGTAAAATTTGCTTTTTGTCGCATACGCTACTGTTGCGGCTCGATATATCGCTGAGCTAAAATGTGCAGAGTTATATGAACGTTGATTTGCAAATTGCTATAATAGTGGAGTCAATAAAGCCAAAAAACAGGCAAAATGAGGAAGTCCTCAAGAACAGCTCCGATTTTGATGATTTTTTTTTCAAATTTTGTTTTTTATTTAAAATCAGAAACATTTTGGAGCGCGGTCGAAATTATAAAATTTTTTAAACAATATTTAAAATTTATGTTTTCATAAAAAAAAAATTGGAAAAAAGATACAACAAACATAAATCCAAATAGTCATTTTATATGTTTTTGGCAATTTTAAATCTGAATCTGGTATTAGAATTGCTGTATCTTATATGGTTTCTGAGATATCTTCTCTTTTTATAGGGTCTAAAATTGTGTATATAAAAACTGTTGCCATGTTTTTCTCAAGAACGGCTTAAGCGATTTTAATGAGACTTTGAAAAATGATGCGCATTAGCATATACTAAAGAATGAAATAGACTTTGACTTGGTATATACTTATAAAGAGGCATGGCACCGCCCCAAACTCTTAATTTGATTTGGTCATATCTTTTGAACCGTATAAAATTGTTTGATGAAAATAAGTACACAGCTACTGACTATCAATGCCTTATAATGGGCAAATTCAGATTCAGCAGATTCAGATTTAGAATTGCCAAAAACATATAAGATGACTATTTTGATTTTTGTTTGTTGTATTTTTTTCCAATTTTTTTTTATGAAAACATAAGTTTTTTAAATATTGTTTAAAAAATTATATAATTCCGACCGCGCTCCAAAATGTTTCTGATTTTAAATAAAAAAAAAACAAAATTTAAAATAAAAAATCATCAAAATCGGAGCTGTTCTTGAGGACTTTCATCTAAAATGCTTTATTGACTCCACTATAATTCATGAACAGTAAGTTGTACGAATACCACTCTAACAGTATTCTATAGAAAATTTATAGAGCTATAAAATTGTGGGACAATATTTTTTTGTAGCAGTAAAAAGTGATTTTCCAACTTTTTTATGCAAACACAATTTCGCAATGGATTCTGCATTAATAAAGATTATTCCGGTAAAAAAAAATTCACTTCGAATTATTACGCAGAAAATTCCTTATTTTCGTAGTCTTAAAAAAAATATATAAGAAAAAATTTTCTTTGTAAATATCGGGGGGGGGGGTTAAACTGCAATGAAAATATATGCTTTCTTTGACAAAGTTTCCTTTGATTACACTGTTCAACGAATTTCAGGTTTTTGTTTTTATCTCAGTTCAGACCATAAAATTATTATTCCTTGCTATTGACATAATAGAACTGCATTTACAAAATTTTTCCATCACGTCTCAATTTTCAGAAAAATTGACAAATCCAAAATCACGACTTACATCCGCGCGAAAATAAATTAAAAAATTTTTATCCGTCAGAATTTTAAAACAAAAACGTCAAGCGATTCAGAAAATATCAATTACTTCAAATCTGAAAAAAATTTTGAAATTGGTCCGGCAAATTTTTTTGTAGGCCCGTTTAATTGAGAAAATGTACTGAAAAAACCAAACACCAACCATCTTTAATTACATAAATCTTGCCTAAATCAATGCAAAATTAAAAAAAACTGTTCACGAGCTTGTGCGTCATTATTTTAACTTTATTTTGATACCAAAAACTTAAGGATTGGGCCATGAATAACCAACTTATTTCTTTTTGAACAAAAAATTTACACACGACTTCCTGTATACAAGTACTTCTATTTCCAAGTAGTTATGATACAAAATTCAATAGCTTTTGTATGACTTTCTACATGTACATTTTTTGTTCAAAAAGAAATAAGTTGGTTATTCATGGTCTAATCCATAAGTTTTTGGTATCAAAATAAAGTTAAATTAATGACGCACAAGCTCGTGAAGTGTTTTTTTTAATGTTGTATTGATTTAGGCAAGATTTATGTAATTAAAGATGGTTGGAGTTTGGTTTTTTCAGTACATTTTCTCAATTAAACGGGCATACAAAAAAATTTGCCGGACCAATTTCAAAATTTTTTTCATATTTGAAGTTATTGATATTTTCTGAATCGTTTGACATTTTTGTTTTAAAATTCTGACGGATAAAAATTTTTTAATTTATTTTCGCGCGGATGTAAGTCGTGATTTTGGATTTGTCAATTTTTCTGAAAATTGAGACGTGATGGAAAAATTTTGTAAATGCAGTTCTATTATGTCAATAGCAAGGAATAATAATTTTATGGTCTGAACTCAGATAATTTTTTGCCTTTGACCAGTGTTATCGTTATTTTATGATTTTCACTGAGCCAGACCGGAAAAATTTCATTCCATACAAATCGAACCCTCTTAATGTATAGGCATCTTAATTACTCGACCAGCCCTACATTATCTGCTAGGTCTGTTGCAAAGTGTAAAATCCCTGTGTTATAGTTCTGTGCGTTAGCATGTTATTTCTTATTTATCAAAAACTCTAAACATATTTCTTATCCGTCAAAAATACTTAAAACTTACTCGCATGAAGAAAGGTTAACAGTGTAACTTTTATTCCCAACTCAATAAAGAATAATCAAAAAGATACAAATAGCAAAGTTGAACCATATAAGTAAAGTATTTTATTTACATATTAACTATCATATTTTATAAATTTAATTTAATTTGTTTAGCCAGTAATACACAGTGTTTCAAATGAGTATGCATTTACAGTTAATTGTAATAACTTATTGAAATAAGTTTTTATAATTAAGTGTGAACATTATTATGACTGACGGTATTTAACTATTGCAATTGGTAATAAACGTACGCAGAGGTTTATAGGGTAATATAACTTTAGCAGAACTATTACCACAGCATAGCGGTATTATTCATAATTTGGTTTTTTTTAAATGTATGTGATGTGCACTAATATTGTTTTTTTAATAAATATTTTTGATTCTATGATTACAAAAGCCAAGTTCTTAACTCGATAAAATAAGTTATATACTGAGGCAGATCACCTATATTTCCACGTGGCGGTGAAATATTTTTTCAAAGAATCATCCCCTGAAACAATTTTTCTTAATTTTCATTTAAGAGCCATTGTTTCTTTGTTGCAATGAACATTTTCGACACACTTAGTTAAAAATCATTATAAAAAGATTGTTAAAAGTACTACATATCGTCGCCCGACTTTTCTTTTGCACCATACGCCGATTCGTTAAAAAAGCAATAGCAAATAACTTGTGCTAGTTTCGAGACAGGTTATGTGCTGTTGCCTTTTTAACGAATCGGTGTATGGGGCAAAAGAGAATTCAGGAGCCAATATTATGAAATTTTTAGAATTTAAATAAATAATCGGGCTTAAGTTCAGTTGTTAATTATTTATTAATTTCCGATATTTCGAACTCCATCGGAGTTAATTTTCAAGGACTAAAAATAAAAAAAAATGAAAATTACACATTTCGTCAAACAATTTGCACCAACAACAAAATAAATAAAAATTACTTTTAAAATTTTTAAAAACAAACTAAAAATTTTCGCAGTGTTAATTATTGTTTTTTTGACGACACGCAAATACTGCAACAAGAAAAGATTTATATGCTCTCGAGATGCTTCATATAATTGACACACCTACATAAAAAAGACTCAAAAGTAGAGCAAAAAACTGAAAAGAGCGAAGCAACATAATCATAATTAAAACATTGGACAACTGAAAGGCTAAGAAACAACAAATGCAATATTTAAAGTGCAATATTTTTTCTAAGTTTTTTCTTTGTTCAGTGTGTGCTTGTAGTTCTGTTCGTTGTGTTTTTTGTTGTCAATGTTTACTTTTTAGTTTTTTAGTTTTTAAAATTTTGTTAGTATTTTTTATTTATTTTGTTGTAAGTGCAAATTGTTTTATGAAATGTGTATTTTTTTTTTTTTATTATTATTATTTTTATTTCTTGAAAATTAACCCCGACGGAGTTCAAAATATTGGAAATTAATAAATAATTAAAAACTGACCTAAAGCCCACTTATTATTAAATTTGAAATTTAAGAGGTCATAAAATATACAACAATTTTTAGAATTTATAAGAAATATTTTTATTTTATTAAAAATAAGAAAATTCATGTGCGCTGCATATCTGAGTTTTATATTCTGAAATAAAATTTCACTGCCGATATAAATATATTTGAACAATTTCAACAAATACAATTTTTATAATTTAGTGCTGTGTTACATGAATGTTTATGTTGCTTAAACTACCCTGCAGATAATGGAAACAGTTAGTAACTATAGTATTTATAAAAGAAACAGAACTGGTTCCAGTTCTATCGCTTTTATATGCAGTAAACACGTCAATTTTTAATGGTGATGTCCTATGAAGTAGCAATTGACCCACCACAACGACTATCGTAATTTTTTTACAATGCCAATATATTCATTCAACTTAAATCTTTGAGTTTCAAGTTTTAAGATTGAATGTACTTTTGAGGAAAAATTGCATTTAATGAAGGCGAGCTCGGCTTTTAATTTATTGGATTGAAGTAGTTTTTTGGTTGAGCGGATTGCTTTGGAATCATCGTTACTGAATATTTCCCTTACCTGCTTTCATCCAAGTATCGCGTTATTACTGGATTTGGTGGCAAAAGTAAATACCTACTTTCAACCAAGTACCCCATCGCGATATTATTGGATTTGGGGGCAATGGTGTATTTGGAAACGCATTTTTGAATACGTTACGACGAGACGGAGCCTAGAATTTGTATAAGTTTAAATACAAAATAATTTCACGTAAAAAAAAGGTAGTCTTACTTTTATGTAAACTGATTTAACATTGAATATTAGTTTATTGACTTTTGGAAACTGACCGCGGATAATGCGAGAAACATAATGCCGCGACGACGACACGACAAAACGCTTGAAATGTCAGAACCAAATTTCAGTACTATGTGTAATATAGGACTTCGCACAATACAGCAACGACGACAACTATAACGCGACGACAAAATAGAAAAGTTTGAACTGATGAACTTTTGCCACTGTCGCTGTCATTGCATTGACACTTGCCAACTGAAAATGTTAATATTCAAATTTAATTTGTTGCGAGTATAATAACAATTTTACAAATATCAAAAAAATCATTTGAAATGCAACAATTAAGCAGCGATAAAATTGAAAAATTTATAGAACTTGTAAGGAAGCAGCCCATACTTTATAATAAAACACAACCCAGTTACAAATTCACAACAACAAAGCGAAAAATTTGGCAACAAATTGGCACAGAAGTGGACATATCTTAAGGTAGCTGCATTATTTATTTTTATTCACCAGTTTGTTAGACAATTTTATATCGCCGGTGCTTACGAAGACTATCTCTTCTTTAAATGCGGACAAGAAAATCCGTTTTTTCAAACTGCGGCGAAAAATATCTTTTTTGTGCGAATGCGGACAAGAAAATCAATTTTTACAAAATGCGGAGAAGAAAATCACTTTTTACAAAATCACTTTTTTAAAAATGTTTATTTTCGTAACTCGTCGAAAAAGTACTCACTAAATAAAGAGATTTTCTTCGCCGCATTTTGTAAAAAGTGATTTTCTTCCTCGCATGTTGTAAAAAGTGATTTTCTTCGCCTCATTTTATAAAAAGTGATTTTCTTGTCCGCATATTGCAAAAAAGATTTTTTTCGCCGCAATTTAAAAAAAAAGAATTTCTTCGCCGCAACTTTCGGTTGGAAGATTTTCTTCGTATGCACCGGCGATATATTGCAGAAAATACTCAAAAAGCTTGGAAGTCGTTGCGAGACCAGTTCGTGCGAGCAAAAAGTGAGAAGAGGGGGAGTCAGGCCAGGCAGGAGGTCCTAATTAGTATTTTGAAAGTCTGCTATTTTGGAAGACTCTATGCAACCAAAGCAGTAAGGCACATTTTTTTAGGTATAACTTATTAGTGTGTAATAAAATTTTGTTGTACCGAGCTTACGTTTCCGACAGAGTTAGGGGAGCTTCTGGAAGAAACACCGTCAGGCTCGCCAGCACAGTCGTCCGAATCACCATTTGGCACACAGGAAATATCTCCATTTTCCCCATTACCGTCATCAACACCACCAAGCGAAAGCGGCCCAATGTTATTGATGACGAAGCCAAAGAATTGTTTGAAAGCTAAGGATAATGAAGATGAAGTTTCCAAATTCTTTTCCAGTGAAGCCGATACAGTACGCAAGTGTGACCTTAGCACCGTAGAATTGATGGCATTGCAAGTCGATGTTTTGTCGTTTATTAAAATTAAATTAACGGAAATTGGGAAACTTTAGTCACTTCAACGAATGAACAGCTTTTATTTAAAAAAAAAATAAAAATATTACAAGTTTAAAAATGTTTTTAAATTATTTCTTATGTTATAAGCTGTTCTTGTTAAGTTTCGTTGTGTTGATGTTGTTAAACCATGGAAATCTATGCCGATCTCACTGCGCCACTGTCCTTCCACAACTTCACCATCAATCAAACGATCGCCAAATGTGGTTGATGAATATTGACCGCGCTGCAGCATAAGATAGTTGTGAAGGACTGCTATGGCTAAAACAAATTTTTCCACAGTCTGAGGGTATGCATGAATGGTGTTATGTAGAACAAGGGTGTCAGCGTAGAAGAAAAGTGAGCCAATTTTGGCTCGACCCAACAACATCAATATTTCTTTACAACAATCCCAACAACATCAATATTTCTGTACAACATTCACAGAAATAATTTTTGTTGTTTTTTTTTCACGCTCGTCAAAATTTCGCGTTTTTGTTGCTTTTTTTGCGTACACACAAAATCGAACTCGAACCAACATAAAACAACAACAAAGACTATGTCGCATCAAAAACAACAAACAATATGGGTATTAATGCGTTGATGCGCAGTAGCGAAAATGCAAGTCTTTTACGCACTAACGCCTGAACGATCAATGTGAATATTTCCATCTTGAGAAATTGCAAAAGTAGTGCGAAATTTTCGGCAATATTTTTGTTTTTTTACTAATATCAAACTTTAACAAATTGCACTTTCGCAACGACGCAAGGGCATTGCGCATCAACGCGTGAGTTCCCCTAATTTTTGTGTGTGTCCTAGTTCTTAGAAATTTTGAAAATTGTTGAAGTATTATTGTTGTTGTAAACGAGGCATGAAAAAACAACAAAAAATTGTTTTTTTGTTTGTTGTTACTCGAATTTAAAGTTGTTGTAAAAGCAGCGCTAACTGCGCTGCATGCGTTTGGCTCAGTGATTTGAAAACGCTGACACCCTTGATGTAGAATTTGCCGTCTCGCTGCCATTATACCAAAAGTATTTTCAATAGTCACTCGGGCATATGCACCAATATCCACCATGGTGAAGCAGAAGTTTGCATCGCATGCGGCCAACTATACTATGCTAAAGTTGGACTTATAATTATAGTATTGGGTTCCAGAATGAGGAGGCTTGCTTGCCATCTATGGCTCCTAAGCAGTGCGGCATACTCCACTTTGCTTCATAATAGCGCGCAATGCTGCGATATTGCTGAACATTGGGTGGTGCTAGATAAATCGGCCCTAAAAGCCCAAATTGCATCGCAAGTATCAATTAAAATATTTCTCAATGTTGATTCACCTATTTTAAAACTTTGCGAATACATAAATCGTTCACCTCCATGCGCTAGATACCTTTAATAACACAATTTTCGTTAAAAGATATTTCTGGAGCACATATTTCTATACAAACTTACATTAAAGTAACTGCAAGGCGACACTCTGCACTTATACTTTTTCGGAAGGATGTTTTCTCCAAACGATTTTTGAGGAGGCTCAACAACACATTAAACATATTCGCTTCTACTCTCACAGCTTTGAAAAACTTTTCCGGATCTGAATCCCTCATCTTCAAAAACGTAGTGTGGAAGTATCCCTTTTTATCCCTTTCTTGAAACATGGGACGCTCCCACCACCTACGATTGCTACGTTTTTCGGTTTTGTGGAAATAAAAAACTGCTGCTGCCAAAGCTATCCTATTTCTCTTTTTCATGATTTTTTTTTTTAAATTTTTGTTTACACAATTTCAATGAATTTCACACGAGTATTCAAAAATCTAATAAAATGCTCATTCAAAACAAAGTTGCTAATTCTTCATATAAAGAAAAGTACGAGTAAAATAATAATAAAATTATTTTAAACCAGCTTTTATCGGTGCGTCGTGCTACACCTTCAATTGTGTACCAATTGAGGCGTTGCGTGCATTAACGCCCCAAGTCGAAAAATGGCATTTCGAGATAATTCAATTTAAAATTTCTAAATGCTGAAAAAAGAACAAACCATCATATAAACTTGAAAAACAAATTTATTCAATTAAAACTAATAAAATGAGTAAATAATTACCGCTAACACATAATACTAGCGCATTTTGACAGAATTATCGAAGCAGGAAAAATTTAAATTATAGGGCGTTTTTGCATAAGTCCATTTGACTACACTGGAGCAACGTTAGCATGTTGCTTGGGAAACTGGCAAAACTGTTCCGATTTTAATGATTTTTTTTTTTTTAAAATGAGGGGAAATATACTTTCACCTCAACTATTTATAAATGTGCGTTTTTGTTTATTTCTTTAAAATTTAAATTTTATAAAATGCAGGCATATATTTGCATCTAAGTTTTTGCACCTGGTAAATATTTTTTTTTGCAAACGGTTATAGAGATTTTAACGAAATTTGGTACAATGTTCTATATTATATATATATGTTCTATATTAGTATAACATTGTGACTGGAATGAATTCCTTAATTCCAATAACCTTGTAGATACTCATAGAAAGGCGCAGCAAATTCTTTAAAATTAGAATTTAGAATTAGAAGAGACAAAATTTGATAAAAAATAAGGAGATGAAGTTTCCTTTAAAATGCTTTATTGAAAAATTTCTTAGGCTAAAAATTTATCGAAATATGGCCACTCAAACATAGCAATTTTTTTACCCGGCCGGAAAATGGTTTTAATTCAAAAGCAAGGTGCCTTACGAAAAAAGTGTATTAAGCAGAAAATGCTTAGAATCATCCAAAAAATATGTGTGAATTTTTTCGAACATTTTATATTTATTCAAAATTTTGCTAAAAAAAAAAATCACACGTACTCTTCGGACAATTCTAAGCATTTTTTGGCATATAAAATTTTTTCGTTAGGCACCTTGGTTTTGAGTAAAAACCGTTTTTCCTACCCCGAACTGATTTATGCAAAAACGACCCAAGTCGCACTACGCCCTTCTTACACGCAACTCTTTAAACAGTATATATATATTGCTCTACCACATAATGTGATCGTATTTGGAAGTTGAAATTAAGTACACATATATTTGATGACCCAAGCTTTTCAAAAAAGCGATGGGCGCAAAAACACGCAACGTTAATGCACGCAACGCCTTAATTGTCATCCATACGCGTCAAATGTTCAATTTCAGAAATAATACAATACCCAAATATCTACCTCTTACAAAAAATAATATGACACATATTACACATTTTAGGTTTCATTAAGCTCAATAGATAACACTGAGGAGATTCCTGAAAACGTGTAAAAGCCTCGAAAAATTCGTAAACTCGTAAAAGTTGTCAAAATCAATATGATATTTGACAGTTTTACGAGTTTACGAGGTTTTCGAGGCTTTTACACGTTTTCAGAAATTGCCTTACTGTTTTTTTTTTGTTTTTATTTAGTTTTTGACAAAAAAAAAACTGACAAAATTTTTCTCGAGTAGTTGAATTGTAAATGAACAACGACAACGACACTACACTACAAAAATAAGATCTCGCTTTCGTCTCGTTGTCGCAGCATTGTGTTTCTCGCATCCGTAACAAGCAGTAACACTTTCCCATATTCTATGCTTAAATAGACGATTTTGAGACAAATCATATTAATTAACTAAAAATAAACCTACCATTCGGCCACAGCTTACTTAATGAGTCGTTGAAAAAGTAGCCATATAGGTAACGTTGGCCGCATCTACTGTGTCCACTTTAAACAAATACGATGTTTTACGTTCCAAAGAATTTTCGTCACCCTCTAGTACTCCAAAAACAAAATTGACTACTAGGCGCTGATTCACATCCGTCGTTTCAAAATGTATGTGACAGTGTTACCGCACAGTAAAAAATGTTAGTTTACTTTTGACAGTGCCGGATCCAAGTGGGGGCGATCGACCCACCCTCTCAAACCAAGTGATTACATTTTTTAAAAATTATATGTAAAGATTTCAAAAACATTCTGTTATTATCTAGAAATATAGTCAATCGGGCCCCCCTCTTGACAATGCTGAATCCGCCACTGACTTTTGAATCCATTTGGTATTGATTTTAAACTGTTTTGGTATAAATTAAAAATTTATTCCAAAAAAGTTTGAAGTTTATTCCGGTAGGTTTTAATTTTAACACAAAAAATAATTACTTTTAAACCATTTAAAATTTAAACTTTTTTTGGCATTGTTCTATATAAATACTTTTTTGGTTTTAAAATTAAACTAAAATTTTTACTGCGCGGTTTCGAAAATTAGTAGAAAAATTTTTTTTTTTTTTGTATAAAATAAAGCAAAAATGTCGAAAACAAGCAACTTTAGTCGAAATAAGCACAAATCCCCTGAAACGCCCTGAACAAGCATAATACTGCAGCAAGAAGAAAAGAGTATTTATACTCGTTCTGATTATAATAGGCCTGACGCGGTTACAAGCTTAAAAAAATGTTTGTATGAGAAATTAGTCGGCGATTTAAATCACCGCTTAAAAATTAATCGTAATCGAAACCTTAACGGTTTTTGAAGAATATCTTCAAAAACCAGTATTTTCGAAACCTTAACGGTTTTTGAAGAATATCTTTTAGACCATGAGTGGCTCCAAGAAAAATTTAACACGGTGTATACAGAATCCAATTATCTTTTGAACGGTTTTTTAATTTTTTTCGTACGCTCCTGGTTAAAGAGTATTCGCAATTTTAAAAGTAAGATATTTTAATAGGAACTTCTACGTAGCATTTACATATAAAAACTGTGTACAACTTTTTAAATTGGGTTATCTCCTAAACTATAAGCTACACGAAAACATTTTTTACATCTTTAAATAGGAAATTTCCTGTGTTACAAAATTGTGGAGAAAAATTTTTCTGTAAAAGTTTGCGTTAGCGAAGCCCTTTTAGGGGTGGAAAAGCCGCAGTATGTTTGAAGGAAATGTTGGGGAGGCAGAAATAATGAATGTCGGTGAACATTTTTTCCATCTGCCAGCTATGAGGATTTTTTTTGATATTTTTATCAAAATTTTGTATGTATCCTTTAAGGGTTGGGAAAAAAGGAATAGGAAGTTTGAGAGAAATGTTGGAGAGGAAAAATTAATGGGGGTCGGTAAATATTTTGTCCCTACCCAACCACGAGGATTTTTTGGTGCTCGTTAAATGCCATTTTTCCGTTTATTAAAAAATTAAAAAAAAAAAAATGCTTGAGCATTCTAAAAGCAGTCTTAAATTTTATCAAATACATTAAAGTTTTTCAAATATTTTTTCAAAAAAAATTTAAGAATACATACAATCATTTCCAAAAGTAGTAATTTATTTTTGAAACTTGAAAATTTTTTAAATATTTTTTTGATATTTTTTATAAAAATTTCGTTTAAGATACAAAACTTAACAAAAAAAATTATGATTTGGCAGCCTATCGGCCGAGTTATGTAGACCAGTAGAATTAGATACTGGCTATATGTTGATGTTTTCGGTTTAAGTAATATTTGTTTACGTTATACCTATATATGTATATCCTCGATCCAGATACAAAATATTTTCGCAGTATAAAGTCTGGTTTTCGAGTTAAAGGGTTTAAAAAATTTGATTCAATGTAACGGTTTCCTGCCGATTAGTCAATAGCCGATTGCTCAGAGTAAAATTCTCTATCCATTGGTGTAGGTTTTATGAACTTTGGAATTAGTGCAAGACTCAAATCTAATTTGACTGGTCTAATGAGTATTTCAAAAAATTAAATTTTTAAAAATTCATAGGGTTTAAAAGGGTTGAGAGGTTCAAGAGGGTTTAATAAAATAAATTTGAAAAAATCAAGGATGCTAGTCTCAACTACGAAAAAAAGTTTTAAAAAAATCGGAAATGCAAAAGTCAAACGCGGTTACTTATGTAATTACGTTAAATTTAGCTTTTTTTAGCTGTGAAATTTTTATTTAGCTATTCTAGCTTTTTTCTTCTTGGATTTAGCTATAGTCTCGAAACTTTTCTAGCAATACTGAGCGATATCTGCATAATTTATTAAGCTCAGAAAAGAGGAAAACCATTGGAGGCTTTTGATTCTCATATAGGCAAAAACACAAAAAAACATATTTTTTTTCATAACTTTTTTTGCAGAATATGTGCCTAAATTTGGTTAAAAAAAAAAATTATGTTCTTCAAAACAAACGCCGGACCAGTTGAACCGATGCTGCCATTTCTTCATATTTGTAGTCTTCGCTCTCCAAATGTTTGAATATTTCAATCCTCCACTCCGAAACTGATACCTAATTTGTCTCATTTAAATTTTACATGGAAGCTTCCACAACTTCCCGCACTGGAAATTTACGCAATGCTGCTAAATACATTTCTACTTGTCCACAAGTTTATATATTTATAAGCATCTTCTGAAAAATCAGTTCAGATACATTATGCCACGTATCAAAAACAGAATAAATTACCGTAAAATTCTTTGTACATTGTGGACAACACTACGCCATCGAATCCTTTGTCGATTAAATACTTCTTTTCTTCTGCTGTCTGTGGTGATAAAAAAATGTCTTCCTGCCGCATTTTCAAATTAATCTGGAAATCATTTAGGTACTGAAGTACTTTAATGGCTGCGACGTCACCAACAACGAGTCAATTTTCTGACTTGATGACGCCAAATGACGTGTTATGCCTGCTTTGCCGCCGGACGCTATCAAAAATGGAGCCTTACACAATTTACAATAAACTTCACTTTTATTTTTAGTAATTTCGTGACAGGGATGTTTCCCATTTAGTTTCTCACTATGAACGCATTTGCCTTTAGAATTTTTCTGCATTTTTTCCAATAGTTCAGAAAATCAAAACGAATATCCAACGAGTAATAACCAAATGTTCAGAGCGCGAAAAATAGACTGACTTACTTGACATACACCAACAGGTATGTTTGTTCTTTTATTTTATGATTTTAGTGCATTTGTCAGGAATTGCCAACGCTCAATTTGAAATATGACGCATTTTCAGTTTTACAAAGCTGCATTTCCAATCTAAACATTTTGATGACCAAAAAACAGGATTTTCAAACGAAAACACAGGTAGCAGGTTTTAATATAAAAAGGCCCCAAAAAGCATACTATGTATAAACAAATTTATAATTCTTTAACTTCAAAGTTTTTGCAAGAATATCATGGGTGCTATTCTTGATTCCGTTCGATAAGGATATTTTCGTGGAAAAAAATATCGTTCGATATGAAAATTAATATTCTTGATTCCCGTGGTATTTGAAGCATCATTCGAAAAACGATGAAAAGTAACTCTCCAAGTGGTACCCACAAGAATGTGGCTAATCCTCCGGCCTCCGCAGCACATTACCAGTTAGGAATGATTGTCCCATATTGGGAACCAATATTGTTCGTCAACATTTTAAAGCCTTTCGATGAAAACTCGAACACGCATCGGCTCTTGGAATGTGCGAACTCTTAATGATACAGGCAAAATACATCAAGCCGCAAGAGAGTTCCACAATTTAAACCTTGAGATATATTAGTGTAGATGGTTCGGTGACGGCGGATATGTACTTCCTGACGGCGAAAAATGTCTTTACTCCGGTAGAGCAAAAAATGACATGTACAGGGATGGAGTTGGATTTTTGTAAAGTAAAAATGCAGTAAAGGCAGTAATGAAATGGAAACCTATAAAAAAAAGTCTCATTTCAAACCCCCGCAAGAAATATTACCATCTTCCAAGCATACGCGTCCACCGAGTTGGCAGAAAGAGAAACCAAAGATGAATTCTACAGTCACCCAAATTTGGCTCAGAAAACCTTAACTTTGAGCACGTGATTGGAAAACGTAGTTTAGGTACGAGAAACGATAATGGAGATCTTCTCATTGACGCCTGCAATACAGCCAGTCTTGTCTTTGGAGGCACGCTATTCCCACACAAAACATGCCATAAAGCTAATTGGGTGTCTCCAGACAACATCACTGAAAACCAAATCGATCACTTCTGCATTAGCAGAAACTGGACAGGGAGTCCTCTGGACGTACGAGTAAAGAAGGCCGCTGACGTAGGTTGCGATCACCATCTTCTCGTCGCGGTAATTCGACTAAAACTTGCCGCTATTAAGAGTTCCAGATTGTGATGAAAGCATTGAAACGTCATGAGTGCCGCTAAGGCTGCTTTCTTGAACTCCCGTTGAAAAATACTTAGGTTATGCCCCTCGAACAAGAAGCACTGCATGAGCGAGGAAACGCGGTGCCTTGTTGAAAAAAGAAGAGGCACAAAACTGAGAGACGACGCAAAAACTAGTACACAAAAGAACGACGCCGAAAAAGTCTTTAACTCTCTCAATTAAGAAGTCAGGCGATCATAATGAGAATGTATAACGACCTCGTAAGCGAAGCTGAAAGCGCTGCAAATGCTCAAAACCTCAGGTAGCTTGTCGAGTACAAACACAACCGATGAAATAGTGAAAGCTATCCAAAGCATGAAAAACAACAAGGCCACCGGAATAGATCAAATAACAGCTGAACTGCCAAAAGCATGCTCCATTACATCAGCCAAAATTCTTTATCCTCTGCTCTCCAGAATATGGAGTGAATAGCGTTTGCCAGAGGATTGGTACCATGGCATGTTAGTCAAATTGCCAAAAAAGGTAACCTTAGCGAGTGCCGCAATTATAGAGGAATAACTTTGCTCTCAGTACCATCAAAAGTACTGACAAAAGTGCTTCTAAACAGGGTAAGCGAAAAACTTGATACGAAAGCAACAAGCAGGATTCCGATCAAACCGTTCATGCATAGATCAAATCAACACCCTCAGATTAATTTTCGAACAATCATGCGAGTGGCGTGCTGTATAGCACTGCCTTCGATAGTGTCTCTCGAGAAAACATCTGGGTTTCACTGCAGCGAAGAAGTATTGCCGCAAAGGCCATAAATTTAGTACGTGCATAAAATGAAGGCTTCAAGTGCAGCATGTTACACCACTGATTTTTTATCATCGACTTTCACCATTAATTCCGGCGTTCGGCAGTGCAGTTTATTATCACCATCTCTTTTCTTTATAGTTCTTGACGATACTCTAGATAAAGCTCTTAATAAAGCCAAAAGAGGTATCCGATGGAACTTTACCGAACATCTAGAAGATCTCGACTACCCTGAAGACATTTGCCTTTTATCGTCCAAACACTCAGATATGCAAAGCAAAATTTAAGACTTTGTCTTGAAAATACGAAAGGCTGGCTTAAAAATCAACGTATCCAAGACTAAAAGCATGAAGCTGAACGCAAACAGGAATGACATCACGTTAAGAGCTGGCAGTGATGACACCGAAAACGTCGATAGCTTCACGTATTTAGGCAGCATTATCTCCATGAAAAAAGAAAAAGAAGATATCAACTCAAGAATAGCAAAAGCGAAAGGCGCGTTTGCTCAACTGAACAAAATATGGTCTTCTTCCATTATATCCACCAAAATTAAAGCGCGCATTTTTGGTTCGAATATGAAATCGGTTTTGTTATATGGGTCCAAAACGTGGCTTGTCACTGAACAACTAATGAATAAGTTGCAAGTATTCGTCAACAAATGCTTAAGATGTTTACTAAAGGATTGGTGGCCTCGCACTACATCAAATGCCGAGCTACATCAAAAATGCAATCAGAGGGCTATAGCAAACGAGGTCAAGCTGCACAAGTGGAGATGGATTGGTCATATTCTCCGGAAAGGAGAATCCATACAACATTTTGACAGATGGCAAAGGATAAAAAAAAGTAGAGAAGTGTCAACAGTGAAAAATTGTGAAACTTTAATAAACACACTTTGTTTCGCCCGCGTTCGCGCGTGTCTTAGCGTGTCTAAGCGTCTGAGCTGTTTCACATGCCTTTCTCAAGGTTGTGAAATGTACAGTAGGGTCAAAAAATTATAAACTAAAATAAAACAAAGATGTACAAAAATTACAAATTGGCCAAATAAATCTGCAAGTTCTGGTTATCCTAAGTGACTACGAAGTAACGTTAAAGCCCAAAAAAAAAAAAAAAATATCTTTAATAAAATAAATAAAAAATATAAAGTGAATAAAATACTTCTTTCAGTGCGATTTACGCATTGATTATCTATGGATTTTAGAGTTCTGTGAAGACGTGTTGCTCTGAAGTTTATTTTTGTAAAATATTGTTTGGTGATCATTTTTTTTTTTCTGCTGATTACACTTCATCATTTGATCACCGCACAGTGGCGACATCTGGCATTTCTCGTTGCAAAAATCATAACTTCTAAACCATTTAAGATATTTTAATTCTGTTTTGGGTTGTGGATAGAAAATTCTCATAGCTATTGCTATTTTAAGCATTGCAGGGTGAAAAGCAATGTTTTTTATTGCAGATTCGGATTCTACGTAAAAAAATAAGAAAATTTTTTCTGAAAATTTTTTTCTTATTCATCCTAGATGGCGCTGTAATCGACAAAAACAAAATTAAAAATATAAAGTTTTGTACTTAAAACTTCGTGAAATTTGCTTTTTCATCCATAGGTTTCGCCATAAAAGTTGCTCTTACACAAAGGGTTGTAAGTAAAACCATACAGTTTTTGGAGCACAAGCTAAGAGATAAACACCAATTAGTTGTGTAGTAAGCCGACTCAACCAAAAGCTTAAAAACTACGCTAAAAGCAATGTCTTCAAAAAAAATTCATAAAAAATAAAAGCTATTAAAAAACTTAGATTTTTGCTAATCAGTTTTATGAGACAAAACCACTAATGCTTTAAGTGAAAGAAAAAATCGCTTTCCTTCAACCATTTACCAAAGTATTCAACATAAATATGAAGCATTTTTCTCAAAAATTAAATTTTTTCGCTAACTTGAAAATTTACTCAACTTTATGAGGCTGTAAAAATCAAACCACTTGCCCGAATGAGTTCAAATTTTCAAATCCTTTAGCTCCTAATATTTCTCTATCTGATGGCACTGTCAGATTTGTAGAAGAAACCCACTAGAAATTGATTTTTGCAACGCCTTTTCGAAAAATGACGTCATGAGCCACAGGTTTCCTTATGAAAATCATTATAACATATAGAACTGCAAGTAGACGCAGCAGAATTTTTTTATATTGTATTCAGAATTGTTGAGTCTATTTAGTTTTAGCAGTCCGTAAGATATCTTTTGCGAACATTTTTTTGAAACTCCATTCGAAGTTGAAAAAAGGGTAAAAATAGTGTTTCAGAAAAGTACAGAAACCTCAGCATAAATAGAAAAAAATTAACTTTTCTTTCATAAGTTGCAGAAAAAAAAAAAAAATTACAAACTCTAAAAAACCATCAACTTTGACCAGCTCTATAAAGCGAACCATTTTTTCAAATGAACTGAAATTTTATATCCTTAAGTATTGATCATTTTTTAATAAAATTGCATCATTAGATTTGCGAATTTCTACCACACCAAAATTGATTTTTGCAACCACTTTTGAGAAATGCAGCCAGTGTGCATCGTAGCAAGGGTTTGATGTGAAAGTGACTTCTTTTCCAAATGAGTTATACCTACACATATTTTATCAGAATAGAGATGAATTGTTTCCTTTATTGAATGAAATAAAATAAGTGGTTGGTTTTATGAATTTTGAGTTTTATTTTAGAAAGAAAGATTAGTGGAACATATTTGCTTACTTTCTCTATCAATAACAACATCAAAATTAATAAAAAAGCATACATTTTTAGCTTTTTGTGGTCGTTCCGATACAAAAATTTCGTGGATGGATAATACCGAAAAATATGTTTACGGCGGAATCAAGAATACATATGTAAAAATTATCGTCACTACGATGTCAGGGATGTGAAATCTGTCAAATTATACGCGGAAACAATAATAACAAATTTATCTGTTTTGCGTAACAGAGATGACAGATGCATCGATTTCGGTGAATCAATCCAAACATGCGTGAAATTCTAACAGATAAGTATTCTTTAGAAATCCCATTTTGAAAATTAAAATTAAATTTCTCTTGTGTTATTGTCTGTGATTTCCACATTTAAAAATTCCACATCAGAGTCTGTGGATTTGTTAAGCAATAGATCATTTAAATAACTTCTGTAATATATACCCACACCTGCACCAGTTCGATTAGATCTATCATTCCTTAAAATTTTATAGATATATAAGCTATAGTATGAGCTACCAATATCAGAGTTGAACCAAGTCTCCGAAACGCATATTATGTCAACCAAAGACAATTTAAAAACATATTTTACAAGATCCAATTTGAAAGCATTTAAGCTCCTCGCATTAAAATGGACCATTTTTAATCCTGAACGTTGATTGCAAAGAACATTTATAAGTGTTTTGAAGTTTTCGTTAGCACTGCCAATATCATCATTTACGACAGACATTAAATGGAAAAATAAAAACCAGTTAAAAAGCAGTAAGCAGAATGAGAATGAAGGAATAAGCAATAAAAAAGTTTAAAAATATACTTAAACATCTAAAATACGCCAAGCAAGCAAGAGAACAATATGGAAAATCAAACTTAAAGTTAAAATTTAAGTTAAAGACCCTATTCATAATTAGTGGCAAAAGGAGTTTCTTCAGCATCATCCGGATCAACCCCATCCTTATCTGAACTAGATTTATTGCTGTCATCTTCACCATCAGCGGGCTCAGCCACAATATTATCCGAAACAAATTTTTTGAGACTATCAACGCTATCCATGTGAAATGTAGTACCTTTTTTTTAAACGTACGAAGACAGAACGTCGCATAGTAAACGCATAGTAAATAGACTCTTGCCGCTTATACCCCACTGCAGCTTGCATGATTTTTCTATTCTCCGGTGTGATGCTCTCATAAATATAGGCATAAGTATCTGAATCGATGCCAGCTAAGCTCAATTTAATTGCAGGCTTCACCTTCCTACGATAATCTCCAAATGCTTTCAATACACGATTACGTTCGTAAGGTGTGAGAAATTTCAAAAAAAAACAACAGAATTAGGTTGGTATAGAAGCGGCATGACACGAAAACATCTTTAATAGTATGTGGAGAAAATTCTATTTCATAAAATAAAGAATTGAAGATACTTTCATTTTCATTTTCCATAAACGGCACTTCAAAAAGCACAGCAGCAAGTCAGCAGATATATCAACGCCAGTGTTATTGTTTACATTAACACAGGCTTCAACGTCTTTTTTTAACTTAAGAATTTGCTCAAATTGACTAGACAAAGAACTCAACTCACGCTCTGCAACAATTATGTTCTCATCAAGCTCATCACATCTTACTCTTATTAGTTGTAATTCATTTCCATTTTTTTTATTTTTTTTCTAGATATTAAACTCAGCGCTCGTAATTTTGCTAGTAAGTGGGATTTGAAACGCTCTTTCATTTCTCTTAATTGGACTTCAAAAGCTTTAGACGCATTTGTTGGTGTACACACAAAAAAAAAACCAACATAATATTAATGAAAAGTTCATTGAATTTGAGCCGAGAACAGCATTCATTGACTATATGAATCATTTCATAAAATGTAAGAACGAAATTCATAAATTTTTTTATTTTTTCAATAATAAAATAAAAATTTATGAATTTATTTCTCAATTATTTCACTCTATTGACTTTGTTTTTTTCTTGCCAGAATAAAATTTTCAGTACAGATAATTCATGAGCTAATGTCAAAATTTCATGTTTTGGGTTATTGACACCAAACGCTACCTACATATCTTAAGATGAAGTAACAAGTGAAATAATTTTAAATTTTAGCCGCTAGATAGCACAAAAATCTATTTTTCCAATCTACCAAACTCTTCTATTGCCAAACTTTATCCTCAATTATTCTCAAAAGTATTATTTTTGAACTATAAAACTCAAAACGCCATAACTTCGCCAATTTAAGAGTTTTTCCAGCGATTATTTCAGCGTTCTCTTCTGAATCTTTTTTCCAATGGTATCAAAAACTCAAATTTAACCTCTGGCAAGATTGGGTCCCTCTTATCTCGACGCGTCACATATTAAACGAAAAAAAAAACCTAAAAAATTAAAACCAACAAATAAAAACAAGCATAAAAAAGTTGAAAAATCGCATGAAACATGGATTTTCGTTATTTCAGCTTAGAATATGTAAGAGGAAATAAAATATATTGATATAAGTCGAAATGGGTTTTGAAGTCAAATATAATATCAAGATTCATCACCATAAACCATCCTGTCTTGTTATATAACTTCAAAAATAGCGTAAAATCGTTCGGATTTAGCATCAAAAAAATCATAGGATTTCTCATAAATGACTCGTCAGATTATTATAATTTTCTCAATTTTCAGAATATCACAAAGAAGAACGATCTGCGTTAGGGGCTGTCTATAAACTCCGTGACGCTTCTAGGGGGGGAGGAGGTTCAAGCAAGCGTCACTTTTTGTCCCAAAGGGGTGGGCGTTCGAGCAAGCGTCACGGGACTGCGTTTAAAATAACCTATTTTTCAGAGTAAAAAAACTAAAATTAAACTTAAGTTATTCAACGTTATAAGAACATCAAATTTTCTTATTTTTTTACGATTTGGTTGTCAGAGAAGTATCGTTATTTGATTTAAAAGGCCTACGAACTTCGAATTAATAATCGCAATTTTTTAAATTCAATAATAGTACTTCCGTATTTCTTACGATTATCGAATCTACAGCATATTCAGTGGTAGGCCTTATTATCTATATATAAATACGTGAACAGTTTTTTTTGCACCCCTTTTGCGAGCTAACCATTTAACCGATTTTCGATATTTTATATATTAAAGGTACTGTGGCGTAGAATGCACAAAACCAAAAATTATCCTCATAAGTTGACATTAAGGCATTTAAAAACAGGATCAAAGTTTCCCATACAATAACAACAACAACAGCACACACAGTGTTATGCTGTGTTGTTTAGAAAGTGAATGAGACAGTGGAATGGGAGAGATTTTGTTGTTGTTGTTTTTCTCTTGCTTGCAAAAACCTGTTTCGTTGCACTCTGTCCACGTTCTGCATCGATATTTTGGATGTTTTTGGAGCTTTGCCGATATTTTAGATGTTTTTACTGTTGGTCTTTTATCGATATTTTTGATGTTTCTCGATAATTTTGGACTTTTACCGATAATTTGGATGTTTTTTAATACTTTTGAAGTTTTACCGATATTTTGGATGTTTTTCGATATTTTTGGACTTTTATAGATATATTGGATGTTTCTCGATACTTTGGGACTTTTACCGATGATTCGGATGTTTTCCGATACTTTTGGACATTTACCGATATTTTGAATTATTTTCGATACTTTTTGACTTTTACCGATATTTTGGATGTTTTTCGATACTTTTGGACTTTTATCGATATTTTGGATGTTTTTCGATACTTTTGGACTTTTACCGATGTGTTGAATGATTTCCGATACTTTTTGTCTTTTACCGATATTTTGGATGTTTTTCGATACTTTTGGACTTTTATCGACATTTCGGATGTTTCTCGATACTTTTGGACTTTTACCGATATTTTGGATGTTTTTCGATACTTCTGAACTTTTATCGATGAATTGGATGTTTCTTGATACTTTTGGACTTTTACAGATATTTTGGATGTTTTTCGATACTTTTGAACTTTAATCAATATTTTGCATGTTTCTCGATACTTTTGGACTTTTACCGATATTTTGGATGATTTTCGATTCTCTTGGACTTTTACCGATATTTTGGATGTTTTTCGATACTTTGAACTTTTTGCCGATATTTTGGTTGTTTCTCGATACTTTTGTTTTTTTACCGATATTTTGAATGATTTTCGATACTTTTTGACTTTTACTTATTTTGGACGTTTTTCGATACTTTTGGACTTTTAACGATATTTTGGATGTTTCTCGGTACTTTTGGACTTTTACCGATATTTTGGATGATTTTCGATACTTTTGAACTTTAACCGATATTTTGGATTATTTTCGATACTTTTGTACTTTTACCGATATTTTGGATGATTTTCGATACTTTTGAACTTCTACCGATACTTTGGATGTTTCTCGATACTTTGCACTTTTGCCGATGATATTCTGGTTGATTTTCGATACTTTGGGACTTTTACCTATAGTTTGGATGTTTTTCGACACTTTTGAACTCTTATCGATATTTTGGATGTTTCTTGATACTTTTGGACTTTTACCGATATTTTGGATGTTTTTCGATAATTTTGGACATTTGCCGATGTATTGGGTATTTCTCGATACTTTTGATTTTACCGATATTTTGGGCGTTTTTCAATACTTTTGGACTTTCATCGTTTTCTTCGAATTGTTTAATATTTTCGATACTTATGGACTGAAGTTCTGTAATGGCGTGGGCACAGGACTTAGTGCAATTTTTGCAGTGGGATGCTGTTTGATAATACTCTGTCACAGGTTCTTACGCCTTAATATGCTAAGCCCTGAGGAAGAAAGCTTAAGAAAAATTTATATGCGATTGGTGTCATGCGCCTTAAGAGAAAATAGGTTATCTCGGCTAATTTGGAATTGAGATAAACGGATTTTTGAGAATGAATATTAATCTTTTTTTTTTAGTAGAAGGTGCCTCGCTCCCAAAATGAAATACGCTAGCTACCACGGCTAAGCCACTACACCAATTTTTATATAATTCGATTTTGAGGTACACTAAGCCTTCTGCATCCAAAAAAGGTTACTACGAGTATTGAATTCTGTCAATACTTAATATTCTGGCTTTCTTTTATACAAAACAGTACTCGAAAAAGTTGTATCTATCTTTAGGAGAATGGCCAAAATTTGGCCACCGGCGATACTAATAGAAATAAATGTACAAAATGTACAAATAAGAATGTTAGTGTATATAAAGAGAAATTTGAACTTGTGTCTAATGTAACTCAATCATTTCAATTCTCTAAATTTTGAGAAATTTAAAAAAAAGTAAACTTTAAATTTTGTTGAAGAAATTGGTTTAAGGAGTCATTTTATTTAGCTTCATTGGTTCAGGTTTTACCTTTATCCTTTGCCCGAACATTTAAATTTATTTATTAAAAATTATAAAAAACTTCAATGCTTTTCTTTTTAATTAACGTCAGTTATTAGAAAGTGAACGAATGATATATTTTTAAACAGTGTTCTTAACTTTCGTGAGTTTTTCCATAGTTAAGTTTAGTTTCATGGAACTCCATTTAATATAATTGAAAACGAGGCCTAAAAATAAGAACGCTACACGAGTACCGCGTGACGTTTTCTAAATATCGGTGGAACTAAAAGGACATTTTAAAAATGTTCAAGGATTTTTTCTTAAATTTCGGCCGTTTTCTTAAATTACAGTTCCACTGAAAGGCCTTTTTTAGATTTGATTTTTAACTGCTTCATCTACATTTCGTATACTCTTCCACAGTATAGTTCAATTTGATGCAACCCCATCAATTTAGTCGGAATAGAGGCTTCATCAATACGGAAATAAAAACTAACTTTAACGATGGATTACCCACTGACTTTAAATTACAATTTTAAAAATATTAGTTTTGTAATTTTAAGAATTTTTAAGTGTGTTACTTAATGACATTTATATATTGAAAATTAATTTTTAATTGATTTTTTAGTCATTGCAAAGATCGATTTACTCATAAAATGCACATAATCATGACAAATTAAGGAACGGATTAAAACTGGCAAAAGTCGGCTTCGCAGCCGGGCAAGGCTGGTGCATTGGTTAACAACTTGTGCTACCAACCGGGAGGTCCCTGGTTCAACTCCCGCCCAGGCCAAAACACAAAAAGTTTTTCAACTTGCAATTTTTCAATTATAATTAATTTAGTAAAATAAATATAATTATAATTACAACAAAAATAGTTTGATGAGTATTTGTGGCGAAAGACGTGTTTTTAATCCGTTCCTTAATTTGTCATAATTATGTGTTAAAAAATGCATTGATAGATTTATATGTAAATCGATCTTTGCAATGACTAAAAGTTCAATTAAAAATTAGTTTTGTAATTTTTGCATACAAAATTTAAAACACACTTTCAGTGTGAACTGAGGAACATTTTGAAAACATTAATTGTTATTCTTTAGAATCGTTAAACGTCAGCGATATACTGTCAGTTTTTATGATTGTAGTTTATGAAGGAAATTTTTTCCAGAGAAGCGGTCATTATCATAATAATATTATGATAATATTCAAAATTTAATACCCGTCTGAAAAAAAAATGACAAAACTAATGCAACTTTATCGAGCCTTAACCGCCAAAAAGACTTAACCGACAAAAAACAAATTTTACAGTGCAAAAGTCAAAATTGCTTTCGCTATAACTTCGCAATGGTACTTTTTACAGTCATGAAATATGAAGGAAAGATGCTATGGGAGCGAGTTATCGATTTCTTTTAAAAAACGAAAATCTGAAATCGTGTCGGTTAAGCCTTTTTGGCGGTTAGGGCTCGATACATTAATATGAATATAAATAGAAACTTATAATGAGAACTTATTGTTTTCTGCTGTTTAGCATTGTACGTGAAAATACGTGCATATCAGTGTGCTCAAAAGGCAACTTAAACAACTTTAGCACTGGTATATGCATAAAAAAATAATATGGATAGAGGGGGGGTTTCGGTTACCGTCACATGACGCTAGAGTGGGTCTGGTGCAGCGTCATTTTTTATCACATAGCGGGGGGAGGGGGTTCATTTTAACGAATTTTAACGTCACGGAGTTTATGGACAGCCCCTTACCGCTCTCTAGAAGAATAATGTCGTTTTTAAAATCCTTCTATCTTTTGAGACACTGACGCGTCATGAAAGGATAACATTTTTTTTTTTCTTTATACAAATTAAACCATTTTGTTATACAGTTTGGTAACTTTTGATGATGGTGGAAGGTCATTTTAAAACAAGTATTATTTTCAGTCATCTTCATAATAATGATGGCTGTGGTTGATTTCGCTAAGATGCTCGTTCTTCCCCAATGCTAAGCACAAAAAAAATTTTTTTTTATATAGAAATTGTTTTTTTTTTTTTTGTTTTTTATTATTTCATTTACTATTCAGCTTGATAATTCTTACTATTTATGCTAAAATTTAAATATATCCTCGTAAGAACGATTTTCGCTACAAAAACTATAACATTTTTCTTTCCGTGTATCTGTGTTGTCGATTATTCTAGGTTCGGGGTTCATTGGCGTAGCTAGGGGGGCTTGGGTGGTCAATGTCCACCCTAAAAAAATCATTGCCAATGAACCCCAAACAATGGGATCCCAGTGATCCAAAAAAATGAATCCAAAAACTGTAATTAAAAAAAAAAACAAACAACATACAGAAATAAAAATAATCTGCCCAATATACTTTTCAATGCTGAATCTGAATCCAGTCGAAAAATTCAGCATTGAAAAGTACAATGGTAAGACTATTTTGATATCTCAAAATCCAGACATAATAGGGAACGATTACTTACTACAACCTCATATACAGAATTATCCTACATTTCTATACAACTTAAACTTGCTGGGGGACGGCGCAAAGCAATTTCTCAATCACTAAATTCCAAAAATATAATGATGCAGTTTTATATAGAAATATTTCACTAAGGAGGTGTCATCAATACTTTTTCTAAAAAGTGAAACTTATACTTTGAAAAAATGAGCCAATGTCAATTAAAGGTTGTACATGTGAAATTGATTATCTTTTTCATGCAACTCTGTGGTGTATTTATATAAATAATTTTTGTTACAGACATTTTGAATGCATTTTTTATTGAAATATAGTATTTTGTTTTTTTGCAGGTTTTTGACCAGTTATTTTGAATTGCAATAAAAAATCATTAGCCAATTTTGTCCCGACGTTTCGTCACTTACTAATTTGGCAACTTCTTGAGTCGCAATGTTCAGTACTATTTTTTGCCTTCAAAATAAGCTATGAATTGTTCTTGTATTATTTTTTTTAAGCTATGATCATTTCAAAAATGACAACACGAAAGTTAAAAATCATATGAGAACACACACACGTTTTTTAACGTTCATGGTGTCATTATAAAATGACCTTAACTTTTTAAAGAAAAATCATACAAGCTCAATTCATAGTTCATTTTGAATAAGAAGAATAGTACTTTATGATTTAATTAGTAGCAAATAACAAAAAAATTACGTTGAGTCCTCTGTATAACCTGAAAAATCGGATTTGTTTTCAGCATTTTTATTGTTTTTTCCTTAGGAATTTTAGTACATTTTCTATGAAGAGTAGGCGTGTCCGTTGAAGTATCACGCCCATTTTTGGAATATTTCTTAACTAGCTATATCTTATAGACGGAAAGCCAGCACTTGGCTGACCCTCCTCATAGTACGAGTATCAAAGCTGAATTTTTTTTGTGAGAGTTCTAGTAGGTATGAACTTCTGTTGTAGTGAATTCCTGAGAGGTGGTGCCTACGTGAGATATCGGGCGCAAAAGGTCGAGAAAAACAGTTTTTTGCAAATATCTTGCTAACGGTTATATCTACAAAAAAACTGCCACAATTTTGAAGCTCATTAAATTTCATATCTAAAAGTGGTGCTAATTGTTTTCGTACGACCTATAGTTTAGGAGATATGGTCCAGTGAAATTGGACCTTCCGATCCAACATATAAATTTTTTTCCTTTAGTCGGTCTATTTTATAGTTTCAAAGTATGCACCCAAATTCGAGACCAATTTCACTGTCGTTCAAAAAGTTATTCAGGCACAAAGGTCGATAAAATTAGTATCTCGATTACGCTTATTTCTACAAAAAAATGGTGCTCTACAATTTTGTAGCTCAAAAAATTTCATATCAAAAAGTGGTGCAAATTAATTTCGTACCACCCACAGTTTAGGAAGTATCCTATTTAAGGTTTTTTTTCCGCATACAAGTGTTCATAGTAATATGAATGTTGATTTTCAAAGTACTCTAACTACGCCATAGAATCATTGGAAAAATACCCGCAAAAAAATTCAACCATGATACTATGACGTAGTCGTAGTTATAGTACTTTGAAAATCAACATTCATATTACTATGTACACTTGTATGCGGAAAATGCCTTAAAATGAGATATCACCTAAACTGTGGATCGTACGAAATCAACTTGCGCCAATTTTTGATATGAAATTTTCTGAGCTACAAAATTGTAGAGCACCATTTTTTTGTAGAAATAAGCGTAATCGAGATACTAATTTTTTCGACCTTTGTGCCTGAATAACTTTTTGAACGACAGTGAAATGGTCTCGAATTTGGTGCATACTTTGAAACTATAAAATAGACCGACTAAAGGAAAAAAAAAATCATATGTTGGATCGGAAGGTCCAATTTCACTGGACCATATCTCCTAAACTATAGGTCGTACGAAAATAATTAGCACCACTTTTCGATATAAAATTTAATGAGCTACAAAATTGTGGCAGTTAATTTTTTTGTAGATATAACCGTTAGCGAGATATTTGCAAAAAACTGTTTTTCTCGACCTTTTGCGCCCAATATCTCACGTAGGCACCACTTCTCAGGAATTCACTAGAACAGAAGTTCATACTTTGAAACTATAAAATAGACCGACTAAAGGAAAAAAAAATCATATGTTGGATCGGAAGGTCCAATTTCACTGGACCATATCTCCTAAACTATAGGTCGTACGAAAACAATTTGCACCACTTTTCGATATAAAATTTAATGAGCTACAAAATTGTGGCAGTTAATTTTTTTGTAGATATAACCGTTAGCGAGATATTTGCAAAAAACTGTTTTTCTCGACCTTTTGCGCCCAATATCTCACGTAGGCACCACTTCTCAGGAATTCACTAGAACAGAAGTTCATACCTATTATTGAATTAAATTGAATTGAATTTTATTTTTCTTATCTTATTACATAATACAAAATTTCAATACTTATCAATTAGCTAAGGTAATATATATAAGTATGTAATTTAGATAATAAGTCATTCTTTAGCCAACTGATGACTAGTGATGAATGACTTAGATTCGTACATTTTTATAAATTAAATTGTTGAAATTGTTGTGGGGGAAAAGGTAAAAATAAATTTAAATTTTTAAATTTGTTTTTTTTCTAATAAAAAATAGGAACAGGTAAAAATAGTTACACACTTAAAAAATAGTTACAATTAAAAAATGCATTTTTTTTCTGATATAAAAACAACAAAAATTTTGATCGCAATTACATAGCTTTAATCATAGAGATATCTTTAGTAAAAAGCCAAGATTTTACTTTTTTAAGGAAGATGTAATAGTTTCTCAAAGTTCTGATCTCAAGTGGCAAATTATTAAAAAATTTTGGAGCCGAAACCGTAAAAAAGTTTGAAAATTGAGTTTTATTTGAAGCTGGAACATTAACGAATTGCATATTATTCACTCTTAATTCGTATACATTAGAGTTTCGCAAATTTTGGCTATAACCACTTCGCATGAAAAATATCTTGAGAACTTTGTAGACATATAAATGTTTCAACGGCAAAATGCGCAGATGAGAAAATAAAGGCCAGCTACTTTCCATTCTGCTTTTGTTTAGAATAATTCTAATAACATGTTTTTGTGCTATCGTTAAAGGTTCAAGAGTACTGTAAAATGTTCCTCCCCAACTCGCTAGGCCATATTCAAGCTTCAAACTAACTAATCCATGATAGACCATTGTAAGTAGCTTTTTTGAACAGTGTTCTTTTAGTAAATATAATTTGCGAATTACCGACATGACATATTTTTTTAAGTTGGTTACATGTGCTTTCCAATTTGTTTTTTTATCTATAAGAACACCTAGGTACTTAAACTCCTCAACAACTTCGATTTCAAAGCAACCAGAACTACAAATTTCATTACTAATGAAGTTGATTTTACCACATGAATGCGGCTCTAAGCTAAGTTTCTTACAGAAATTGGAATGAAAAACAACGTTGCAGTCAAAGGGCTCTGAGTTCTTTGAGAAAAGCATAAGCTTTGTTTTCTCACTTACAATTAGTTCATGTTTGGTAAACCATTGTCTTAAAATATGAAGGTCATGTTGCAATTTTGCTAATGAATCAAAGATGGTCTTATTTGAATATGTAAAAGTTATATCATCCGCAAAAGCTGTGACAGAACTACTAAAATTTTGCTTAAAAATCGAGTTATATTAGAAATAACAACGGGCCTAGGACAGAACCTTGAGGTACACCTACGTTAATTTCCAGCTAGTCACTAAAAATACCATCAATTTTGACTTTTTGAACTCTACCTGTCAGATAGGACTTAAACCAATCATAAGTATTTCCTCTGAAACCAGCTTTATACAGCTTATCCAACAGGATGCAATGGTTGACCAAATCAAAAGCTTTGGTCATATCAATGAACAATCCTAGTTGAATGTTATTATTGTTAGACCCAGCAAAAATCTCACTACATACTTTTAGTAAGGCATCCTCTGTGGATTTACCTTTGCGGAACTCAAATTGTTCCTCACAAAGAAATTTAGTTTTTGTTAAAAATAATAAGACACGATCCTTCATAATTTTCTCAAAAAGTTTAGGTAAAGATGGCAACAAAGAGATTGGGCGATATTGACTTAATAATTTTCTATTTCCTTTTTTAAAAATTGGAATAACTTCAGCAGATTTTAAGGCCGAAGGAAAAATTCCACATTTCACACTTTCATTAAACAAGTAGCTAAGCACGTCTGCAATGTAAAATGCAGAAGTGAGTATTTGTTATACCGTTAGCTGTACATGAATTTTTATTATTCGAATGAAAAATATATTTGTACATTTCGAAGGACGAAATTGGAAGAAAAGCAAAGCTATTAGGTTGAAAAATTTCTTCAACCAATGATGTATACATATTGCAATGACAATTGAAAGAAAGAGAATTGATAATAGATAGTGAGCCAATTGAGAAAAAATAATTATTAAATTTGTTTGCAATATCCGCAGGATCAGTAAATGAGACATTATCAACCTCAATTTCATAAATGTTATCATTGCTTGTTTCTTTGTTTAATATATCATTAACCACCTTCCATTCACTCCTGACATTACCTTTGCAGTTATTCAGTTTGTTGGAAAAATAATTATCTTTGCTTGTTTTGATTTGCTTTTTTACTTCCTGGGATAGCTTAAGAAAGTTACGTTTTAATTTAGATTTGCGGGGATTTTTCTTACATTTTTTACGCAATTTGTTTTTTTTCTTTATTAATTTCAGTAACGCATTTCCAATCCAAGGCTTCAGTCTTTTACATTTGGCCACACTAAATTCCTGCTTTGTTGAACAATTTTGTATATGCCTTCTTAAAATATTTAAAAACATGTCAAAAGCCAAAGATGGATCTGATTGAAGGTAGACTTGTTCCCACAGCTCAAATTTTAAGGAATCTGTCAACATCATATAGTCACTCACAAAAAAATTCAGCTTTGATACTATGAGGAGGGTCAGCCAAGCGCTGGCTCTTAGTCTATTGCTAAGCATGCGAAATTTCATTGTTTCTATGTATTTTTTTTTTTTTTTTTTTTTTCAAAAAATGTATGAAGCCATACAAAGGCGCGGCGTGCCTCCTGAAGGTCGATTTTAGCAGAAAACAACATGTTTTTTTGGCATTTGAAAATTATACGTTTTAAATATAATTTAAAACCATCAGTGTTTTATTTTTTATTTAGACCTTTTAGCTCAAGTTCACACATTTTTAATACAGATAGTATTCGGTTTCAAAAATCGATATTTTTACGTTTTTCGATTACGCGGTAAGAAAAACGTTTTTTTTACTCAAAATTAACACATACACAAATTTAAGATTAAAATAGATGTTTCCAAGTCCTGGAGCATAATATTTTTTAAAATTTATACCTAATGTTTGTAATTGGTATTTGTCCTCTGCCTTGTTGTCCCCTCCAGCAGCAATTCAATACAAATTTGTTAACTAACTATGTATGTAAATTTCGAACTACATATGTATAGCACAGTAAAAAAAGTGCATATTTTGGCATTAGAAACTTCTCGTATATCAAAGAAGGATAAGTCAGTCATAGAGACTTACTGCCGGTAATATTGTTTAAAAATACTTAAGTAAATACGCATAAAGGTTCGGTGCAATGCAGTATCCTTGGTGAAATATGTATAATTTTGATTTTGCAATGCTGTTTAAAAAATACTTTTACTTCTAAAGTAGAAGCTGGGAGCTCTATATCTAAACATTTTCTTTAGAATGCAACTCTAAAAGAATTTTTATTAGTTTCAAAGTTCCCGAAAAATCCTTGACATTATTAACAGTTTCAGATTTTAGGCTAGACTCATACACATATTTGTGCCAATCCATGATTCAAGTAGTAAAAAAACTGTTTTGGCACTTGTAAGAGCTTGATGACACCGATGCTTGGTTCAATTGTCAATCTATTGATCATTCGTCGAAAGAAAGGGAAGAGCTGGATATTACGTGTTTTGCTTTGAATGCAAAATTAGCAAGCTTAACCAGCTGAAGATTGATTCCATGTCAAACCCATGAAGATTTTTTTGATGGAACCCGATTTGGCTATAAATTGGCATAAGCAATAGTCGCAATAGTGGAAATTTTCTTCTAAATATAGTCTACACATAAAAAAAAATGTTTGAATTGAGTTTCCAAAAATACGTCATCTTTGATTTTTTTTATGTTAAGTAAGTATAAACTATAAAAAAAAGGATTTTTGCTAGTTTTTATTGTATTGTCTGCTTTAAGGCATTTGACACCTTAAAATTGAAAATTAGATAAAATCTTGAGCGGTATGATTTGGAATCAAACTGAATTAGAAAATGAATTTTTGATTTGCTTACCCAGCAAACATTTTCAATCGCGGAAGAATTGCATTTGATTCGCCTAGGCGATCAAATCAATCGTCCGTGACAGTCGCATTCTGAACTCCCGCGATGCTTTTGGCGTGAGAAAATGAAGAATCCTCTAACAACTTCCCAAAATGAATACGCAAATGATCCCCAGGAAGGGTCCACAGACGACTCCGCAAGATGTTTTTGAAAGCGAAAAAAAAACTGGAAAAAAAATATAAGATGTAAAATGGCGACATAAAAATAATTTCGTAAGAAATTGGAAATTTTTGTACAATTATCTGTCAAAATTTATATGCTGTTTAAAATATACTGTGCAGTTTGCTTCGTGAAAAATTTCGGGCCTCAGAAATATTGCCCTTTAGAAAAAACAAATATTAATTTTTTCGCAATTTCTCAGGAGCTGACGTCATGTCGTAGTCGGCCATCTTGCATCGTGTAAAACTCGTTTGGAAGAGTTGTAGGTCATTCGTGAAGAAGTTCGATTTATAACCAACTTCCAGAAGAGTCTTAGACCTTTTTTTTTTTTCGTTTTGGACCTTTTTGGGGAAAGTCGAAAATGGATTTTGGACATGACCAGTGTCCAGAGTGACCTATTTCGATCCAATTTTGAAAAAAAAAAAAAAATTTTATTGCTCCATTCGATGGGGAAAGGTTGAAAATATATTTTGGACTGTGACTGATATCGGCCCATTTTTTTTTTTAATTTTTATTGCTACAATCGATGGGGAAGGTCGAAAATATATTTTGGACATAACCAGAGTTGGCTCTAAGCCCTCGAAGTGACTGATTTGGGTCCATTTTTGTAATAAAATTTTACTGCACCAATCGATGGGTAAAGGTCGAAAATAGATTTTGGACATGACCAGAGGTGTCTCTGAACCTTCTAAGTGACGAATTCGGGCCAACTTTGTAAAAAAATTTTATTGCTCCAATCGATGGGGAAAGGTCGAAAAAAGATTTCGGACATGACCAGAGGTGTCTTTTACCCCTCTAAGTGAACGCTTTGGGTCCTAAGAGTAACGAAGAGTGTAAGGAGAAATCTTCTGTTACTCGCGCTGAAGTTTTGTAGCGCAAAACTCGCCTGGAAGAGTTGTATATTCATTGCAAAGATGTTTTATTTGCAATGATCTTCCAGAAGAGTGTAAAGAGGAATCTTCTGTTACTCGCGGACTGTTTTTATCGCGGAAAGCTCGCGTGGAAGAGTTGTAAATGCATCCCCAAAAAGTTGGAAGATTGTCCACGATTGAAAATATTTGCTGGGTATACATACATAAGCAATACATAAGCAATAATATGTGTGTAAGACTTTTAATTGCTATCCAAGCGTAAAGCGAATTAAAAAAGGCAAACAAATTATGAATAGATAACTGATTTCATACTCAAAATACACAAACATACTTCGCAAACATGAACAAATTTTTAGCCAGTTAACAGTGGTTATAACAAACTGGTTATAGTTTAGAAGAAACGCTTGAAGTTTCGAAAACTAAATCAGTATGTAGTTAAGCATATCAGTCGACGAGCGCAGTTAACTGGTTAAAAGTGAGAGAGGGCTTAAACCCTCGTTAAAATTTATTTGCAAGACTATTGTAACAAATAACAAGCAGTAAACATATAAAACAAAACAATTTTTTTCGCCAAGGAATATAACATGTACAAACTACTTTTAGACAAAATAAAACTTACAATCTGTACTCAATAACAGTTCACTCTACTGGATTCACCATTTGACACACTGTGATTAAATATATATATTAAACAAATACAACATATTAGTATTTGACTTTATTTCATTGTTATTCTTATACTTTTATTATATTAAAAACAATTCAGAATAATTCTCGTATTCTTTACAAAGCATAAATAATATTATAAGTTACTAACTATTATTCTTTTACCAGAAATTAAGAAACATCTTTAAAACACTTATTAATTACACTTTTACTACTTATTCGTTTTGCCGCACACCAGAGCAAGGAAGCCGGGATTCGTACCCTGGTAGCCCTTGATGATCAGGGAGGTGAGTTCACTTTAAACACAATATAAACTATCACAATAAATATATTTTATCAATTATTCCTATATAAACACAACAAGCATAAAAATACAGCATACAAACAGAGAACATGTACTTATTTAGATCGATGACATCGAAAAGATGATTCAAAGATATTTCACGGAGGTGAAATGAGTACACCTTCAAAAATTTTTACAATAGGTTTCATGAAACGATGTTTGTATCATAAGATCATATCAGGCTTGCCAATTGCCCGTTTTTCGCCCGGACAGTCCGGTTTTGTTTTTGAAAGCTTTGTCTGAGTCCGGTTCGCAAACACAACCGGACATCAAATGGAGAGCTTAAAATATGCAACTCATTTAGGTGAAGTATTTTTATTTTCGTTCTCGTATAACAATTTTTATTATGTAAAATATTTTGAGTTGTTGACAAATGTTAAAATAATTTTTTTTTTTTTTTGTTTTTCTATTAAAAGTTTTTGTTGAAATATTAACGGTTAATTTTTGTTTCTAAATAATATTTTTTAATCATGTTTTATTTGATATATATGGGTGATTCTCAGATAACTGTACTTTTTGTGTCCTCTGGCGATTTCACTTATACAGCAGGCTTTTTTTCACAAAAAATGACGCCATAAGTAAGAAACTATGTTTTTCTAATAGAGCGGATCAATTTTACCACCAAATAATTATTGGTCTACTGTGAAAGTTTTGAAATACACCCCAAATGTCACAAACGTGGCATGTCCTAACCCTACTTTTTATACACAAAACGATGAAAAACGACCTAAAAACGGAAATAGAACAGAAAACAAGTTACTACACATATTAAGAAAATACTTAAGGCTACAATATTCTGAGCTCATCTGCAGTTGTAAATAAATTTTAGAGGGCACAATTTCGAATTGAAAACTGTCCCCTAGTTTTGGAAAAAAAAAATTTCTTGAAAGCATTATGCTACTACTGCATGGTACTACTGTTTCAGTCAATAGATTGCAATACAAATGCATTAATTCTGATCACTATCCATCACCCAAAGGTCAGCATGTCCAGACGCGTCCAAAAAGAAATATGTTTGCGTTTTATAGGGCAGTTTATAAACAAAAACAGTTTTTTTTTTAAAATTATGGTCACAAACGTGGCACTCGGCACTCGCAGGTAGAACATTTTATTTTATGCATGAAACAATTTTTTTGTAGGATTTGCATACATGACCCCAAATTCTTTCGGAAAAATCTTGAACTCAAACGCGTGCTTTACAATGAGCTATAAACTACAAAAATGTCACAAGCGTGGCGCATCAAAAATGTCACAAACGTGGCACTTTTTATCAGTTTGCAAAAAAAACATATTTTCATATAAAATTGAGTATACAGATGTTTAGTTGAAGGCTATTAATTATGTTTTTAATACAAAGCTATAGAACAAAAACAACAATAAGTAGAACTCATTTTTGTCAATGCATTCAGACAGCCAAATTTATTGTCAACAACACATAATTTACCGTTTTTCAATTGGATTCCCAGCTTCCGAGTTATAAGCGTTTAAAGTAAGGATATCTTTCGATAGCACACAAAGTATTTTTCGAGACCGAAAAGTAACAAAAAATCAAGTTTTATTATTTTTATCAATAACATATTTAATTTCAAAAATTTCGAGACCTTGCAGACCATAATCTCATGAAAAATGATAGTTCTATGCTAGATTTAGTGAATGACCCTACTAAACTATTGCTTCGCAAATTATCAAAATCAAAATTTCATCTGTGCATTCACTAAATCTACAATAGAGCCTTATTTTTTCATCCGATTTTAGTCTGCAAGAGCATAAAATTTTCGTGATAAAAAATATTTTTGATAAAAATAATAAAACTTACCATTTATGTTAATTTTTCGGTCCAGAAAATCCTTTGTGTGTTATTGAGAGATATCCTTTTTTTAAAGGCTTATAACTCAGAAACTAGGAATCCAATTGAAAAACGGTAAATTATGTCTTGTTGTTAATAAATTTGGCTGTCTGAATCCATTGACAAAAATTAATTTTACTTGTTGCTGTTTTTGTTAAGTAGATGTCAAAACTGTGATTTTTTCACTTTTGAGCAAGGATAACTAAGGATACTGATGTTATAGAAAAAAATCAAGATCAGATTCGTAATTAGGAGATCCTAATCCACCATAAACGACTATTAAAACAGAGGAAAGAAAACCATAGTTGATATTTAGGGCGGTAGGGGATAAAAAAAATGGACCACTGGAGACATGACACTGTTGCAAAATTAGTCTTGAAGTGTAAATTTGCCATTATATGCAATATATCTCTCATCAAAACGCTTCAAAACCATAATTTTTCCATACTGTGGCTAAAATGTCACAAACGTGGCAATTTAGTCACAAACGTGGCAGCAAAATTTCTTAATTTTGACCTCAAAGTCGTAAATTCACACTTGTAGTTGATCTACTTAAAAGGTGAGTTTTAAGAGTATGTTTACACAAGATAGCATGAAGAAACTTGCAAAAATCCAAAAAAATTATCTGCCAATTTTACAACTCGAAAAAACACAGTTATCTAAGAATCACCCATATCGCCGTGTCAGTTGTATACTTTTTTCCATTTTTCAAATTTCTTGTTTTATTGAATTATTCTATCAGGAGAATCTTATGCCAAATTTTTACGGTCCTAACTTTGAGGGAAATACTGAAAACTGTCGTAGCAAATTATCCTATCTGCAAAATGTTTGAAAATTTTCATTGTAAACTATCCAATGTTGAGACAGGATCGTTTACAATTCATATTTATTATTTGATTTAATATGTATTTTGTAGCTGACTACGAGCAAAAATAACCTTACAGAAAACTGAGGACAAAAGGAAAAAAAAAAACAAAAAAATTTGAAAACTATCAAGTGCGTCTCCGACCACTCGGAGGCGTTTTGGACCCGTTTTAAAAAAAAACTAGTAAGGGTGTTACTTTTGACCTGGCCAAAAAATAAATACCCTACACTGCAGTAATTTGAAAATTTTGCTTATAATGGAGGTGCCACGCCCTATTGTCCGAATTCACCCAGTTTTTGTTCAGAGCTTGCATTTACAGTTTTTAGTGAGTGAAATTTGGTTCGATTATCTCAAAAAACTTTTTCAGTAAAGCGTTTTGAAGCTTGTGCTTTATAGGAGGTGCCACGCCCTTTTGTCCAAGTTCGTCTAGTTTAAGATTAGAGCGTGCATTTATAAGTAGTCTTTAGTATTTGAGTAAAATTTGGTTGGATTATCTCAAAAAACTCTTTTAGTACAGCATTTTAAAGCGTTTGCTTGTATGGGAGGTGCCACACCCCCTTGTCCGATTTCACCCAGTTTCTGTTGAGAGCCTTCATTTATAATTCTTAGTGTCTGAGTCAAATTTGGTTCGAATATCTCATGAAACGCTTTCAATATAGAGTTTTGAAGCTTTTGCTTATATGGGAGGTGCCACGCCCTCTTGTCCGAGTTTGCTCAGTTTTTTCTCAAATCTTGCGCTTACAATTCGTAGTACTTATGTGTATTTTGGTTGCATTGTCGTGAAAAATACTACTTAATTTGCATTTTGAATATATTTTTTGTATGGGCGGTAGGCGTGTCCGTTGACCGATTTTGCTCATTTTCAATCCCCCGAGCTATTTTTGGCGACGGAGGCAGTAAACCAAATTTTATTTTCTATATCTGCCACGCCTCCTCCTCTGCGTTACAAACGGAAGGACAAAGTGAACATATCTTGGGTATATAAAAGTGTTTTTACACCAATTAATACTTAAAGGCTTAAGAAAAATTTTCGAAACTGACAAAGGTGTTCCCAATTCTGAGGAGTTTTATTTCCATTTTTTAAAAATTTGTGTTGCACCAGAAGGGAATATAGAGGTTGTAGAAATTTATTTTTTAGCTGTCAGGAGCGTCCCCGATACTGATACAAAAGTAACAAGCAACTAAAAAATATTTTGTTACTTGATACAAAAGTAGCAATATCATGAGTAACTGTTGTTATTGATACATATTAATACGCAAGACAAAAAAAAGTCAATTTTTTTACTATGTTAGAAATGGAGTACGACTTTAAATTATACACCAGTATTTGTGTGTAGATGTGCACGAAGTTAAAATTATGTCAAAGTTAAAATTATGTCAATATTTTAACTTTGAGCCAGGTAAAATAAAAAACAATAAAAATTTTTTAATATTAACAACAACAAAATACACGGTCATTCAAAGCTGAAAAAGGATGAAACACAAAGAGAAAGACAAAAAGCATAGCACTGACTTTATGTGTTGTATTTTGTTTATATTTCGCTTGAATTATACCAGGGATGATAAATGAGCTTATCTATTTCGTACCAAATACCAAAACAAATGTACTTAAATTGTCCAAAAAGTTTCAAAATTATTTAATACAATTGTGGTCGAATTTTGACCACTGGGCGATTCTAGGGTGTATAAATTAACATTTTTTAATGGTTTTCGTGGTTCCATATATTTATGGAAATGTTTCTATACGCAGATGCTTATTTTGAATTAATCTTTCAGGGCTGCCAACTATTATTTATTTTTATTTTGGTTAAATGGAACTTTTTAAATTTTAATTACAAAAAAAATAAATTTTGGTCTTGAAGTTCTTAGATAAACTTTTTAAAAAATCCAACATATATTTTTAGGGTTGCCACCTGGTTATTTTCTGAAATGTTGCTAAGATCATACTTTTTGTGACTTAATTCAAATTTTTAGTTTAGGAAACGCTCAGATAAACTTTTTAAAAATTATGCAAAAACTTTTAGGGTTGCCACCTGTTTCTTTGTAAATCTTGCTTAAACCATATATATCGAAAAAAAATTAAATTTTAGTCTCGAAACGCTTAGATAAACTATTTAAAAATCCAGCATATTTTTGGGGTTGCCACCTGTTTTTTCAATACAATCAAAATTTTCTTTCAAGAAATTGCTAAGACCATCATTTTCTCTTTAAAAATTAACATCTTGAGTCCAAGAACAACGAAACAAAAATTTTGGGTTGCCATATTAGGGTTGCCATATTAGGGTTGCCAGACGTTATAGAATCGACCCAAAAACCCATAGTAAATTTTTAGGGCTGCCACCTGGTTTTTTTAAAAAATAAAAATTTTCTTCAAATAAATTGCTAAAACCATCATTTTCCCTTTATAAATTAACATCTTGAGTCCAAAAACAACGAAACAAAAATTTAGGGTTGCCAGACGTTTTTTCGCAAAATTGCCTTTCTTTGTTAACGTTCTTTATTGAAAAGTTATAGAATCGACCCTAAAACCCTTAGTAAATTTTTAGAGTTGCCATAACAGAAGAAGAAGAAGAAGAGAAAATTATGGTCTTAGCAATTTATTGAAAGAAAATTTTGATTTTATTAAAAAAAAAAAAACAGATGGCAACCCCAAAAATGTGCTGGATTTTTAAATAGTTTATCTAAGCGTTTTAAGACTAAAATTAAATTTTTTTTCGAAATACAGTCGACGCACACTGCGTTGGTCCATAGACAAAAATCAAAATTTTTTGTGACTCAAAACCTAACAATATTAGTATCAATCGACAGGTAATTGTATCAATAAAATAAAACCAAAATATTTAGGGGAAAAACTCAGTTTTGGCCATGCTGTGACACTTCAAAGTTGAGATATTTTTCAAAAAAAATCATGTTTTCTTCAATTCGTTTTGGGTTCTCTTAAACAAATAATTATCAAAAATTTGTGTTTTGATTAAACTAAACGAAGTTAAGTTTTTTATTATAAATAATATTTAGGTAAATAAATAGAATAAAAAATTTTTGGAAATATACATATAATTTAATATAAATTTTAGTGGTTTTAATATATGATATTATCAATTGAAAAACTTCAGAAATTGAAAAATTTTTTAAGTCTTCTAGTACGGATTCTATATATCCAGGAACTGCAAATAACTTTTTCTACTTCGTCCTACAAATATTTTTTTTTTAAATGCCTAAAGGCTGTGATCATCTCACTTTTTTCGAAATTTGCAGTTGGGTTCTCTGATTTTTATAAAAATTCACAGAGATGTTCTAAGTGCTTAGCATGGAGAACTCTCATTATTAGTTTTGCGAAAAAAAATTTTTTTTCCAAGTTATGAGCACGGAACTTCAGAGTGTCCAAGTGGTGTTTTTGCGAAAAATCGATGCATTTTTTTTTCTAAGTCCCGCCATTTTGTCAAAAATTAATTTTTTAAATTTTTGTTTTCGGATTCTTGTAGCATTTTAAACGTTAATTTATTTTTCATTTTTAAATTTGGAAAGTTTTGAAAATTTACAAAATGGCGGCCATTTTTTGAAAAATCTTAAAAGTTGATTATCTCAAAATAATATTCTTTTTATTTTTTTATTTTTTTTTTACAAAAAGGTGAATGAAATACAAACATTTTATAGAAGACTTGTTTTGCGCTAAACGGCTGCGGGAACCACAGGAACTTTTTTTCTAAAAAGTCACGTGACAATTTTTTTAACTTTGTTTTGTGCTTTCATTTACACCCACTAGGTGGCCAAAAAAAAAAAAAAAATTTCAAAGTACAAGGATATAACTTCCATTACTTGGAAAATAGAAGCTATACCAAAAAAACCAATATTTCCTATATGAATCATAAAAATAAGTATTGACGAAATGACGGCCATGTTTTGAAAAATCTTAAAAATCAATTTTCCAAAAAAAAAATTTTTTATTTTTTTTTTACTAAAGTGTTTTGAAAAACGAATGTTCATCATAACCTTTCAAAACATTTCATTAAAAAAACTTCTAAGAAAAAAAAAATTTTTTTTCTTTTGGAAAATTGATTTTTAAGATTTTTCAAAACATGGCCGTCATTTCGTCAATTCTTATTTTTATGATTCATATAGAAAATATTGGTTTTTTTGGAATAGCTTCTATTTTGTAAGCAATGGAAGTTATATCCTTGTACTTTGAAATTTTTTTTTTTGGCCACCTAGTGGGTGTAAATGAAAGCATAAAACAAAGTTAAAAAAATTGTCACGTGACTTTTTAGAAAAAATGTTCCTGTGGCTCTCGCAGCCGTTTAGCGCAAAACAAGTCTTCTATAAAATGTTTGTATTTCATTCACCTTTTTGTAAAAAAAAAAATAAAAAAATAGAAAGAATATTATTTTGAGATAATCAACTTCTAAGATTTTTCAAAAAATGGCCGCCATTTTGTAAATTTTCAAAACTTTCCAAATTTAAAAATGAAAAATAAATTAACGTTTAAAATGCTACAAGAATCCGAAAACAAAAATTTAAAAAATTAATTTTTGACAAAATGGCGGGACTTAGAAAAAAAAATTGCATCGATTTTTCGCAAAAACACCACTTGGACACTCTGAGTTCCGTGCTCATAACTTGGAAAAAAAATTTTTTTCGCAAAACTAATAATGAGAGTTCTCCATGCTAAGCACTTAGAACATCTCTGTGAATTTTTATAAAAATCAGAGAACCCAACTGCAAATTTCGAAAAAAGTGAGATGATCACAGCCTAAAATGAAAAATTTACATGAAATATAAAATTTATGTTGAAAATTTATTTTTTGTTTTTATTAACACAAATGGTTTCAAAAGTACATAAAACATTATTTCTACTACGTATATTACAAAAACACATATTTTAAAGATAAATAAATAAGAAAATAAATTAAGAAAATCGTCCTAAACAGCTGGCTTTTAGCAAAACTTTAAAGTTTGAAACAAATCTGAAATCATTTTTGAGCTCAGCAGCCCCAAATTATTTAAAGTACCAAATTTTATCGATATCCAACCACTCCTTCTATTTTTGACCATTTTTTGTATGGGCTCAACGCACTGTGCGACGTCCAGTAATACGAATGCTCTGTATTACGAATGTCCAATGATACGAATGCAATATTTCTTCCACATGTGATTCTATAATACGAACAGTGGCAAATTTTACGGTTCTATAATACGAAAAGGCTTTGCTCTTTTGCTAAGCATTAAATGCGTAGAATGCATGAAAGAATACGTGGTAAATGTTTCAGAATTTTTAGAACGATTTGAAATGCTTTTTTCTTAATATTTGGAGCAAAATTGTTGAAAAAATATAAAACGTTACGAAAAATCTGAAAAAAAAGTTTCAGTTTTTGAAAAGCAGTCTTCTAAGAAATTTACAAAAATCACTAAAATCAATTTCGCGACCCTGTTTTTTTTCTTGTCAAGAAATACCAGAGCAAAATCCTCGCGCTTTTATAACACAGTGCGACACATGAAAAGTGAACTAAAATCCGTTATAAGGCATCAAAAGTACTCGCCGAAACAAGTAATTCTGCCAGAGCGTTTTGCAAAGTTGGCTCATATAAGGATTTTATGGTAATTTTTGTGATTTTAGGGTACTAGATGAATTTTTTTCGGTTAAGTTTGTTCGGCATTTATTTTCTTCTATTCAATAGCTACAACATTGCTGAAGTCATCGGCGAGTATTTTTAAAGCCTTATAACGGATTTTAGTTCACCGTCAATGACTTGAAAAATGTTGCACTGTGTAATGCAAGGTAGTGGTAATGTAACAATGCCAAATTTTAGCCAAATCTGGCACAATTGGCGTGTTTTACTTCAAATTCTTCTTTTAGTGGCAAAACTCATTAAGTATTTTTTTTTTAGAAATGGAGCTTAACAGTGTAGTATATTTAACTCACTTTCCATATATTATCCATCAAATATTTTTTTGTTTTATATCAAAATATTGAGGGTATTTCTTAAAATATGTAAAAGCATTTACATATTTTAAGAAATTCCCTAATTGTGTTTTCCGTTTCCGTACCGTATTACTCAGAAAATAATTCATAAATTTCCTATTTTTCCTACAATCTTTTTCGTAAACTGATGTTTTTTTCCCAAATCAAACATTCGAGTTAATGAGTTTTATCTCTAAGCCGACGATATGTCTCAATATAAAAGAAAAAAGGACCAAAATTTCGTTGCGATAAGTAGCTGTCCACAAACTCCGTGACGCTGAAATTCGCTAAAATGAACCCCCTCCCCCCTATGTGACAAAAAGTGACGCTGGACCTGACTCCCCCTAGCGTCATGTGACGGTAATCGAACCCCCCCTATTAATATTTTTTTTTTATGCATATACCAGTGCAAAAGTTGTTTAAGTTGACTTTTGAGCACACTGATATGCACGTATTTTCACGTACAATGCTAAACAGCAGAAAACAATAAGTTCTCATTATAAGTTTCTATTTATATTCAAATTAATGTATCGAGCCCTAACCGCCAAAAAAGCTTAACCGACACGATTTTAGATTTCTGTTTTTTGAAAAAAATCAATAACTCGCGTCCACAGCATCTTTCCTTCAAATTTCATGACTGTAATAAGTACCATTACGAAGTTATAGCGAAAGCAATTTCGACTCTGGCACTACAATGTATGCAAAGAAAATTCAAAAAAAGGTTCTACTGTAAAATTTGTTTTTTTTCGGTTGTCTTTTTGGCGGTTAAGGCTCAATATAGTTGCACTAGTTTTGTCATTTTTTGTAGACGGATTTTGAATTTTGAACTTTGAATTGTTATGATAATGACCGCTTTTCTGGTAAAAATTCCTTCATAAACTACAATCATTAAACTGACGGTTTTTCAGTATATCGCTGACGTTAAACGATTCTAAAGAATAATAACAAAATTAAAAGTTTACTTTTTTTTAAATTTCTCAAAACTGTGACAAACTCAGTGCTTTCATAAAAATTTAGAGAATTGAAATTATTGAGTTACATTAAACACAAGTTCAAATTTCTCTTTATATACACTAACATTCTTATTTCTACATTTTGTAAATTTATTTTTATAATCAGGCCTAATACTGAATTCACTGTAGATTCGATAAACGTAAGAACTACGGAAGTACTATCATTGAATTTAAAAAATTGCGGTTGTTAATTTAGTCCGTAAAGTCAAATCAAATTAAGATACTTCTCTGACAACCAAATCGTAAAAAATTAAGAAAATAAGATGTTCTTGTTGTAAATAAAATCGTATAGTAAAAAATGTAACTCACTATTTAAAATTTTCAGAACAACTGAACTTTAATTTTTATTTTTTAAAAGAAAATAAAAACAAAGAAAATATTTAAAGTGTTTTTTTAAAATAAATTATAAACAAGTGAGAAATAACAAAGTGATTCCCACATATTCCACCTCTAGTAAAAACGATATCTATGAAAGAAATTGAACCCTTCGACCGGAACGTAGCAATTTCCCATTTGTCTGACATCTGCTTGGAATAGTTTCAACATCAATATCTTTGCATTCGTCGTCTGCAATTACTGCTGCTGGTTTCAGCCGATCAATTGATATAACTTTCGCGTTACCTTTAATCTCAACAGTGAAGGTTTTTGCTGTTCTTGATAGCACAAAAAATGGTCCATCATAAGGTCGCTGAAGAGGTGTTCGCACTGCATCATTTCTTACAAAGACATGTGTGCACGTATTTAAATCTTTTGGAACAAAAACTCTCGAAGAACCATGTCGGGAAATTTTGGTTGCTTGAAGTTTCGACATGTCTTCTTTGAATTGCTTCACCCAATCACTGCTACAGTTTCCAATTGCCGTTGATATGAAAAATTCACCAGGAAGTGAAAGCTGCGTGCCGTAAACGAATTCTACAGGTGAAATTCCAAGATCGTTGTTGATTGATGAACGAAGTCCAAGAAGTACCAAAGGCAATACTTCGACCCATCGAGAATCTGTGTGACATTTTATGGCGGGCTTGAATGTTCGATGCCAGCGTTCAATTTGGCCATTTGCTTGTGGGTGATATGGTGTCGTATGCGTAACATTTGCTCCAATTAATTTTGCGAATTCTCGGAACAAGGCGGACTCGAACTGACGACCTTGATCAGTAACGATTTGCGTAGGTACACCAAAGCGAGCTACCCACCCCTGAAGAAAAGCTTTAGCTACAGATTCCGCTGTAATGTCTTGAAGAGGAATTGCTTCAGGCCAGCGACTGAATCTGTCAATACACGTCAGGCAGTAGCGGCAATCATCTGATAACGGCAGTGGTCCAACGAGGTCAATACTGACGACTTTAAAGCGATCGTCTGGTACAGGGAACGAAGAAATAGTGCTCTTTGTATGACGGGATATCTTCGACTGCTGACAATCTATGCACAATCTGCACCAATTGGATATATCCTTCTTCATATTATTCACTTACCAGCTTTGTTGTGGCTTTTGCTCCAGGATGAGACATATTGTGAATAACATCGAAGACTTCTTTGCGAAACTTTGAGGTAATATATGGTCTTACCTTCGATGTTGATGTATTGCATATGATTTTTACATCACAACCTGGAACGAGGAATTTCTTGAATTGAAGACCAGTTGTTGTTGAATGACTTAGAGTTGAAATTTCATCGTCCAACTCCTGATCTTCTGCTAACATTTTATAGTTGAGAGGTGATGGTAAGATAACAGCTTCTAATCTTGAAAGGGTGTCGGCAGTGACATTTTCCTTACCGGCTATAAAACGGATATCGACGGTATGCTGCGATATATAGTCCAAGTGTCGGAGTTGACGTGGTGATGCTTTCTCTGGTCGTTGATTAAACGCAAACGTCAGAGGCTTGTGGTCCGTGTAAATGTTGAATTTTCTGCCTTCCAAGAAATACTGAAAGTATTTGAGACCGGAATATGCCGCAAGAAGTTCGCGGTCATATGCACTGTAGCGCTGCTGAGTTTCGGAGAGCTTTTTCGAATAAAATCCTAGTGGTTTCCAAGCACCATTGATTTTCTGTTGAAGCACTGCGCCCATTCCGACATCCGACGCATCTACCCAAAGTGAAGTTTCAGCATTTTCCATCGGATATGATAAAAGAGCAGCCGAAGCTAATTGTTTCTTGCAGTATTCAAATGCTGTCTGCAACTCTGCTGTCCAAATGATGACACGCTTATCATTTTTGACTTGGCCTTTTTTAACGCTATGAAGAAGAGCTTGAGAATCAGCTGCTGCTGGATGAAGCACCATTGATTTTCTGTTGAAGCACTGCGCCCATTCCGACATCCGACGCATCTACCCAAAGTGAAGTTTCAGCATTTTCCATCGGATATGATAAAAGAGCAGCCGAAGCTAATTGTTTCTTGCAGTATTCAAATGCTGTCTGCAACTCTGCTGTCCAAATGATGACACGCTTATCATTTTTGACTTGGCCTTTTTTAACGCTATGAAGAAGAGCTTGAGAATCAGCTGCAGCTGGATGAAACGCCGATAAAAATTGAGCGTTCCAAGAAAACGGCTTAAATCATTCACCGTTCTTGATTCTGGATTCGGTTTCAGTCCATCTGCCGTAACGAGGTATCCCAAAAAAGTAATTTGTGGCTTACCAAATTCGCACTTCGCAACGTTTATTGTGATACCATAATCACGAAGACGTTGAAACAGCAACCATGTAGCATATACCCGAAGTCATGGATGTGTGGCACTGGATAGCAATCAGGCACGGTTGATTTATTAAGTGCCCGATAGTCTCCACATGGGCGCCACTCGTTATTTGGCTTTGGTACCATGTGAAGAGGACTTGACCAGCTACTTTTTGAGGGGCGGCAGATGCCCATTTGCATCATGAACTCAAACTCACGCTTGGCAATCTTCAATTTTTCTGGAGGCAATCGGCGTGGTCTTGCCCGTACTGTAGATCCCGTTGTCTCGATGTGATGAGTGACATTGTGCTTGACGTTCGATATCTTATAATGAGGCGTTGTGATGTCTGCGAAGTCTTTAAGCAAACCATGGAAAATATTTTCATCAGAAATACATCTTAGCATTGAACTCTCACCGTCTGAAAACATGCCAGCGGTTTTGAGGTTGGTCGTGCTATCGATTAAGCGATGATTTTTAATGTCGACTAGTAAACCGTAATGCTTCAGAAAATCTGAGCCAATTATTGGCTGAGTGACATCAGCAACAATAAAAGACCAGAGAAATTTCCGACGTAGGCTTAAATTACAATTTACATAGAATTACCTCACCATAAGTTGATATTTTTGTATTGTTAGCTGCAAAAAAAACGAGCGAGTGAGGTGCTTCAAGCTTTTGTTGTTTTGTGGCTGGAAAAACAGATACGTCAGCGCCAGTATCAATAAGAAACTTGCTTTTTAAGTCTTTATCTTGAATAAACAGGCGACATATTTGTTGGCCTTCCTCGTTTGTCACCTGAAACGAGGCGGCTAGTGGTTTTCCGTCTTGAAACTGCAGGGTTGACGGCACTTTGAAGCACGTGCTCCATATTTGTGATGATACCAGCAGTATGGCTTCTCGGTATTAGAGCGACTGCGCCTTTGAATACCAGTCCGGTTACGGCTACGTGAACGATTGTTGTCACTAGCTGACAGAGAGCTGATTTGAACTAAAATTTCTTGAATCTTCTTTTCCAAGAAATCTATGCGTGTGTCCGGGGCCTGAGAAACTGGTCCTATAGCAGTAATGATGTTGCCATAGGTTTGGTCGTGAATCTTGTCAGCCATTATTGCTAGTTTATCAATAGCATCGTTGCTGACTGATAAAATTGCCTTGGTTGTTGATGGTAGACGCTGCAACCAAAGTGTCTTTAAAAGATCATCGGACACTTTACCGCTGGAAAGCTCGCGCATCTCACGGAGCAAAACTGATGGTTTCTTTTCTCCAACGCTGACAGTTTTGAGCAGCTGGCGTAAACGTTTCTCTTCCGAATCAAGAAATACATTAAGAATTGCCTCGACAATGTGACTTACGTGGTTGAGAACGCTACTCTCGATGGACCCAACCAACGTGTGGTATTTAGTCAGATCTGCGGTGATACCAGAAGTCACAAATTGCGATTCCATTTGTCGAAACCATAGTTTAGGATTCTGACGCCAAAATGGAGGTACTCGTACTGAAACGCGTGCGATTTCTGCTGTTGGAAGCGATTGATATTCCTCATCAGAATTTTCCATTTCAATTTAAATCGCGGGGTCACCAATGTTGTAAATAAAATCGTATAGTAAAAAATGTAACTCACTATTTAAAATTTTCAGAACAACTGAACTTTAATTTTTATTTCTTAAAAGAAAATAAAAACAAAGAAAATATTTAAAGTGTTTTTTTAAAATAAATTATAAACAAGTGAGAAATAACAAAGTGATTCCCACATTCTCATACCTTTGAATAACATAAGTTTAGTTTTTAATTTTTTTCTTTTGGAAAATAGGTTATTTTAAACGCCGTCCCGTGACGCTTGCTGGGACCCCCCTCTCCCCCCTGTGACAAAAAGTGACGCTTGCTCGAACCCCCTCCCCCCTAGAAGCGTCACGGAGTTTATGGACAGCCCCTAATACGAATTTTTTGATTTTACGAATTGGCATTATATAATTCGTATTATTGGACGTCGACTGTGTATGGTTTAAGCAAAATTTAAAAAAAAAAAAACAGGTGGCAACCCTAAAAGTTTTTGAATAATTTTTAAAAAGTTTATCTAAAAATTTGAATTAAGTCACAAAAAGTATGATTTTAGCAACATTTCAGAAAATAACCAGGTGGCAACCCTAAAAATATATGTTGGATTTTTTAAAAAGTTTATCTAAGAACTTCAAGACCAAAATTTATTTTTTTTGTAATTAAAATTTAAAAAGTTCCATTTAACCAAAATAAAAATAAATAATAGTTGGCAGCCCTGAAAGATTAATTCATAATAAGCATCTGCATATGGAAACATTTCCATAAATATATGGAACCACGAAAACCATTAAAAAATGTTAAAGTATACATACTAGAATCGCCCAGTGGTCAAAATTCGACCACAATTGTATTGGTATTTGGTACGAAATAGATAAGCTCATTTATCATCCCTGGTATAATTCAAGCGAAATATAAACAAAACACAATACATAAAGTCAGTGCTATGCTTTCTTTTTGTCTTTCTCTTTGTGTTTCATCCTTTTTCAGCTTTGTATAACAGCGTATTTTGTTGTTGTTAATATTAAAAAATTTTTATTGTATTTTATTTTACCTGGCTCAAAGTTAAAATATTGACATAATTTTAACTTTGTGCACATCTACACACAAATACTGGTGTATAATTTAAAGTCGTACTCCATTTCTAACATAGTAAAAAAAATGGACAATTTTTTGTCTTGCGGATTAATATATAGATACCAGCGGTCCCGGCAAACGTTGTTCTGCCCTTTTTTTGTAGGTGGCGCGATGAGTTCGATTTGAACGAAAGCTGCTATTAATGCAGAAATTTATCATTTAAACCATTTTTTTTTGTATAGCGTACGCAACAACCTCATGGCCGAACCCTGCAATTTTTTGCAAGGCTAATGGTTGACACTATTTATATTGATGTACCAAGTTTTAAAGCTAGAGCTGCTATTCCAACAGAGATATAGCATTTGAAGTCATTTTTTTGTATGATGGATGCAATATCCTCTTGCGCAATTCACTCCACTTTTTGCACGTTGATTGGTAGCAAAAACATCTATCCACATACCAAGTTTTATAACAAAATCTGCTATACCTGCAGAGATATAGCATTTTAGGACTTTTTTTTGTATGGAGGCTACCACTCCCTCTCGCCCAATCCACCCTATAAACCACCTGCAGTACAAAACGAATACATACTGCGAAAATGGTTATGATCGGTTAAGCGGTTTCAAAGTTATAAGACGACAAACACACGCACACTACATTTTTATATATATAGATGTATCAATAACAATAGTTACTCATGATATTGCTTCTTTTGTAACAAGTATCAAACATTTTTTAGTTAATTGTTACTTTTGTATCAGGATCAAAAAAAAATTTCGTTACTTGATACAAAAGTAACAAGTAACTAAAAAAATTTTTGATACTTGATACAAGATGTAACTAGTAACAAAAATGTATCAAGTTACAAAAGAAACTAGTTGTGCCCATTTCTATGCAACACCCTCAAGGTGTTTGGTTGACACTACATATTTATGTCTATGTATGTTACAAGTTTTATAACAAAAGCTGCTTTACCTACAAAGATATAGTTAGGGTATTCCTTAAAACTTGTAAGTGCCTCGAAAACCTCGTAAGCTCGAAAATTTTCGAGCATCATAAAAGAACAGTCACAATGGGATGCAGTTTACGCGTGCCGCGTAGTTTTTCGAGGCAAAGTTGACTCGTAAGCAGCCTCAAAAAAGTATGAGGTGAAGAGTTTTGACGATTATTTACTGTTTATTCAAATCGTGAATCTGGTTTATTTGAATTGAAGTATAAATAAACAAAACTTTTTTGAAAATAAGTAAGAAATGAGGAATACAATTTGTTCGCGGTTTTTATACCCTACACCCAGGGTATATTCACTTTGTCCTTCCGTTTGTAACGCAGAGAAGGAGGCGTGGCAGTGTCACCTCCTGAGTCGAAATAGCCATGTCCGTCTGTCTGGCTGACTGGGTGGCTGGCTGGCTGTGTGTTGAAATACACTTTTTAGGAAAACTGAGCAAGATAATTCAATGAAATTTGGTACACTGCCTCCGTCGTCAAAGATAGCAAGGGGGATTGAAAATGAGCGAAATCGGTCAACGGAAACGCCTACGGCCCATACAAAAAATATATTCAAAATGCAATTTTAGCAGTATTTTTCACGACAATGCAACCAAAATACGCATAAATACTAAGAATTGTAAGCGCAAGCTCCAAGAAAAAACTGAACGAATTCGGAGAAGAGGGCGTGGCACCTCCCATATAATCAAAAGCTTTAAAACGCTACACTGAAAGGGTTTTCTGAGATATTCGAACCAAATCCGACTCAGACACTAAGAATCATAAATAAAAGCTCTCAACAAAAATTGGGTGAAATCGGACAAGGGGGCGTGGTACCTCCCATATAAGCAAAAATTTCAAAAGGCTATACTGAAAGAGTGTTTTGAGATAATCCAACCAAACTTCACTCAAACACTTAAGACTATAAATGCACGCTCTAAGCTAAAACTAGACGAACTCGGACAAGAGGGCGTGGCACCTCCTATATAAGCAAAAGCTGAAAACGTTTTTCAGTCAGACACTAAAAACTTTAAATGCAAGCTCTGGACAAAATCTGGGTGAACTCGGACAAGAGAGCGTAGCACCTCCCATAAGAGCAAAATTTTAAAAATACTGCAGTGTAGGGTATTTAATGTTTGGCCAGGCCAAATTTTATACCCTTACTAGTTTTCTATTCATTCTCGTTTTTTATCAGCCTATTTTCAAAATGGCTAATTTCAATGAAGATAAGGCTAATATGACTTGGAAAAGGCTTATTTTGGAGTGGAAAATCTGCAGCATATAGTACAGTAAAATTAGTTTGACTATAAACGAAAGAACGAAAAAATTGCTGCATCCATGAAACTTGAGAAAGTCCGTAAAATTGGTTAAAAATAATGCGTAGGATTGAATTAGTTCCACACAAAAGTTATAGGTGACGTTATTTTCCATTTTAAACGTTTATCTGTACGGAAAAAAGTCCGTTTCATAATTTTTTACTCTACTCGGGTAGTAAACAAATTAAATTAATTAACACTAAATTTCATAAACTACCTTACGTATGAACTTTTTGAAGGTTCCGTCAGTGTTGCCGTTTTACGAAATGAAAGTCGCTAGGCAATCTCAAAATTCCGCTAGATATGGGAAAAAATAAAAGCTAAAACTCCGCTAGAAGTCGATAACCTTTTTTTTTTCTTTGCGCACACACATTTTCGAAATTTTGGAAATCAATTTGAGAGGAACTTTTTTCTTCACTGGAATTTTCGAAGAAACAGGCAAAATATAATAACATAACATATTTATTGAAAAAACGCCTATAACACAGGGCGACAGAAAAAATTTTAATTTCTGCGACGTTAAATTTGTGAGTAAATTTAGATTCACCAAGGTCATCCAATACCTAGGGTATTATTTATTTGTTAGGGTTGACTCAAGTTCTCCAGATATCCTTGCTTAAAAGTGCAAAATTAGCTGTTTTGAAGCATATTTGAAGGAGTATAAAACTCACAGCAAACAGTGTAATTAATTTTTGTTAACGGCATCAAATAGTCATATTCTTCCTCATTCAATCTTACCTTTTAACATTTCCAATTAGATCCTTACTTTTCGAGTTATCACCCAATTCAACTCAATACAAACAAAACAGCTATTTTTTGTATGGAGTTAAAATACCCATTCTTTAATGGTTGATTACTCGGAAACCAACGATCTAATCCGAAAACTTAATGAATGATTGAATCGATGATCGTTAAACGCACTTTATTTTTTAGCGGCATACTAGCCTGCTCACCATCATGAAAAAAATTAAAACAATTTCCATTAAAAAAAAAAAACAATTTTTTTACTTCAAATATCTCAAAACCTGAAAAACTGATTTAGTTTTTTCACTTAAATAGGCAAGATATTTAATTTTTTTTTATTCAGGTAAAAAAATATGTTGAAACAAAATAAATAATATTAATACGATACAGTATTTTGTAAATTTTGCTTATATGGGAGGTGCCACGCCCACTTGTCCGAATTCAACCAGTTTTTTCTCAGAGTTTGCATTTATAGTTCTTAGTATTTGAGTGAAATTTGGTTGAGTTATTTCAAAACATTTTTTCAGTATAGCGTTTTGAAGCTTTTGCTTATATGGGAGATGCCATGCCCTCTTGTCCGATTTTATCCAGTTTTTGCTTAAAGCTTGCATTTATAGTTCTTAGTGTTTGAGTAAAGTTTAGTTCGATTATCTCAAAAAATGCTTTCAATACAGCGTTTTGAAGCCTTTGCGTATATGAGAGGTGCCACGCCCTCTTGTCCGAATTCGCCCAGTTTTTGCTTAGAGCTTGCGCTTACAATTCTTAGTATTTATGTGTATTTTGGTTGAATTATCGTGAAAAATACTCCTAAAGTTGCATTTTGAAGATATTTTTTGTATGGGCGGTAGGCGTGTCCGTTGACCGATTTCGCTCATTTTCAACCCAAGCTAACTTTGACGACGAAGGCTGTGTACCAAATTTCATTGAATTATCTTACTTAGTTTTCCCAAAAAATGTATTTCCACACACAGCCAGCCAGCCAGCCAGACAAACGGACATGGCATTATCGACTCAGGAGGTGACGCTGATCAAAAATATATATACTTTTCTATATCTGCCACGCCTCCTTCTCTGCGTTACAAACAGAAGGATAAAGTGAATATACCCTGGGTGTAGGGTATAAAAATCAATTATTTATAATAAGTTCATCAAAATATTAATAAAAAACTATTTCGAACTAATGTTTCTGTTATAATCAATAGTTTCATCATGAGTCATTCCTTACTAAATAAATGTTTTTTTTGTTTTTCATTTCCTTGAAAATGGGCTTCTTGTAACTTGTTCGGTTCATTGATTCAATTAAAAAATACGCGTCTGAATTTCCCAATACTTTTTATGAACTTAATAATCCCGAAATTCTTATTGGCAATTAATGATTCTTATTTTCAAAAAAGTCGACAACTCTAAAGCTTAAAAATCCGCTAGAAGTCGCTAAATATTTTTTTGAGGCGAACTCAAAATTTTTCCCGCTAAACATTCACATATTCCGCTAGATATAGCGACAAAGACGCTAGAACGGTAACGCTGGGTTATGTAAAGTAATATTTACTCCAAATTGCGTACGTTTAACTATATGTAGGGTAATTATATTCTCAGCACAAAATCGTGTAACTATTTTTTATTTATAATTCTTATGAATTCTTTTTTTTTTGACCAACACATTCACGGAGAAAAAGGAGTGTCATAATTTTTACTCCACTCGAGTAGTAAAAATTTGAAGTAATCAATACTTAATTTCAAACATAAATTACCTTACCTTATATAACCATTTTGACTTTATAATTTCTAGTTAAAATATATGTTTGGACAGACATTTGCTTAATATACAAATTGTATACTTCTTCAACATATAGATCAGTGGTGTAGAAGTCTAACAAGTATGCAATTGTTTGTGAAAATAACATTTTTCTATTTATTACACGGTTCGAATTCTATCACCATTTGGACATTATAATAGTAAAAATATTGATGTTTAGAAAGACATCTGCTTAATATACAAACTTTATACCTCCTCATCATTTATGTCAGCGGTGTAGAGGTCTAACAAGTTGTTTTGCGCTTAATGGTTGCGAGAGCCACTTGAATAACACAGGTTTACAAAAAAAAAAAAATTTCATGGCGCTTTGACCAGACTATGTGTTTCCTAGGGACTTTGACGTCCTGAATCCAAATCCCGGGTCCGTTTTTTTCCAGAACGTCTGAGAAAAAAGATTTCAAGGTCATATGGAGGTCAAAATACGGTTCATGTATCGTTTAGTGATAAATTCGCTAAAATACTGAAACTAATTTTTAATCATTGAACTCTTAAGGTTTAAAAAAAATATGTGACCAGAAAGGGTATCTCGAACCTAGTTTCGGAGATATAGCCATCGGAAGATCAGAATATATATCTTCTATGAAAATCGCTATAAGTTGGGAACCCATGGATGGATTTAGAAAATATTGGTATCATATGAAAGGTCTTTTGTTGTTGTTGTCTTTTTTCTGTTGTTTTAGTTGTTGTAGTTGCTGGTGTTGTTGATTTATTTGTTGTTGTAATTGAAAAAATTCACAAAATTTTTAAAAAAGCTCATATCTCGAAAACTTTGAATCCAATTGAAAATATGATCAGAACATTTTTATATGCTGTCAAATACCTTTCATATGACACCAATATTTTACAAATCGATCCAGGGGTTCCCAACTTATAGCGTTTTTCATAGAAGATATATCCGTATCTTCCGATGGCTATATCTCCGAAACTAGGTCCGAGATACCCTTCCTGATCGCATATTCTTTTAAAGGACTAAAGATTCAATGATAAAAAATTAGTTTCAGCTTTTTTGCGAATTTATCACTAAACGACACATGACCTCCACATGACCTTGAAATATTTTTTCTCAGACGGTCTGGAAAAAAACGGACCCGGGATTCGGATTCAGGACGCCAAAGTCCCTAGGAAACACATAGTCTGGTCAAAACGCCATGACATTTTTTTTTGTAAACCTGTGTAATTTTTCTAAAAAGTCAAAATTTTTTTATTTATTTTGACCTTGACCTCTCTTGAGGGCCGGGTTATCGTTATCCGATCGCCGTGAAACTTCTTAGTACTTGTTTTTATGACCATTAGAAGGATTTCAGGGGGCGGCATCAATGAAAATCAGAAAATCGTAAAATAAGCGCATGCCTAATGCCCCACGCCTGTCCTGTGGGTGATTTGAATAAAATTTTCGAGTACCCCATTTTTTTTACGGAATTCTGTTAAACATCGTACTTCAACATGTTTTCAATAAAAAATTTCAAAATCCTTAGAGCACTTCGGAAATGATCGGCTAACGAACGATTTTCATGTTGCTTTAGCCGAAGCAAATAAGGATAATTCTGAAAAATAGTTCCAAATGATTTTTTTTTCCGGAATTGTATTCACTAATGCATAAAAACTAACCTGTGAAAAGTACATTGCAAAATCGTGTGCCCTAAAAAAGTTATTCAAGGTCAAAAGTTGCGAAAATAAATTTATTTCAATTATATCGCTTGCGGCTGCAATTACGAAAAAATAGTGGTCGACAGTTATTTATTGAGTCAACAGTTGTTTAGCTTCAATGATTTGCTACGAAAAAGCCGCATAATTTTTTTTCTAATACTCATGGTTTAGGAGGCATGCCAATTTGAAAAGTTTTAAAACTTCGCGATATTTATATATTTGTACTTTTTAAATTGAGATAACTCTCGAACGACTAATCGCACAGAAAAAGTAAATATATACTTGTTTGCAGAAAATTTGAAAAACTAGTTTTTTAAGGAAATCTCTGGAGCTGTTTTCGCTCGATAAAAAGGAACATGATCTACAAATAGTATTTGATACATATATGAAGAACTCCACGCCAAGTGTACCAAAAAATTTTTTTCTCCGATTTCGCTAAAATTTGGCAATATGTTAGATCCGGTGTGCAAGAACAACAATCCGAGAGGATTTGGTCCTAGTACCATTTGTTGTTAAAATATATGGTGTTGAAAATGACGTTTTTGGTCATTTTTATGAAAAGAGTGTTTTTTCAAAAATTTATAGCTTACACTAAAGTTTGTATATTGACAAATCTAAGTTAATGGTCCCATTAATTTGTAAGTGTTCTTTTTACAAAAAAATATTTCTTGGTGAAAAAAATACTTTTGAATTTTTTTTTAAAAAAAACCCCCTTCGATTTTTTTTAAAAGTAGTACTTTAAATTAAACCATAATTTATAAGCTTTAAAATGATGTATGACTCAAGATGGGATTCAGACGCAACATGGGAGTTTTTGGCTTTTGCACGCCTCACAGTGGTCCCAAAGTGTGTTTTTTATATCAAAATTTTTTGCCCGCTTGGGGACGCACTGTAGAAAGATTTCAATGATGAGGGCTTATAGGTAATTAAACAAGGAAAAAAATAAGCCACCGGTTTTTTGAAAAAAAATCGTTTCGACCTCTTTTCTGTCGGCTCAAAGTCGAAAACCGAAAATTTTCAGAATTCTACCATTCGAAAACCAATCATCCGATTTTTATGATTTTTTTTTTAATGGGTAGATATTTTGCCCGTTGAGGTTTTTAAAAACTTAATTCTTCAAAATTCTTTCGGCTTCGTCCGGTATATTGAAAACTTTAATAACTCGAGAACTGTTGTTCCGATTTAAGTGATTTTTTTTTGTAGATAGGTATGTTGCCTACTAAAGTCCTGTTATAAAATTTTTTCAAAAGTCTTTCGGCAATGTCCGGGATATTAAAAATCCTAATAACTCGGGAAACACTGAACTGATTCGAGTGATTTTTTTGTTAATGGTTAAATACGTTGCCCGGTAAGGTATTGTAAAATTTATTTTTTCAAAATTCCTTCGGCTTCGTCCGGGATATTAAAAAACTTAATAACTCGAAAAGCATTGAACCGATTTAGATGATTTTTTTTTAATGTGTAGATACGTTGTCCGGCAAGGTTTTGTAAAATTATTTTTTTCAAAATTCCTTCGGCTTCGTCCGGTAAATTGATAAGTTTTAATAAATCGGGAACAATTATTCCGATTTGAATGATTTTTGTTTTTTGATAGGTAGATATATTTCCTAGTAAGGTCATGTCATATGCACTTTTCTGAAATTCCTTCGGTGACTTCAGCGATATTAAAAAATAAAATAAATTACACCTCGTTACCTAACTTTCGGTACGTTTCGAGGTGACAACGGTTTGAATAAAGGAAAGAATTCTATAGAATACGATATTTGCATAATAAAAAAAAAATTTATAAAAACTTTTTTAGTTTTTTGATATCCCAGACGTTGCAGAAAGGATTTTTGAAACGGATACATTATAAAACTTTACTAGAAAACATATGTATCCACCAAAAAAAAAATTTACTCAAATCGGTTCAATGTTTTTCGTGTTATTAAGATTTTTAATATCCCGGATGAAGCCGAAGGAATTTTGAAAAAATAAATTTTACAATACCTTACCGAGCAACGTATTTAGCCATTAACAAAAAAATCATCCGAATCAGTTCAGTGTTTCCCGAGTTATTAGGATTTTTAATATCCCGGACATTGCCGAAAGACTTTTGAACAAATTTTATAACAGGACTTTAGTAGGCAACATACCTATCTACAAAAAAAAAATCACTCAAATCGGAACAATATTTCTCGAGTTATTAAGGTTTTTAATATACCGGACGAAGCCGAAGGAATTTTGAAAAATTAAGTTTATTCAAACCTCAACGGGCAAGATATCTACCCATTAAAAAAAAAATCATAAAAATCGGATGATTGGTTTTCGAATGGTAGAATTCTGAAAATTTTCGGTTTTCGATTTTTCAAATTTGAGCCTACAGAAAAGAGGTTGAAACGATTTTTTTTCCAAAAACCGGTCGCTTATTTTTTCCCTTGTTTAATTACCTATGAGCCCTCATCATTGAAATCTTTCTACAGTGCGTCCCCAAGCGGGCAAAAAATTTTGATATAAAAAACACACTTTGGGACCACTGTGCGCCTGCGGCAGGCAAAAATCTTTTTTTACTCGAGAGGAAAGCATCTTACGTAAAAAGTGTACTAAGCAAAAAATGCTTTGAATCGTCTAAGGAATACGTGTGGTTTTTTTGGAATTTTTTGAAAAGTTAAAAAAAAAATTTTTTTCTTTTCAATAATTTTTGCGAAAATTTTTAATAAAAAAATTTTTCAAAAATTATTCAAAAAAAAAAAAAAATGTTTTAAAAAACTCCAAAAAAATTCACACGTATTCCTTAGACGATTCTAAGCATTTTTTGCCTAGTACAATTTTTACGTAAGATGCGTTCCTCTCGAGTAAAAAAAGATTTTTGCCTGCCGCAGACGTGCAAAAGCCAAAAACTCCCATGTAGCGTCCGAATCCCATCTTGAGTCATACATCATATTAAAGATTATAAATTATGCTTTAATTTAAAGTACTTTTAAAAAAAAATCGAAGGGGGATTTTTTTAAAAAAAATTCAAAAGTATTTTTAAGTGTAAAAAATTTTTATGAAAAAAAATTTTTATGAAAAAAAATTTTTTTCACCAAGAAATATTTTTTTGTAAAAATAACACTTACAAATTAATGGGACCATTAACTTAGATTTGTCAATATATGTAAAAACTTTAGTGCAAGCTATAAATTTTTGAAAAAACACCCTTTTCATGAAAATGACCAAAACGTCATTTTCAACACCCTATATTTCAACAACAAATGATACTAGGACCAAATCCTCCCGGATTGTTGTTCTTGCACACCGGATCTACCATATTGATAAATTTTAGCGAAATCGGTACACGGCGTGGAGTGCTTCATATACGAAATAATTATCGTCAAGTTTTTTCACTTAAAAAAAAAAAAAATTAAAATGGCGAATTTTGAGTGAATTCTTTAAGTTTTTAATAAAAAATTTCTTTGAAAGAAGTATGAAGAATTTTGGTCTATTTTTTATGAATTTTTTATTAGTTTTGAAGACGTGAATGTTCGCAATTTTTACGTTTTTGGCAATTTTTTTTTTTGTTTTTTTTTTTTTCAAGTAAAAAAATTTAATGATAATTATTTCGTATATATGAATGAAATATTAATTGGTGCAGCAGAGTGCTAAGCTGCAAAAAACTTTTAATATCCTTCGTTCTTTGAATTTTATTAAAATGGGTCAGTGCTTTAGCCGTGAGAGCGTTTTTTCCATCTAAGCACGTGGCACCGCCCAATTATAAACATAATGGTCATGATATCGTCCCTCAGTGCTAAACCTATCTCCATAAAAAATTTCATAAAAATCGATGGAGTGGTTCAGTCGTCAGAGTATTTCTTTCCATTTAGGGGCACACGCCTGTCCTGTGAGTGATTTGAATAAAATTTTTGAGTACCCCCATTTTTTTTTTATGGAATTCTGTTAAACATCGTATCTCGACATGTTTTCAATAAAAAATTTCAAAATCTTTAGAGCTCTTCGGAAATGATCGGCTAACGAACGATTTTCATGTTGCTTTAGCCGAAGCAAATAATAATTCTGAAAAATAGTTCCAAATGAATTTTTTTTTTTCCGGAATTGTATTCACTAATGCATAAGAACTAACCTGTGAAAAATACATTGCAAAATCGTATGCCCAAAAAAGTTGTTCAAGGTCAAAAGTTGCGAAAATAAATTTTTTTCAATTATTTCGCTTACGGCTGAGTTACGAAAAAACAGTGGTCGACAGTTATTTACTGAGTCAACAATTGTTTAGCCACAATGATTTACTACGAAAAAGCCTCTATAGTTTTTTTTCTATTACTCATGGCTTAGGAGGTATATCAATTTAATAAGTTTTAAAACTTCTCAATATTCCTATGTTTTACTTTTTAAATTGAGATAACTCTCGAACAACTTATTGCACAGAAAAAATAAATATATGCTTGTCTGTAGAAAATTATATTTCCTACAAACCATTCTCAGCATTTCTTTTCGTACGACATATGGTTTAGGAGATTTTTTTCACAAACCGTTCAAATTTTGAAAAACTAGTTTTCTAAGAAAATCTCTGGAGCTCTCGATAAAAAGGAACGGGATCTATTTTGTTAAAATTTACATGATCTACAAATAATATTTCATACATATATACGAAATAATTATCATTAAATTTTTTTACTTGAAAAAAAAAAACAAAAAAAAAAATTGCCAAAAACGTAAAAATTGCGAACATTCACGTCTTCAAAACTAATAAAAAATTCATAAAAAATAGACCAAAATTCTTCATACTTCTTTCAAAGAAATTTTTTATTCAAAACTTAAAGAATTCACTCAAAATTCGCCATTTTAATTTTTTTTTTTTTTAAGTGAAAAAACTTGACGATAATTATTTCGTATATGAAGCACTCCACGCCGTGTACCGATTTCGCTAAAATTTATCAATATGGTAGATCCGGTGTGCAAGAACAACAATCCGGGAGGATTTGGTCCTAGTATCATTTGTTGTTGAAATATAGGGTGTTGAAAATGACGTTTTTGGTCATTTTCATGAAAAGGGTGTTTTTTCAAAAATTTATAGCTTGCACTAAAGTTTGTACATATATTGACAAATCTAAGTTAATGGTCCCATTAATTTGTAAGTGTTATTGTTACAAAAAAATATTTCTTGGTGAAAAAAATTTTTACAACAGTTAAGCCGTGATATCGTGTATTCTATTTACTGGCGTGGCACTTCCCTCTTAAAATTATCAACTTTTTATTAGCCTTCCTTAGTGTTAAGCCTATCTCAGTATTGAATTCCATAAAAATTGGTGCAGCAGAGTGCTAAGCTGCAAAAAACTTTTAATATCCTTCGTTCTTTGAATTTTATTAAAATGGGTCAGTGCTTTAGCCGTGAGAGCGTTTTTTCCATCTAAGCACGTGGCACCGCCCAATTATAAACATAATGGTCATGATATCGTCCCTCAGTGCTAAACCTATCTCCATAAAAAATTTCATAAAAATCGATGGAGTGGTTCAGTCGTCAGAGTATTTCTTTCCATTTAGGGGCACACGCCTGTCCTGTGAGTGATTTGAATAAAATTTTCGAGTACCCCATTTTCATTCAATACTGAGATAGGCTTAACACTAAGGAAGGCTAATAAAAAGTTGATAATTTTAAGAGGGAAGTGCCACGCCAGTAAATAGAATACACGCTATCACGGCTAAACTGTTGTATTAATTTTAATGTCACTTGGGATATCGGTAGACTCAACCCTATAGATAGAACTTGAAAACTTTTTATGTTTTATTGCACCCCCAAGGAATGATATTAAAAGTATTTGTTTCATAGAGATCAGTTCCAAGCTTCTAAAAAGAAAATATGCAGTTATTAAAAGTAACTATAGTTCCATAGTCTCTTTAAAATCATATTGACGTGATCGAATTTCGGCCGCAAGGCGAACTCTAGTTCTAATAAAATTTTCTAGAATTAAAGTAGTACGAACTGTTTTTTTCTCTGTATGCTAGAGAAATTGACTGAGATTTCTTACTTTTAAGTAAAAAGTTAATAAATATTCTTACGCATTTATTATTTAAATAAATGAAAAATAAGACGAGTCCTTTTTTCGTATTCTAAAACCCGCAAGCACCCAAAATTTAAAATCGGCTTCAAACTATAACAGCTAGGGACAGTGCAAAGCTGCCTTCCGAGAGCTTACAAAAGGATGTAAAAATTCTGGAAAATTATAAATTATTGCTAGAGATGCAAGTTTAATGGATTAATTTTTCAGCGAATAGTGATAGTACGAATAACACTTATGTATGTATAATAGAGTGGTCCAAATTTTGTATGGAAAAACCAAGAGTGTTAAAAAGACAAGGTGCGCGCGACTTTTCTGAATCCTTGGATCCTGCTGATTACAAAAAGTGCTTTGCAACTAAAAAAAAATTGCGTTTAGATATTCCGCAACGAGATTGAAGGTACTTTTTTAGGAATTTTTGAGTTTTTGAGTACTTTTTTTAATTGAAACGCTGCATCTTTTTAACCAGATAAGGTATTTGCAAAAATTAAATTGCATTTTTGTAAGAATATATTGAGCCAAATTCTGCATCAATAGTAATAAATCTAGTCTTTCCCAATTTTTTTTATCGGCACTTTAAACTTCAAAATTTGTTAATTTTTTGTTTGAGTTTAAAATTTTCGTGGTGAAACAGAAACAACAATAGTCATTTGCGATGTATGTGTTCATGAAAATTCTAAATCCGGTCTCAGAATTGCTCTATCTAACACGGTTTTAGAGATATCCTAACCTAAAAATGCAAAAAACACCGTTTTTGCTATTTTTGAAGCTGTTATATCACAACATGATAACTTTCAGCCTGGTATGGAAGATAAAAGTGACAGCCTTTTTCTTCAAAACCCAATTTAAATTATATCGATATTTCTTTGTTCCTCCGAAATATCGTAAGCAGAAATAACAAAAAAATGTGTTTTTTGCACTTTTTCAACTTTTTAGGTTAGAATAACTCCAAGAATAAAAAGATATCGGAATAATTTGAATTGAATTTGAAAGAAACAGACTGGCACTTTTAAACACTATACCACTTTTTGTGGCTGAAAGTAACCTTGACTTGTAATATCACTATAAAAAGAGCAAAAACGGTGTTTCTTATACTTTTATGTTAAGATATCTCCTTAACCGTACAAGATACAGCAATTTTGATTCCGAATTCAGAATCAACGTCAATAAATACATCCAAAATGGCTATTTTAGTTTTTTTTTGACTTATTTATTTTTTTAGTTTCCTTAGAAAATCTACGAAAACTAAGTGTTAACCTATTTTCCCAAAAATATGATGAACTGCCAAGGTTTCGATGTTGCGAAGAATGTTGTTTTACTCAGAAGATTAGGAACTAATGAATGTATAAGAAAAAAGTGGTTTCTTACGTCATCCCATTAAGATATCTTATTTCAATGCCTTGAAAACATGAAAATTAATTTTTTTTTAAGCCCAATTTAATTATACTTAATTGTTTTTAGTGAGTAAAAGTGTTACTAAAAGCTTAATTGTTGAAATTATTTTGAAGATAAATTTATGCTTAAAAATATAAAAATTTAAAAAAAAAATTTGCTTGAGCAAAATAAGAAAAAAATCGGTTCTTGAATGTGCAAACACCTCAAAAAATTAACAAATTTTGAAGTTTAAAGTGCTGCTAAAAAAAATTGGGAAAGACTAGATTTATTACTATTGATGCAGAATTTGGCTCAATATATTCTTACAGAAATGCAATTTAATTTTTGCAAATACCTTATCTGGTTAAAAAGATGTAGCGTTTAAATTAAAAAAAGTACTCAAAAACTCAAAAATTCCTAAAAAAGTACCTTCAAGCTCGTTGCGGAATATCTAAACGCAATTTTTTTTTAGGTTCCAAAGCACTTTTTGTAATCAGTAGGATCCAAGGATTCAGAAAAGTCGCGCGCACCTTGACTTTTTAACACTTTCGGATTTTGGACCACTCTAATGTATAATGAAAATGTAAGCGTTATGAACATGACGCAAACACCATTAGATGTGATATGGGGAAGTCTTATATGGAGGGTAGAGGCGGGGTGGACGGTATAAGCAACCTCAAATAAAAAAATACAAAAAATTTAAAGAAATTTTGCTGACACGTTTCTGACCAAATTGGCACGTTTGTGACATTTTAGCCACAGTACGGACAAATGATGGTTTTGAAGCGTTTTGATGAGAGATATATTGCATTTAATGACAAATCGATACACTCTCGCTTCGTATCAAAATATGTTTTTTTTTTGCAAAGTGATAAAAGTGCCACGTTTGTGACATTAGCTGTGTTTTAGGCGATAGTTTTTGGTGTATAATAAAGCACTTTCTGAGAAACTTATGGGAAAGCAACAACTAAAGTGCTTAATTTAACACGGATAAATTTACGTGATTAATTATTAAGCACAAAGTAGACTGTTGATGTTGCCATACTACACTGAATAGTAGCTGTGTTTAATAGGATTTTAACATAGTTCCACCACATTTTTCCCCGATTGTCTTGGCAAGCACAAGGAAGTGATGCGGAAACAAAAAGCAGAATAAAGTAAACACGCTGCCGTCTAAAACACACCTTTTTTTGATGCGCCACGTTTGTGAAATTTTTTTTTATCGCTCATTGTAAAACACGCTTTTGAGTTTAAGATTTTTCCGAAAGGTTTAAGGGTTATGTATGCAAATCCTACAAAAAAATTGTTTCATTCATAAAATAAAATGCACTATTTGGGAGAGCCGAGTGCCACGATTGTGACCATAGTTTTTTAAAAACCTGTTTTTGAATATAAGCTGCCATATAAAACGCAAATAGATTTTTTCGCGGACGCGTCTAAACATGATAACCTTTGGGTGGTGGATGGTGATCAGAATCAACGCATGTGCATCGCAGTCTATTAACTGATACTGTGGTACCATGCAGTAGTAGCATAATGTTTTCAAGAAAAATATTTCTTCCAAAACTAAGGGATTTTAATTCGAAATTGCGAGTTCAAAAAATTATTTCAAACTACAGATGAGCTCAGAATATGGTAGCCTAAAGTATTTATTTAATATGTACATATAATAACTTGTTTCCTGTTACATTTTCGTTTTTTGGTCGTTTTTCATCGTTGTTTTTTAAAAGTAAGGGTAGGACAGGACACGTTTGTGAAATTTGGGCTTGCTTAAAGTGTCGCTTTTGTGAAAAAAGCCTACTGTACAGTTATCTAAGAATCACCCATATCTCTGAAAATAAAGCAGCTATCATATTCAAATTCTAAAGTTCCGTTTTTCTCTATTCTTACACCAATTTTAGGCCTTAAATGAATTTTAAAGCGCCATCTGGTGGAATTTTATTTGTTTTAGACATGTAAAACAATTTTCTCTGTAAAACCTTTCTAACAAACCTAATATCATAAATATTGGAGCACTTTTACTATTTTACATTATAAGTTATATCACCGGTTTCCTAATAACTTCCAAGCCGGTTTTTTTGAAGAGAAACAGAAAACACTTTTCAAAATTGTTGTACAGTGTAATTAATAGAACTTTTTTAAGAAGCATGGTATAAAAGCATGCACTCTATTCAAGAAAGACGTATCACGTATGATTTTGAGATATTCTAAATCAGGCAGACCAAACGTCTCGCCTTTGCTGCTTTTGTCCCGCAGGTTTTTTCGTCCCGGAAAGTCACAGAATCACGTAATTATATCCCGCATTTACTCATTAGTTATTTTTAAAAATATGCATATTTATTCCCTATCCAAATTATCATAAACTTAAACCTTATTGCGTATAGTCTCCTCATTTTTACTTCAATTTTTAGTTTTCTGTTTTGTTAATGTTCTAAAATATTGAGGGTGTTCCTTAAAACGCACAAAGCCTCGAATTTGGATAGTTTTATGAGGTTTTCGAGGCTTTCACATGTTTTAAAGAATATAGTACCCTGATTGTGTTTTTAATCGCAATTATTCGCTTTTACTCAAATTTGATGGAATACATGTAAGTGTGAAAAGGTCTGATAAAACCATACTCAAAATTGGGTATTCCTTCTGCAGAAATAGACATCAAAATCGCGCAAAAATGTTAAAAACTGACAAAGTTATGGAAATTTGAATACTGTGGTTTAAAAAAGATAATTCAGTTTGAAGTTCGGAAATGTTTGAGTAAATGTCACCTCAAATCAGCTTGAAGTTTATCTCGAGATAACGTTTGGTCTATAAAACCCAAAACATGTACATACTTTATTTTGATATATTTTTTTTTTATATTATTTCAAATCAAAAATTAATATCAAAAATATGATAAAATGAAATAAATAATGATAATTTGCCATAATAAGGCTTGCGCACGATGAAATTAGTGCACGAATTAACTCAAATAACTAGTTGACATTTAAACAAGAAATATAAGTTTTTTTAACAGAAATCTTATTCATGTTTACTTTTATTACAAATATATTAAACACTATTGGCTTTTATGAATAAACTGATTTTTTCTGAAACACCTCCCATTAAACTTTTAATCTTAACTTCAGAGATTTGTTTTTCAGCAACCTGTTTTGTGTTTTCATAATTCTTTTTACCTGAGCCCAATATCTTTCGATGGGTCTGAGCTCCGGGCAGTTAGGAGGAGATGCATATCTAGGTACAAATTGTACATTGTTCTTTTCATACCATTCAACTGCAGATTTGCTGAAATGGCATGAAGCCAAATCTGGTCAAAAAAGTTTAGACCTCATGGTGTCTAATAAATGGTAAAAGATGTTTTTGCAAGCACTCCTGGATGTATACTTCGGTGCCATACCAAAAAATTCTTTGGAAACTTGTTGTGAGTTTGCTAAGCACCTAATTCATAATTCAGTCATAAAAGAACCACTAAATATTTTTATCAATACACCCTAATTAAATACAGAACATTCTTTTGCTTGCACATCGATTGATCGAGTTACAGCTAAAGCCAAACCGTGGGATACCAAAATGGAATGTATCCAACGTGATACATCGTGTGATTTCAATTTTGGTCAAAACAACTTAGTACACTAAATACACCAACAACATGCTTTTGCTATGGACACCTGAATGAAATGTGTCCGGCAAAAGCATGGGAATCGGAAATCGCGTACGTGATCGAACCCATTGGTTCTTAGCAACACAAACTCGCGTACGTGATCAAACCTATTGATTTTTAGCTATGCAAATTCACAGCGTGAACTCTCCCCCGGAAGTTAGAAAGAGCTCAGGTATGAAACGAGGAGAAAAGCTCGGTTCATGCAACTAAAAGCTCTTTCTAGCTTACCAGGCATAATTAATAAATAGAGTAAGTGAATAAAGAATCAGTGTGTAATCTTTTAAGTCTTCAAAGTGAATGTATCTTGTAAGCGTTAGAAATAAAAAAAGGACAAGTTGGTCCAACAATAAATATAGAACGGAAAGAAAGTGAAGTGTTGTGTTTATTGAAAAATTAAAGAAAAATCACAGGAAGTGCTGTCAGAAGGAGGACTTGGAGATTATCACCAACAAACTTCGTCTTTTTTGGGTCTTAAACTCTTATTGAACATTTCCTCTATGATCTGCAACATACAAATCGACACCTAGAAGCTGCGAAAAGTCACCATGTATGTAATTCTCAACGTCCAAAATGCAATAGTCAAATTTTTCAATGAATTCTCAACGTTCTTTTTGGAATTTTTGTCCGGAACTTTTTGGACTTTAAATGACTGGTCCCTTCCTCCTTTTTAACTTTTCTGACAAGGGCCTCAGAGCATTGGACTTTCTCAGCTACTGTCCTTCCCGATATATAAGGGTTTTTCTTAAGAAGAGCTATCACCTTCTTGGCAGTATAAGGATTATCAAAACCATTCTTTTTTCCATTTCCTTGCTTTCTTGCTTTTTGAATAACACGCGAAACGGTATTCTTAGCAACCTTAGCTTTTCTAGCAATTACTTTGAAAGTCAAATTTGGATTTTCGTAAAATATTTTACAAATTTTTTCACGCACTTCTATTTCGCAGCTCGTGGTGCAGCCATAAATAAACGAATGGGTAAAAAAATTAGCATTAGTACATATTTACCAAAGGCAACTTGATTAAAATTATTTTGAATTTTTTGAATTAGAACAATTAAGAAGTTATAATGTCTGCACTACACGGTGTGCCTTAACCCGTTCTAAATTGGACGTCGTAGCACATCAAATTTTTTTCCAGATTCTGTTTATTTATCGTTCAAATGATGTATAAAAAAATTTTCACTCGTGACTCCTCGACTAAATTTTGAGATAATCGCTTTTCCAATTGGGGCATTTTCCCATACAAAAAGAAAAAATAAATTTTTTTAACTACATTAAACAAAAATAAAAATAAGCACAATCGATGTGTTTTGCGATGCTAAACGCGAATTCAACCTCAGAATTGCTCTATCGTGTATAGTTTATGAGATATTGTAACCTAAAGACCAAAAAAAGTCGTTTTTTGCCATTTTTTGAAGCCATATAACTATGTAACATATCATTTATTCGTCAAATGTGGCTTAAATACTTGAAAGCCCTAATCTTTTCCTTCAAAACCTAATTTAAATTATATTAATATCTTCATGCTTCTAAGAGATATCGTAGACCGAAATATTGTCAAAACGGGTTTTTTGCACTTTTGTGTCTTTTTAGGTTAGGATATCTTTGAGGAAAAAAAAGATATCAACATAATTTAAATTAGGTTTTAAAGGCAAAGGTTAGGACTTTCAAGTTGCTTATCAAATTTAACGAAATTAAAATTTCTTTCACATTTTAAACATGTTGAACGAACCGACTACTTCTAAATTCAGCCGTTTGACACCCCGAGTGTTATTACGTGTATGGCGTACGGCTGAATTTTGAAATGGTCGGTTCGTTGAACATGTTTAAAATGTGAAAGAAATTTTTATTTCGTTAAATTTGGTAGCAACTTGAAAGTCCTAACCTTTGCCTTTAAAACCTAATTTAAATTATGTTGATATCTTTTTTTTCCTCAAAGATATCCTAACCTAAAAAGACACAAAAGTGCAAAAAACCCGTTTTGACAATATTTCGGTCTACGATATCTCTTAGAAGCATGAAGATATTAATATAATTTAAATTAGGTTTTAAAGGAAAAGATTGGTGCTTTTAAGTTTCTAAGCCACATTTGACGAATAAATGATATGTTACATAGTTATATAGCTTCAAAAAATGGCAAAAAACGACTTTTTTTGGTCTTTAGGTTACAATATCTCATAAACTATACACGATAGAGCAATTCTGAGGTTGAATTCGCGTTTAGCATCGCAAAACACATCAATTGTGCTTATTTTTATTTTTGTTTAATGAAGTTAAAAAAATTTATTTTTTCTTTTTGTATGGGAAAATGCCCCAATTGGAAAAGCGATTATCTCAAAATTTAGTCGAGGAGTCACGAGTGAAAATTTTTTTATACATCATTTGAACGATAAGTAAACAGAATCTGGAAAAAAATTTGATGTGCTACGACGTCCAATTTAGAACGGGTTAAGGCACACCGTGACTAGTTTCATCGTGCGTTAGCCTTAATTCCTTATTGCAACAAAGTCTGTAGTTTATTTGCAAAAATTTTTCGTTGAGTACAATAACCCAACATGTATAAAAAAGAAACCCAATTTTTATACCGTACACCCAGGGTTTATTCACTTTGTCCTTCCGTTTGTAACGCAGAAAATTCGTATATCCCAATGCAGAAAATTGGTATATACCAATGCAGAGAGCCATTGGTTAAAACACGCACTCGAAATCATTAAAACTACAATGACGTCCTAGTGACTCTTCAAAATTCGTAAATTCCTTCATTTTAGCAACAGCCACGCCTGTCCTGTGGGTGATTTGAATAAAATTTTCGAGTAGGGGAGGGGGGGGGGCTAGTGTGGACTGGGGGCAAGTGTGGACAAATTCAAATTCTCGCGCCCTTTTGAATTTTTTGTTTCTGTTTTATATTTTTCAGGTTGGTATTTGCACTCTGCATCACCAAAAAAAAATTCATTTGTTGACAGTTCAGCTTTCCATGATAACGTGACTGAACGTGTTTTACGCAGCAAAAAGTAATTCTTTTGTTGTTTCGTAATTTCAGCGATACTTTTAAACTAATTATTCTTCTGCTGTAGTGTTAATAGATAATACAACTTAAAATAGTGTTTATTTAAACCATTGAAATTATTTTTGAAGAACTTTACCGTAAGATTAAAAAAAAAATATTTTTGTTTAAAAAGACATGAAGGGGCTAGTGTGGACAACTGAAATGGGGCTAGTGTGGACATGTCCGCAGCAGCTGAAATGACTCCAGAAATCGTCAGACCATTTCTAAAAGCCGGTCCAAGAAATACGTTACTAAAAAGAAAGAACGACAGATTCACGTATCCCGATTTACCGGATACCAGCGAAATTTACCGAAATGAAATAGTGGCAAAGCTGCCACAACCACAACAACTGTCGGAAACATCTCGATCAGCAAGTTATATGAAGTTTGAAACAACATGGACAAAAAGTATTTTATATTGGCCGAATTGTCACGATCCACGGTTCTCAAGATTTCGACATTTCGACAAGAACGATAGATTCACATATCCCGATATACCGGATACCAGGCAAATTCACCGAAATGAAATAGTGCAAAGTTGCCACAAGCACAACAACTGCCGGGAACATCTCGATCACCAAGTTTTATGAAGTTTGATATAAATTTCTCCAAATACAACATGGGGTAGCAGTTAATTTTTTATTTGTACTATAGTTTGTATTACATCATTTTTTTCTTGAATAAACATGTATCTGAACTCTTTCTTAACGTTTTTGTATGAATTATAAAGTTTCTTATGGTGTCCACATTAGCCCCCAGTTAAATCAATGGCTGTCCACACTAGCCCCTTATAAATGTAAGCTCTTTTTAAAATAATTTAATAGTGCATTTATGAAAATAAAAAATCATAACTATTGATGCAATTATGAAGGCAAGAGGAATAAGTAATCGCTAAAAATTACTTTATTACAAAAATGATATATTTACATATATAATTTTGTAATTATATAAAAACTGTTCACACTAGCCCCCCTCCCCTACCCCATTTTTTTTACGGAATTCTGTTAAACATCGTATTTCGACATGTTTTCAATAAAAAATTTCAAAATCCTTAGAGCACTTCGGAAATGATCGGCTAACGAACGATTTTCATGTTGCTTTAGCCGAAGCAAATAAGGATAATTCTGAAAAATAGTTACAAATGAATTTGTTTTTCCGGAATTGTATTCACTAATGCATAAAAACTAACGTTTGAAAAGTACATTGCAAAATCATATGCCCTAAAAAAGTTATTCAAGGTCAAAAGTTGCAAAAATACATTTTTTTCAATTATTTCGCTTACGGCTGCAGTTACGAAAAAATAGTGGTCGACAGTTATTTACTGAGTCAACAATTGTTTAGCCCAATGGTTTACTACGAAAAAGCCTCATTAGTTTACTTTATGTATTATAAATTGCCAAAAACGTAAAAATTGCGAACATTCACGTCTTCAAAACTAATAAAAAATTCATAAAAACTAGACCAAAATTCTTCATACTTCTTTCAAAGAAATTTTTTATTCAAAACTTAAAGAATTCACTCAAAATTCGCCATTTTAATTTTTTTTTTCTTAAGTGGTAAAATTTGACGATAATTATTTCGTATATATGTATCAAATACTATTTGTAGATCATGTTCCTTTTTATCGAGCAGCTCCAGAGATTTCCTTAAAAAACTAGTTTTTCAAAACTTGAACGGTTTGTGAAAAATATATCCTAAACCATAAGTGGTACGAAAAAAAGTGCTGAGAATGGTTTGTAGGAAATATAATTTTCTACAAACAAATCTATATTTACTTTTTCTGTGCGATTAGTCGTTTGAGAGTTATCTCAATTTAAAAAGTACAATATATAAATATCGCGAAGCTTTAAAACTTTTTAAATTGGCATACTTCCTAAGCCATGAGTATTAGAAAAAAAATTGATGCGGCTTTTTCGTAGCAAATCATTGAGGCTAAACAACTGTTGACTTAATAAATAACTGTCGATCACTATTTTTTCGTAATTGCAGCCGTAAGCGATATAATTGAAAAAAATTTCTTTTCGCAACTTTTGACCTTGAATAACTTTTTAGGCATACGATTTTGCAATGTACTTTTCAAACGTTAGTTTTTATGCATTAGAGAATACAATTCCGGAAAAAAAAATTCATTTGGAACTATTTTTAAGAATTATCCTTATTTGCTCGGCTAAAGTAACATGAAAATCGTTCGTTAGCCGATCATTTCCAAAGTGCTCTAAGGATTTTGAAATTTTTTATTGAAAACATGTTGAAGTATGATGTTTAACAGAATTCCGTAAAAAAATGGGGTACTCGAAAATTTTATTCAAATCACCAACAGGACAGGCGTGCAGCCCTTGTTGAAAAAGAAAGATGAAGAAGGTTCTGATCGGCTTCATAAAATAGACCTATTACACTGTTCGACAATTTCAAACCTTTTGTAAAACACATGAGAAAATCCAAAAAATTCATAAAGTAGACGTTAAAAAAATACCCGTGTCTCGTCGTTTTTCTCCAGCACGTCAGATTTTTTTTTTAATCGATTTTTGAAGTTTTTTTATCCACTGTACATGAAAAAAACAAAAATACCGCATTCTTGTGTTAAGTCGATGAATTTAACCACATGATCCTTACATTTGAGGTGTATCATGAGTTCAGCAAACTTATGCGGGGTATTGCGAGAAATATTTTTGTAGAAAATTTTAACCCTGTACAACCCCCACATATGGGTCATTTTTGCCCTTTTCCTAAAATGGTACAAAAATTTCACCTTAAACAGGGGAATATTGAGGTAGTTTGTACTACAGAAATATTTGCTATAAAATTTTACTTCTAGTTGCTAAACACTTAAAGGTCCTGGTGAAATTTTCCGCGAAATATTTTTGCACAATTCTTTAACCCATTATGGCCCAGTTTTTAAAAAAAGGTTCGAAAATACCCTTTAAACAGGATATAATGGGTTAATATGTTCTAGGAAAATGGTCCTTGTGTGATTTTGTTATGATCTTGTGAAAACGAGTTTTATCCAAAATGTAGTTTTAGAGGTTTACAGTGGAAAATATTGATTGTTAGAAGTCCTTATAGCCCAGGAAAATTAGAATTTTAATGCGAAAAAATTCCAAGTGAATTTTTTTTACCGAAATTATCTTTATTTATACATGATAAATAAAGTGTAAAAAATCCATTAAAGTCCATTGTGCGCATAAAAAGTTATTCAGGCTCAAAGGTCGCTGAAATCAGTTTTTTGCAAATATCTCGATAACGCTAACTTTCACAGAAAAATTTTGGTGCACAATTTTGTAACACAGGGAATTTCCTATGTAAAGATGTTTTCGTGCGACTTCTAGCTTACGAGATAACCCAATTTAAAAAGTTGTGCACAGTTGTTATATGTAAATGCTACGTATAAGTTCAAATTGCGAATACTCTTTAACGAGAAGCTGTACAAAAAAAAAAATTAAATACCGTTTAAAAGATAATTGGATCTAAACACCGCATTAAATTTTTTTTTAGAGCGTCTCATGGTCCAAGAGATATTCTTCAGAAACCGTTAAGGTTTCGAAAATACTGGTTTTTGAAGGATATCTCTGAAACGGTAAGTCATACGATAGAAAGCAACAGCATCAGTTTTGTAGAAAATTACAAGATCTACAAAAAATAAGCCATATGTGTACACATTGAAGTAACCGTTTAGAAGATATTCAATAAAAACCGGTTTTTTGACATTTTGAGGTTTTTTGAATATCTTCTAAACGGTTATTTCAATGTGAACACATATGGCTTATTTTTTGTAGATCTTGTGATTTTCTACAAAACTGATGCTATTGCTTTTTATCGTACGACTGTTATGCTGTTACTTTTTATCGTACTACTTACCGATTCGGAGATATCCTTAAAAAAACTGCATTTTCGAAACCTTAACGGTTTTCGAAGAATATCTTTTCGACCATGAGTCGCTCTAAAAAAAAAATTAATACGGTGTGTAGAGAATCCAATTATCTTTTAAACGGTATTATAATTTTTTTCTGTACAGCTTCTCGTTAAAGAGTATTCGCAATTTTAATAGTAAGATAATTTAATATGAACTTACTCGTATACGTAGCATTTGCATATAACAACTGTGCACAACTTTTAAAATTGGGTTATCTCCTAAGCTAGAAGTCGCATGAAAACATCTTTACATAGGAAATTCCCTGTGTTACAAAATTGTGGACCAAAATTTTTCTGTGAAAGTTAGCGTTAGCGAGATATTTGCAAAAAACTAATTTTAGCGACCTTTGAGCCTGAATAACTTTTTATGCGCACAATGGACTTTAATGGACTTTTTACACTTTATTCATAAATAAAGATAATTCCGGTGGAATTATTTCGCACAGCAGCTCTTTTTTCGACTAATTTTCCTGGGCTATTACTGATTTTAACGATTTTTTTTGCTTTCGGGATGAAAGTTTGATTTTTAAGTGTTTAGCAACTAGTAGTGAAATTTTATAGCAAATATATCTGTAGTGCATGCTGAATCAATATTCCCCTGTTTGAGGTGTCGTTTTTGTACCTATTTAAGAAAAGGGCAAAAATTACCCATATGTGAGGGTTGTACAAGATACAATTGTGCAAGAGCGAGATGCGAGTACGAGTGCGATGCTGGTCTGCGATATCGAAGCGCAACTCAATATACAATAATGAGGGACACGTCTGCATTGCGACTGTCAAAATACAAGGAAAACGAAAAAATGTATGTCAAAATAAAAAAAAAAAATTCGAAAAAAAATTGTTTCGATTAATTTTTTTTAATTTTGTCTTATTTTCTTTATATTTTCATCTTTCAATGCACAAATAATTTTGTTTTTACAATCAACAAAAACTTGACAGCTTAAAACTTTTGCTCTCGCACATCAATTTTAATTTTTTCGAAAACTGTTGCGTGCGTGATATCTCTCGCATCTCGCAGATGCAGTATTGTAAATTGCCCCATTTGTCTAGGTGTAATGAATATATTTTTGACAGCTAGAGCGTCGCGCACGTACTCTTCTTACACAATTGTATCTTGGGCTTAAGTTTACTTAACACATAATGCACCTCAAATGTAAGGATCATGTAGTTAACTTCATCGACTTAACACAAGAATGCGGTATTTTTGTTATTCTCATGTACAGTGGATAAAAAACTTCAAAAATCGATTAAAAAAAAATCTGACAACGAGACACGGGTATTTTTTTTTAACGTCTACTTTAAGAATTTTTGGATTTTCTCATGTGTTTTTTTTTTATGTGTCGAACGGTGTTATTGAACATTACAATGAAAGCTTCGTTCGGTTCCATGGCTATGTTTTAATGAGCAAATGCATGTATGTATGTGTTCTCCTTTAACTCCTAGGAGGAGCATTAGGCCAATATGAAACGTGTCCTCTATTGCCTTGTGGATTCTACTCAAGAGCCTGACGACAAACTTTGCTGTGTGGTTTCTGGAGAGCGTGACCAATCCATTTCCACTTGCGCATTTTGACCTCGTTTGCTATAGCCCTCTGATTGCATTTTTGATGTAGCATTTGATATAGTGCGAGGCCACCAAGCCTGTAGTATACGCCTTAAGCATTTGTTGACGAATACTTGCAGCTTGTTCGTTAGTTGTTTAGTGACAAGCCATGTTTCGCACCCATATAACAAAACCGATTTCACATTCGAACCAAAAATGCGCAGTTTTGTTTTGGTTTATATAACGAAAGAAGACCATATTCTTTTCAGTTGAGCAAATGCTCCTTTTGCTTTTGCTATTCTTGAGTTGATATCCTCTTTTCCTCCACCATTCATGGAGGTAATGCTGCCTAAATACGTGAAGCTATCGACGTTTTCGATGTCATCACTGCCAGCTCTAAACGTAATGTCATTTCTGTTTGCACTCAGCTTCATGCTTTTAGTCTTAGATGCGTTGAATTTTAGGCCGGCCATCTGCAATTCCAATTAAATGTCTTCAATCTTGCTTTGCATATCAGCGTAGTCGGGATCTTCTAGATGTTCGGTAAAGCTCCATTGGATACCCCTTTTGGCCTTATAAAGAGCTTTATCTTGGACATCGTCAAGAACTATAAGGAAGAGAGATGGTGATAGAATACACCCCTGCCGTACGCCTGAATTAGTGGTGAATGTCTGTGACAGCAACACTGCATTTAAAGCCTTCATAAATTTATGGCCTTTGCGGCAATACTTCTGCGCTGCAGTGAAGCCCAAATGTTTTCTCAAGAGACACTGTCGAAAGCTGTAGTCTACGAAGACAAGTTGAAGCGCATGGTGTTGATTTGATCCACGCATGATCGGTTTGGCCGGAATCCTGCTTGTTGCTTTCGGATGGTCGAATCAAGTTTTTCGCTTACCCTGCTTAGAAGCACTTTTGTCAGTACTTTTGATGGTACTGAGAGCAAAGTAATTCCTCTACAAATTCGGCACTCGCTTAGGTCATCTTTTTTCGGCAATTTGACTAGCATGCCATGAAGCCAATCTTCTGGCAAACGCTCTTCGCTCCAGATTCTGGAAATCAGAGGATGAAGAATCTTAGCTGATGTAATGGGGCATGCTTTTAGCAGTTCAGCTGTTATTTTATTTATACCAGCGGCCTTGTTGTTTTTCATGCTTTTGATAGCTTTCACTATTTCATCGACTGTAGGCGGTTGTGTTTGTATTCGACTAATACTGCGAGTCACTGCGGCAGTTGTAGTTGGTGATTCTGGTTGCGGGAATGTAGTAGATGTGGGATACATAAAAATACTCTATCCATCTCTTTAGTTTGTCTTCCGCGGATGTTAAGAGATTTCCGTTTTTGCCTTTGATAGGACGATTCTGTTGGTGTTTTCTGCCAGAAAGTCTGCGGAGATATCGTAAAGCTGCCTGAGTTTTTGAGCATTAGCAGCGCTTTTGGCTTCGCTCGCGAGGTCGTTATACATTCTTCTTTTTTCTTATCTGCACGAACGCCTAACTTCTTAATTGAGAGAGTTAAAGACTTTTTCGGCGTCGTTTTTTTACGCTCTAGTTTTAGCGTCATCTCTCAGTTTTTTCGCGGTTCTTCTCTTTTCAACAAGAGACCTCGATTCGTCGCTCATCCAGTGTTTCTTATTCGAGGGTCGGAACCCAAGTATTTTTTCACTGGTGTTTACGAAAGAAGACTTAGTGGTACTCCATGATGTTTCAATGCTTCCATCACAATCGATCGGGACTGTTTAAAGTTCTTCAACGAAAGACCTGCGGATCTCTTCGTTTTTTAGCTTAAGCACGTCGAATTTTGTTTGCCACAGATTGTTCACTGGGACGTTTAATAGCGGTAAGTTTTAGTCGAATGACCGCGACGAGAAAATGGTGATCGGAGCCTATGTCAGCGGCCCTCTTTACTTAAATGTACAGAAGACTCCCTCTAAATTTTCTGCTAATGCAGAAGTGGTCGAATTGGTTTTCAGTGATGTTGTCTGGAGACACCCAAGTAGCTCTATGGCATGTTTTGTGTGTACCTCCAACGACAAGACGGGCTGCATTGCAGGCGTTAATGAGAAGATCTCCATTGTCGTTTCTCGTACCCAAACCATGTCTTCCAATCACGTGCTCAAGGTTATGGTTTTCTAAGCCAACTTTGTCATTCAAATCACCCATAACCATTATGATGTCGTTCTTGTGAGCACTGTTAATCGCTGCAGCGAGCTGACTGTAGAACTCATCCTTGGTTTCTTTCTGCCAACTTGGTGGGCGCGTATGCTTGAAAGATGGTAATTTTTCTAGGGGGGGTTCGAAATCTGCACCAAATGAGCCTTTCGTTTACAGTTTTCCAATCCATAACAGCCTTTACTGTAGTTTTACTTAACAAAAATCCGACTCCTTCCCTGTGGATGTCATTTTGTGCTCTACCGGAGTATAGAAACTTTTCGCCGTCAGGTAGTACATATTCGCCGGCACCGTTCCATCTACACTTGCTTAATCCTAATATTTCAAGGTTAAATTTGTGGAATTCTCTTACGGCTTGATGTATTTTGCCTGTATCATTAAGAGTTCGGACATTACAAGAGCCGATGCGTGTTCGAATTTTCATCGAAGGGATTTTAAAATTTTGACGAACCATATTAGTTCCTATTATATGAGAATCATTCCTAATTATGCAAATTTCTTGCATCTCCAAATCCGATGATCCCGAGGCAGGTGGATTAACCACATTCTGGAGGGTACCACTTGGAGAGATATTTTCAATCGTTTTTCGATCCATGCTTCATTAGTATCATATAATCTTCTCGGCAACGCCCCATGCAGTAAGTTATAAGCTTAAGGCTGGATCCGGAAAGCGCTGCAAACATAGTGGCCAAATTCACTTTCAATTACAGCCGCCCAATCTGGAACAGACGCTGACTTGGGAGCCGCCCACTCTGGGTCAGACGCTTCTGGATTTCGACAAGATGCTTATTTTAAGGCAGCATCGACTCGCGTTGTCAGCGCAAGTTACGGGAATTGTGAGTTTTCTTTTAAGGCACAACGCTGTCCAACGCTACGCCCATCCACACCCTGGCTGGTCACCCACTTTTAGACGTCTCTTACGACAGGCATGCTTACCTTGGGCATATTCTGACTGAAAAAAAAACTGTGGGGTACACAATATTTGTGATAGGCTAATCTTAGAAACTTAATTTAAGTAAAATGTTTGACCGTCTCTAAATTCAAATTTTCACCGCCACAGGCGCTTTCGGTCCATTCTCCCAGCAGATGTTTTTGATTTGAATTTTTGGGATATAATGTCCTTGGAGTGGTTATAAGAAAAAAAAGTGGTTACTCAAAATTGCATTAATTTTATTAATTCATTCAATTCAAGTGACGTTAAAACCTGAGTTATGCATTTATTCATAAATTTTTGGAATATATTGTCCCAACCGGTTCGAAACAGTTAAATGCATCGGTGAGTACTATCCTTTATCTTAAAATAAGCTATGATTAGGTCATGTTTGATTTTTCTTTCAAAAGTTATGGCCATATTTTTACACATAATATGGGTCTATATGCGTAAATGAAAAAACGCACAAAAGTCAATATCGAAAATATACGGAGATGAGACCTTTACGAAATTGCACATTCAATTGTTGATGATAGTGCCATGTTTCTTCTGCTAAATAATGCCAAAATGATAACCAACTCTGTCCAACTTGTCCTTTATTTTTGGTTTCAGTTAAAGAAGTCAAGATCATATCAAAGGGGGGCGTTGCATTGCAATTTTTTTCATTGGTTGTATTATGTCTATTTACAAATGTACTAAATCTCATCTATGTGCGTCAAATAGTTTCAGAGATATGATGAATACGTTTTCTTAGAGTGCGTAGCACCGCACACCTTAGCAATGAAAATTATTTTGGGACTTTTATATGTATCAGATGTCACTTATCTACTTCAAGTAGTTTCAGAGACATGTTGAATTAATTTTTGAGGGTGCGGTATCGCTCATATTTTTATTGAGCGTTATTTGCTATTAAGCCTTTTACATGCGTAATAAATTTCATTTATCTGCAATGAATAGTTTCAGAGGGAGGCGTGGCACCACCCACAATGATATGAAATTTTCTGATTTAACATAATGTATAAATTTAATTAAAGTCAGTAGGTCAATCTGCGTCGCTTAACTCGCTCTAGCAGCTCCAATGATGTTTTTGAAGCCCCGGCTTAAATGTGTGAATTTTATTCTAGTTAAGGTGGAATATGGGTGAAGTAGACACTACGAAGACAGGATTGAAGCATTTCTTACACCGTTTCAAGAAACCTAGTATACACTACGTAGATCACCAGAAGTGAAGCATTTCTTACACCGATTCAAGAAGCCTATACTACTTTTGCACGGGTGGTCAAAACATTTTTGAGTCCTCAAGTTGCATCACTCTAAAAAAAAATTAAGAAAATCCGTAGGGCGCTTTTTTTTTAAATCGTATTTTCCGTTTTTGGAAAAGTTGAGTTAAGTCAAAAATAACATGCGAAAATCAAAACCAATAAAAGGGAACCCGGATAGTCATTTTTAACTAATTTTTAGATGTTGAGCTCAAACGTAATGTCGAAATCTTGAGAACCGTGGATCGTAACAATTTGGCCAATATAAAATACTTTTTGTCCATGTTGTTTCAAACTTCATATAACTTGCTGATCGAGATGTTCCCGGCAGTTGTTGTGGTTGTGGCAGCTTTGCCGCTATTTCATTTCGGTAAATTTCGCTGGTCTCCGGTAAATCGGGATACGTTTGCGTTTAATATTTATTTTTATGCTTAATTTTCAAAATTCTCATAGAGACAAAAGTAATATCATGGTATGTTTTGGCTGGTATTCTGTCAGTAATCAATAAAATTGGGTTTTGTTTTCACGAAAAGTTTACTTATATTTGTTCCAAAAAATTAAATCGGTCAAATAACCGATTTCAAAATAAACGAGTCATATTTTTACATGGATTTTTTCAATGGAAACACCAACCCAAGTATTTTTGGATGCTAGGATGCCGAATCTGACATTCATTTTTTTCCAGAGCAACATCTAGTGGCAGTTTTAGGAAATAAATTAGCCGCTTTTTTTAATTTTACAGAACAATATACCAAAAATCCATGCAGAATTATATGATGCTCATGTTGAAAATATTGTTAGCTTATATACTTCATTTAATAATATTGATAATCATTTATGTATTTTAGGTGATTTTAATTTAAGTAAAATTGTCTGGAATAGGGTTGCCAATGTATTGACTCCTTTTAATATTAATCTTGCTCATGAAATTAATTTCATTGATAGCCTTTTTAGTATTGATTTAATTCAAATTAATTCATTTCCTAACAAACTTGATAAAATATTAGATCTATTTTTTGTGTCAAAAAATTTTAATGCACAGTTATCTGAATGTCTCTGACCAATTTCTACGCCGGATTTGCATCATTTGCCTCTTGTGCTTAATTTTGAGTTCTATGAGTTTTTGAATTCTACGCCTCAGGAAACTCGTCTTAATTTCAATGCATGTAATTTTGATTTGTTAAGTTCATTTTTTGATGATGTTAATTGGGGTGAGTTGTTTTTAGGTAAAGATCTTGCAACGTGTTTTGCAGTTTTTAAAGAAAAAGTGTTATCCATTTGTAATGATCATGTTCCGCACCTAGGGCCAAAGGTATATAAACTGCTCTGGTACACAAAGGGACTGAAGAAATTAAAAAATTTGCGCAATAAATATATTAAATTATTTAAGGCTACTAATAATAATCAGTATCAACTTAAGTATAATCATTACATGAGAGAATTTAATTTTTTGAACAAATTTCTCTACAAACAGTATATTTTGAGGTGTGAAACTAATATAAAGGCGAATCCTAAGTCGTTTTGGACTTTTATCCAATCCAAGAAAAATGGATCTGGTATTCCAAATTCGATGCATTTTAATAATGCTCAGTCTTTTTCAGTTCAAGAGACTGTAAATTTATTTCTAAACTCTCTAATATTTCGAAGCTTTTCGAAAGCGTGGTAAAAAATAAATTATTCTTTTTGGCTAAGCATCATATTTGCCCTGAACAACATGGTTTCGTTGCTGGACGTTCAACTGTGACAAATCTTGCACTTTTCTCACGTTATTGCATTTCGTCTTTTGAAGATGGTCATCAGGTAGATGCTATCACCACAGACTTTTCTAAGGCATTTGATAAGGTTTGTCATAATGCTCTTATTTCTAAACTGGCCAAAATGGGTTGCCATTCTGCATTTTTAATGTGGTTTCAGTCATACTTGCAAGGTAGAGTTTCTTTTGTTGATGTCAACAATGTGAAGTCTTATTCTTTTCTGGCCTCTTCAGGAGTTGCTCAAGGAGGTATTCTTGGTCCATTGTGTTTTACGTTGTTCATAAATGATATTAGTAAATGCTTTCAATCAGTTAAATTTTTGCTGTATGCTGATGATTTAAAATTATTCAGTAAAATTTCTGATGCAATTGATATTGAAAATTTGCAAAGGGATATTAATCGTCTGTTACACTAGTTTACAGCAAAAATGTGATCTGGTTGCCACTATAAAATTCTTATGTAAAATGACTCCCTGATTCAGAAAATAAGTATATTTTTTTTTTTCAACGGAGGCGTTTTCGAGTAATCCCCATTTTCCTGTTTTTGAAGGGGGGGGGGGAAAATATGATCTCATATAATCACATATATCTCGTAAACCAGTAAAGCCAGCTTAACATGTAACACAACAGAAGAAAGGTAATAAAATTTAATATAAGCGCCTCATACTTTACTTTTCAATCAGTTTTTTAGTTTCTGTGTTATTAATAAACATTTCGAAAAATTTTGATTTTTCTTTTGAAAAATCGAAAAAAAAAGTTTTTCAATTGGGATATTTTCTTGAAAAAAAAATTTGGTAAAAATAAAAAAGCTTCATTGTGCAAAAGTCTAAAGAACCTCAGTAAAAAATAGATACTAATCTTGAAAATCGATGGATAAATAACGGAGATATAATCGATTAAGTGAAAATACCAAAAGTCAAATTTTACTCTATTTTTCTAATTTTCCTTGCATAAGGGTACAATTTTAAAATTTTTTTTTTCTGAATCGACCGATTCATATTTTTTTTGATTAGGTGGACCATCATTAGTAAAAAAAATTATTTTTATTTTTTTCGCTCGTGTAGTGTTGCCATATTAGAAAAAAAACAATTATTTTAGGTGTCACTTTACTTCAACTGATCTGTAAAGAGAACGTCATATTCTACTCCTTATCTGAAGATCTCATTGAAAAGGCAAATAAATTGCCTTTTTAACATTGGGTCATTTGTGGATATCAGATGAAAATTAGCCAATCTATAGTAAACCAAATTTCAAATTTAAATCAAATTTCGATGACTTTCAGAATCTTTCTTTAACGCCGTTAACATTTTCTTGTTCGAAAAAATAGAAAAAGTCAAGTTTTATTACTTTTGTCATTTATATATTTTATTACAAAAATTTTGAGTTAATGGGGACCAAGATCGGGTGAAAAATTACAGCTTGTTTATTCTCTAAATCTCGAATAGAACTGTAATTTTTCATCCGATCTTGGTCCCCATTAACTCAAAATTTTTGTAATAAAATATATAAATGACAAAAGTAATAAAACTTGACTTTTTCTATTTTTTCGAACAAGAAAATGTTAACGGCGTTAAAGAAAGATTCTGAAAGTCATCGAAATTTGATTTAAATTTGAAATTTGGTTTACTATAGATTGGCTAATTTTCATCTGATATCCACAAATGACCCAATGTTAAAAAGGCAATTTATTTGCCTTTTCAATGAGATCTTCAGATAAGGAGTAGAATATGACGTTCTCTTTACAGATCAGTTGAAGTAAAGTGACACCTAAAATAATTGTTTTTTTTCTAATATGGCAACACTACACGAGCGAAACAAATAAAAATAATTTGTTTTACTAATGATGGTCCACCTAATCAAAAAAAATATGAATCGGTCGATTCAGAAAAAAAAAATTTCAAAATTGTACCCTTATGCAAGGAAAATTAGAAAAATAGAGTAAAATTTGACTTTTGGTATTTTCACTTAATCGATTATATCTCCGTTATGTATCCATCGATTTTCAAGATTAGTATCTTTTTTTTACTGAGGTTCTTTAGACTTTTGCACAATGAAGCTTTTTTATTTTTACCAAATTTTTTTTTCAAGAAAATATCCCAATTGAAAAACTTTTTTTTTCGATTTTTCAAAAGAAAAATCAAAATTTTTCGAAATGTTTATTAATAACACAGAAACTAAAAAACTGATTGAAAAGTAAAGTATGAGGCGCTTATATTAAATTTTATTACCTTTCTTCTGTTGTGTTACATGTTAAGCTGGCTTTACTGGTTTACGAGATATATGTGATTATATGAGATCATATTTTAGCCCCCCTTCAAAAACAGGAAAATGGGGATTACTCGAAAACGCCTCCGTAGAAAAAAAAAAAATATAGTTATTTTCTGAATCAGGGAGTCATTTTACATTAGAATTTGATAGTGGCACTCAGATCACAGAAAAAATAATTAATTTGTAAACTAGTGTTATCATGGAGTGAAGATAATCTATTACCTCTTAATATAAATAAATGCTTTTCTATATCATATTTTAAGTCCAGATCAGTTAATATCTCATCATATACTCTTTCTGGCGTATCTTTAAAATCTGTAAACTCTATTCGGGATCTTGGAGTAATTTTTGACGCCAAGTTCACTTTTGCTGTTCATATTAACTATGTTTGCCAAAGGCTTATTCCTTACTTGCTTTTGTTCGTAGAAATAGCTCTGAATTTACGGACCCTCATACTCTATTAAGCCTTTATAATTCTTTTGTAAGGTCGAGATTGGAGTATGCTTCCTTCATTTGGAGCCCTTTTTTCATAACTCACTCCTCGAGACTGGAAAAAATCCAAAAATCGTTTACTAGGTTTGCACTGCGCTCAATAAATTTTGAGGTATCGTTGCCTTCCTATAATGCTCGATGCTTACTATTAGGTTTGAAATCTCTTGAGTCTCGAAGGAAAATTCAAGCTCTTTTGCTTATACATGATCTTATATCCAACAGAATTGACTGTCCTCATTTGTTGCAACTAGTCGATTTTAATATTCCTGCAAGATCTTTGCGTCATTACGTCCTTTTCCATATTCAAACTCATAGAACTCATTATGCGCTTAATGAGCCAATTACTAGGGCATTATCATTGTACAATGAGCTTTCAGCAAATAATTTTTTAGATTTTAGCTTATCTAAATTATCTTTTAAAAAATTGTTAAATACTGTATTTTTAGTTTAATTTTAATTTATAATTAATTCACATTTTGTAAATTTATTATTATAATTTGTTATATGCTAGTCTGTAAGGATATGTAATCCACTAGACTTAATAAATCAAATCAAATCAAATCAAATCAAATCAAATCAAATCAAATCAAATCAAATCAAATCAAATCAAAATATGAATCGTTTATAATAAATCGGTTATTTGACCGATATAACTTTTTGGAATAAATATTATCAATTCAACACTATCAAGTAAACTTTTCGTAAAAACAGAACCCAATTTTATTGACTACTGACAGAATACCAGCCAAAAGATACTATGATATTACTTTTGACTCTATAGGATTTTTGAAAATTAAGCATAAAAATAAATATTAAACGCAAGGTAAAATTTTCAATCGAAAATGTGCCGAACTAAAGTTGAACGTAGAGGTATGGTTCCTTGTGCAAATATTCATAGAATTGAATGAACTTTCAGCCTAGGTTGGTGTTTTCTTTGAAAAAATTCATCCAAAAATATGAATCGTTTATTTTGAAAGTCGGTCATAATAATCGGCTATTTGACCCATACCAATTTTCTAAATATATAGCATCAATTCCACTTTATCAAGTGAACTTTTTATTTAAACAGAACCCAATTTAATTGATTACTGACAAAATTCCAGCCAAATCATATAATGACATTACTTTATAAAAATTTTTAAAATTTATTATGAAAATAAAAAAAATATTAATAAAAGGTAAAATTTTCGATCAAAAATGCGCCGAACTAAAGTTGAACGCAGAGGTATAGTTCCTTGGGCAAATATTCATAGAATTGAATGAACTTTCACATTGGTGGTAGCCGAGGTCGATAAAATTTCGTCCATACAATTTGGCCCACCCTAATTTATATAAAAGTTAATGTGTGCACAGTAAAAATTTTAGTTTAATTTTAAAACCAAAAAAAGTATTCATATAGTAGTACAATCATTTGGGAGAATAAAATTATGTTACCTGGAAAGTTTTGCGGGATTTTTGCAAATGAGTTATTTTATAGATTATGATGTGCTCTTTCAGAATTTCAACTTTGCTAGCTCGAGTCGTGTTCGCTCGCGCCGCCATATTGTAAAAATGCCGTCAAAAATTAGTTTTTTACAAATATCTCTTTAACGGTTGTATTTAAAGAAAAATATTGTGGCGCAATATTGTAGCTTATAAAATTTTCTATAAAAATTAATTGTTTTCGTACGACTTATAACTCAGGAGATAAAACTATGATAACTCATGAACGGTGAGTCACACGTTCAAAGTAAAAACATTTGTTTATAGGAAATTTCTTCCACTACAAGCTATATATTATTTTTTTTTCACATCTCCTTCGTCACACTTACCTTTCATAAGATATCGCGGCTTGAAAATCATTCAAAATTGAACGTAGCAGGGAGCATAGTACAATGTTCAATTTTGAATGATTTTCAAGACGCGATATCTCATGAACGGTAAGTCGGACGAAAAAACAGTTCGGAGAGACACTTATAGGAAATTGAACGTTCTACAAAATTCGAGAAAGTTTTTTTTCTAGAACGAACCGTTTTGGAGATTTTTTGAAAAAAACGTTTTTTTCAAAATTTCTAGTTTGTTAAAAAAATATCTCCTTAACTATAGGTCATACGAAAAAAAAAAACAATACGGAGCATAAATTGCAAGTAATTCTCTATAAAAAATATTTTTACTTTAAACGTATGACTCCCAGTTCATGAGTAATCGTAATTTTAAGCTTAACACATCACTGTCAATTTCATTTTTATAGAAAATTTTATAAACTACAATATTGCTTTGCAATATTTTTCTCTAATGTAACCGTTCATGAGATATTTGTAAAAAACTGATTTTGGACGCCATTTTTTCTATATGGCGGCGCAAGCGAACACGACTCGAGGTAGCAAAGTTGAAATTTTGAAAGAGCACATCGAAATCTATAAAATAACTCATGTGCAAAAATCCCGCAAAACTTTCCAGGTAAAACTACCAAATTAATGAAAAAAAAAAAAAATTTAAACTATAATTGAAAAAATTCTAGTAAGGGTGTAACTTTTGGCCTGGCCAAAAAATAAATACCCTACACTGCAGTGTTTTGAAAATTTTGCTTGTAAGCGAGGTGCCACGCCTCCTTGTCCGATTTCACCCAATTTTTGTTGAGAGCTTTCATTTAGAGTTCTTAGTGTCCGAGTTTAATTTGGGAGGAGACACGCCCTCTTGTCCGAGTTCACCCAGTTTTTGTTCAGAGCTCGCATTTATAATATTTAGTGGGTGAGTGAAATTTGGTTGGGTTATCTCAAAAACCTCTTTCAGTATAGCATTTTGAATCTTTTGCTTATATGGGAGGTGCCACGCCTCCTTGTCCGATTTCACCCAATTTTTGTTGAGAGCTTTCACTTATAGTTTTTAGTGTCTGAGTTAAATTTGGTTTGAATATCTCGAAAATCGCTTCCAGTATAGCGTTTTAAAGCTTTTGCTTATGTGGGAGGTGCCACGCCCTCTTGCCCGATTTCACCCAGTTTTTGTTCAGTGCTTGCATTTATAATATTTAGTGGGTGAGTGAAATTTGGTTGGATTATCTCAAAAAACTCTTTCAGTATAGCATTTTGAATCTTTTGCTTATATGGGATGTGCCACGCCTCCTTGTCCAATTTCACCCAATTTTTGTTGAGAGCTGGTTTGAATATCTCAAAAATCGCTTTCAGTATAGCGTTTTGAAGCTTTTGCTTATATGGGAGGTGCGCTTACAATTTGTAGTATTTATGTGTATTTTGGTTGCATTCTCGTGAAAAATACTCCTAAAATTGCATTTAGAATATATTTTTTGTATGGGCGGTAGGCGTGTCCGTTAACCGATTTTGCTCATTTGCAATCCCCCGAGCTAACTTTGATGACGAAGGCAGGGTACCAAATTTCATTGAATTATCTTGCTTAGTTTTCCCAAAAAGTGTATTTCCACACACACCCAGCCGTTACCCAGCCAGCCAGCCAGACAGACGGACATGGCTATATCGACTCAGGAGGTGACGCTGATCAATAATATATCGACGGCTTATATTCAATACCCTCTATCTACAATTTTCACGAAAATTAGTTTTTGATGGTAAAACCTTCATTTAGGCAAATGGCATCTATGATATTTATTCCAAACGAAAAATTTGCTTCCAGAGCTACTTTTTTCCATTTAAAGAAATTCACTATCTACAGCAATCGATTTTGTGAAATGCAATATCCTCTATCTACTTATGCAAAATTAAAGATTTTTCATTTTGTTATATTTATTGGGTGGCCGTTATATACAAGGTCATGACAAACGGTCGTCAATCGGCTCCAAATGGCGAAAATAAATTTTCTTAATTTTTTCACTTTTGTATGTTGAACCTCGATAGCCCTGCTGAGTCCTGATTGGCCCTTCTGTAAACAAACAGATAAGGCTAGACGCATGAAATTCGGTACAGATGAAAACAATATTACTAGGCTATCTGGGATCAAAAATGGGCGTGATCGGTGAAACTTGATTTGAAAATTAATACAATTGAGGAGTGTCCGCACCAAAGGGCCTAGGTACCATTTCGAAGCAAAAGTTGTGTCATAATATGAATCGGGTGACATTTTGTTAGAAATGATAATAATTGTTTTTTGTTTTCACGAAAAATTTACTCGATGGCGAGGGATTGATGGCATTATGTTAAAAAAATTATACCGGTCAAATAACTGATTATTATGGCACATAATATGTATGAGATTACTTTTGCCTCGAAATGGTACTTAGGCCCTTTGGTACGGCCACTCCTCAATTGTATATACGAGTCAAAAGAAACTGGGTATTAGAGCGGTATCCAGACGGACTTGTGAATGCAAAACATGACAACTGAAATCTGAGCTCAGATTTTTATATAAAGTACCATAAGTTACTAGAAAGTAGATGTACCCAGGAGCAAGGGTCTTTATTCCCTAGTCCCCGCCCAGGCCTACCATAGTCTTGCGCACTAGTTTTTTATAGCAGTTTATGGTAGACTGGGATTAGTGGTGAGCAAACCAAGACCAAGACCAAGATCCTAGCAGTCTTGGTCTTGGTCTTGTTCTTGTTTATTGTGTCTTGGTCATTAAGTCTTGGTCTCAAAGATGCCAAATTTTGAATTGAGATATGATTTTATGCTTGAAACGGGCGTGACACATCTATTAACTATAAATTCGAAAGACTAAAAAGCTGTCTTGGTCCTGATGATAATCCTGAGCAAGACCAAGACCACAGAAGTCTTGGTCTAGCAATGATATCAGCGTCTTGGTCTAATACCGAAACCAAGACCAAGACTAATTTTGCTCATCACTAACTGGGATTTCCTTATTACGCATCTAAACTAGGATTTTTTCTATCATGTAAGAATTCTAAGTTATCTTTTCTTAGAAGTCCAAAAATCACTGTTTTGAGGCCTTTTTAGAGCTATATAGCAAGCTATAAGCAAGGATAACTCAGGATCCTTACATGATAGAAAAAAACCAAGTTTAGATTCATAATAAGCAGATCAAAGTTCAAAATAAACGGCTATAAAAAATAAGGACCTATAATAATCTGAGCTCAGGTTTCGGTTCTCATATTTTGCATTCTCAAGTCCGCCAGGCGCCTACCTATTTTAAGTTTTTTTTTGCTAAAAAACCATCTATTGATAAATAATTCATAAAAAAATTGTTTTTATTATTGTGCAATAGGCTCTATCTGCTTGTTTGAACACGCATTTTATATTATATTTGAATTGCAATATCCTCTATCGGATATAATAAGGCGAATAACTAAGGTTTTGTTTTAATTTTTTTATTTGAAGGATCTAGTGGCTCTTTTTAATTAATATCGTAGTACTTCGTTTGATTAACACTATAAAAAATAAAGAATAAAACAGTTTTTTTGCTCTCCTGAAAAATTGTGTTTTTGTAGATAGAGTGTATTGAATATAAGCCGTCGATATATACTTTTCCATATCTGCCACGCCTCCTTCTCTGCGTTACAAACGGAAGGACAAAGTGAACATACCCTGGGTGTAGGGTATAAAAAAAAACAAACCATCCATACTGAGATTCGAACCAAGGCACTTTAGGTCAAAAGGCACACTTTTTGGCCAAAATTCAATTTTTACAAGTATTGCTATTGAAATTTTGTTGATGCAGTGTAACGTAGAATACTTCAATACAAACAAAAGTGTTTTTTGTTTTGGGGTAAAATAATTTTCCATTCCTCAGCGATGTGTCAAAGTTGATGCATTTGCATTTTACTGAGATAACTCAAAAAAAGTCGTGATTTTAGCTCTTTTCTTCAATCAATAAAAAGTAATTAAAATAATTTGTTTTTATCTAAAATAAAAATGAATTAAATTGATGATGTTATGTATAACGCAATTTAGGTCAAAACATTAAAATATATTTTGGTTTTCTGTGGAAAAATCTAATATTCAAATTAGACCCCTGACTTTTAATATTTTTTTTAAATTTTGAACTTCGTGTAAGCTTTTAAAATTTTGTTGGAATTTGTTAGTCCTAAGAAACCCGAGACTAGTAAGACGTTGCTATTGTTAATGTTATTTAGAAATATAGACGCCTGATTTTGCCCGTTTTTTTTTAATGAATTTTTTTGTCAGGTAACTTTTCTTCCGTAATTTCGATTTATTCGAAATCTGGTTGCAAAAGACAGACAAAAAAGAAAATGAAGAAGCTGTTTTTCAATTTCTGATTAGAAAATACTGAAGATACTACTAATTCAAGTAACTTGGGTAAAAGTGCGCATAATTTTTGCATTAGGTTTTTCGAAAAATAGAGAGAGATATTTGGGGTTAATATACGAAAAATAAGTAGAGTAGAACGGGGCAATGTCGTGCACTCAACTTTGACATGCTCGTAAAGCCGTACATCTCAAGCGAATGCGACGAGTAAGCATCCGATCGAAAGATAATTTCGTTGGTTACATCCATGTGTAACAACATTTGTGTAGCGAGAAATTGTGTTTGTGTAAGTGAAGAAAAAAAAAATGTGCACGATATTACCCCCCTCAAAATTTGTGGGGTAATTTCGTGCATAAGGTACCAAAATGTGTGAGAAATGATAGGTAGTGGTTCTATTATTATGTTGTTTTTTTTTTTTGTGTGTACCTATGTAGATAAATTACGAAGTCTTTAGCTCATTCGGCTTTTAAGCTTATTGACGTAGTTGTGTGAAATTTGTATTTAAACAATTGAAAAAAAGTTTTTTTTTTATTTTGTTCTCGTTCTTTTTTTATGCTTTTTTGATAAATAAAGTTTTTCAAATTTTGAAGCTAAAAAGTCTCTCCAAGCTAAATTAAAACTTTGATGGCATTAGTTTCAAACCAAAAGTATTAAAATTGGAGCAGAGAATATTTTAATACTTTTCTTGGACTTATTTTAAAACTAAAAGTTATTAGTTTTTTGAATTAATAGTATTTTAGGATTGTTTTTATGCCATTTTGGTTTTAAAAAATTTAAAAAACTAAATGGCTTAGAAACAATTACTTTTTGTGATAAAATTAAAACCTGCCGGAATAAATTTCAACCTTTTTTGGAATAAATTTTGAATTTAATACCAAAACAGTTTAAAATCAATACTGAATGGAATCAAAAGTAAACTATAATTTTTTACTGTGTGTCTGTCCGTCTGTGTGAAGCATTATTACTTAGAAACTATTTGGCCAATTGAGCTCAAAATTTGGGAATGAGTGTATCTCAAGTATGAGAAGGTTTTTACGCTGAACACGAAGGTTTCCGAAGATCACCGGAGGGCTTTGTAGTCAAAACGAAGATGATATATTGATTAATAAATAAATGATTGAATTGAATTGAATATCTGGATAAAATAGGGAGAAAATATCTATATGTTGATAACAAGTTTTAACTAATAATTTTCTGGATCACCGGAAGGTTTCCTAAGGTTATCCGAAGACTTGATGGTCAAAGCGAAGAACATTTAGGTATACTATAGGGAAATACCTGTTGCGAACTATCAACAAGCTTTAATTGATAGTTTTTAAGAATACCCGAAAGCTTCATAGTCAAAACGAATAATATCGAGATATACTAGGCTGCTGCCTCCCCTAGCTCTAGCTTTAGAGTTACAAAAATTTCATGTACAATTTTTAGGCAAATGGACTAATAACCTTATATGTACATTAGGCCGGGTCAAATTTTTTTGCGGCAAAGAGTATAGCAACAAAACAATCTACGAAAAATTCCAAGAAACTTTGCCTAAGAAACCATGGGTCTAAAATCAATATCGAGCCGCCGTAAATTGCGTTGAAGTTTTGTATGTAGTACTTTAAAATTCAATAAAAAAAAAAACAAAAAATTCAAATACTTTGAATAATTTTATATGAAACAAGTAAAAAAAAATTTGAATTTTTTAATTTTCTTATTGTATTTTAAAGTACTACATACAAAACTTCAACGCAATTTACGGCGGCTCGATATTGATTTCAGACCCATGGTTTCTTGCGCAAAGATTTTTAGAATTTTCCATAGATTTTTTTGTTGCTATACTCTTTGCCAATTTTTTGCCTCCCGAACAAATTGACCCGGCCTAATGTACATACTTTGAACATTTCGATACCTTAAAGAGCTATGTATAGTTCTATCTTTCTTTTTACATATAAAGTTAATTTCTACAATCTCCTATTAATTTTCCATAAAATTGGTGAAAATTTGTCGTAGCGTACTTTCAGACGCTTAATTTTTAATTAAGCTTTTTGTTATTTTTTGTATCAATTTTTCTACATAATTTTATGTTATTTTTGTTAACTGGTACTGATAATTACACTAGACAACAGCCAAAATGTAACATTTTGCAAATCATACAATATTATAATTTAAGGTAGCTCAGTCCGAAAATCAAATTCATTTTGTTTTTTCTTAGTGGCCCGTTCTCGAGATATTCGAAAATTTCTATTTTTGAGGTTATACCTCCATTTTTAAGAATATATTTCGAGAAACCCAATTTTGAGCGAAATTATTTTTACACCATTTTAAAGAAAAATTCATAACGCTTCCAACAAATATAGCAATAATTAAAATTAATTAAAATTGGCTAAGCTATAGCAGCGCAATAGTTTATACAAATACACTTTTTTGTACCTTTACTTAATTGTTTATTTAATTGCAAACAATTTGATAGTAAAATTGGATAATATTTAAAAAATTTATTAAGGTTTCACTGATGTAAGACTATTCGTTTTTTTATCGAAAAAATAAACAGGCACAAAAAAATGTTTCTTGCTTATACATTTTTTGAGACCTTTTGTTATAACTTTTTGAAAATTGGTGAAAGAAAAGAAAAAAAAAAATTCTAAAAAACTTCACAAGTGTACTTTGTACGATTATTTATTTTTTGCTTCATACAAATCGACCCAATTTATTGTACCTGTTTAATAACTTTTTAAAATATGATCCGATTTTAGTAAATTTGGGTTTTAAATATTTAAAATTGAAATATTTAAAATTAAAAGCACTAATAAATAAGGATATAAAAAAAAACAATCCTTAAATTGTAAAAAATTCCAATGAAAATTAACTTTTCGATGGAATAATTCAGCGAATTTGAATAAGATTTTAATTATTGGTTCATTTGAAAGAAGCGTAAGAATTTTGTCTTTAAAATAGAGCATAAAAAAATTCGATAGAAATTGGGTTTCTCGAAATATTTTTTTCTAAAATTATAGCTATAACCTCAAAAATCGAAATAGTCGATTATTTCTAGAACGAAGAAGAAGTTTCACAAAATTTGAGTTAGCTCCCCCCTAGATAAGATCCTGCGTAAGCCCTTGGCAAACTATCAACAAGCCTTGATTTATAGATTTTTGGAACACCCAAAGTTTTTCAAAGGTCACTCGAAGGCTTCATAGTAAAACCGAAAAATATCTAAGTATACTAGGGGGAAAACATCTATGGCGGGCTATCAACAAGTTTTAGTTGATAGTTTTCTGGATCATCCGAAGGTCATCCGAAGGCTTGACAGTCAAAACGATGAATATTTAGATATACTTGGGGGAAAATATCTATGACGAACCATCAACAATAAAAAGAAAAAGGCGTGGTGGGATTACCAAAATTTACTTATTTAAAGATTCTTCTTAGCAATTTTGAAATTTATAAAACTGATTAAAAAACAAATTATGCAATGAAATAGGACCTATTCCATGAGAGGACGAACAAAATTTTTGGTTGAAAATCACCGATTGCGCTAAAATTTCGGTACGGGGTACTTTAATCGATTTGATTGGACACGTATTTTTTATTTTGCTCCAAACCGGTTTTTTCGGGCATATGACAAATATGTCCCGATTTTTGTGTTGTTGAATTTTAAGAAATAACTGGTTCAGAAAAGTGCTCATAACTACGGTTCCTGTGAACCAATTATGATAAATTTTTTTAAATATACAAAATTTTATCAAGTTTTAAGTGGAGTAAAGCTTACTTTATTATTTTTTTCAAAAGTTAGCAATTTTGAAAATGCTGAAAACAGCCAAAATTTTTTAAAATGATATATCTCGAAAAACGCAAGTTATTTTATACCCTACACCCAGGGTATATTCACTTTGTCCTTCCGTTTGTAACTCAGAGAAGGAGGCGTGGCAGATATAGAAAAGTATATATACACTTGATCAGCGTCACCTCCTGAGTCAATATAGCCATGTCCGTCTGCCTGGCTGGCTCACAGTGCGTTGAGTCCATACAAGCAATGGTCAAAAATAGAAGCAGTGCACTATAGGTCAAAAGGCACACTTTTTTGGCCAAAATTCATAACGTCCATATTATCATGGATACCGACTGCAAATGTAGTCCTTATGTTGACTCTAGACCAAAAGAACAATTCTGAAAAAAATCTTAGCCCTTGGACTACCGGGTCAAAAATGGCACGTAATAAATTCTCTAAATAAATAACACATACCAATAAGGTTTTGTTTTTAAGCATTTCCAAAGTAACTCCATGCGTTGAATCCGAGGTCAGAATTGACTCACCACTTCAGGATTTGGAGATATTTGAGGTCCAACTCATAAAAAATGGCTATTTTGGCTATGCAAACTGCACAAAATTTTCATTATATTTTTAACCAAATGTATCACGTAGTTGTTCTATTATGTTTCTTCAAAATGAGCTCTTAAGAAATACCCTACAATACGTCCTTTAAAAGTTATGGCCGATTTAAGATGACATGTCATGACATCTTGAAATCCAATAAAACGGGTAAAACGATACAACTTTGGATTTGATGATATCATCTTAAATCTGCAATAACTTTTGAAGTAAGTATTGTTTGGCACTTTTTAAGAGCTCATTTGAAGGTAAAGTAGTACTGAGTGATGAATTATGCAAGAAAAAATAAAAAAAAATTTTGTGCAGTCTACAACTAACCTCAAAAGTAACGAAAGTACTTACTTTTCGTATATTAACCCCAAATATCTCTATTTCTCGAAAAACCTAATGCAAAAATTATTCGCACTTTTACCCAAGTTACTTGAATTAGTAGTATCTTGAGTATTTTCTAATAAGAAATTGAAAAACAGCTTCTTTGTTTTCTTTCAGGGGTCTAATTTGAATATTAGATTTTTCCACAGAAAACCAAAATATATTTTAATGTTTTGACCTAAATTGCATTATACATAACATCATCAATTTTATTAATTTTTATTTTAGAAAAAAACAAATTATTTTAATTACTTTTTATTAATTGAAGAAAAGAGCTAAAATCACGACATTTTTGAGTTATCTCAGTAAAATGCAAATGCATCAACTTTGACACATCGCTTCAGAACGGAAAATTATTTTACCCTAAAACAAAAAACATTTTTTCTTGTACTGAAGTATTCTCCGTTACACTGTATCAACAAAATTTCAATAGCAATACTTGTAAAAATTTAATTTTGGCCAAAAAAGTGTGCCTTTTGACCTATAGTGCAGTGGTTGGATATCGATGATATTTGGTACTATAAGTAATTTAGGGTCGCTGACCTCAAAAATGATCAGATCTGTTGTAAACTTTATAGTTTTGTAAAAACCAAGTATTTAGGACGATTTTCTTAAGCCCCATATATAACAATGACGAAAAAGTAATGTTTAATATAACAAATGAAATATGCGTAGTAGAAATAATATTTTTTGTACTTTTGAGACCATTTGTTTTAATAAAAACAAAAAAGCTTGTCAACATAAATTTTAGATTTTATGTACATTTTTCATTTTAGGCATTTAAAAAAAAAAAAATTAAATATATTTGTAGGACGAAGTAGGAGAAGTTATTTGATATTCCTGGTTATATAGAATCCGTACTAGTAGATTAAAAAAAAACGGCACTTATTTTTATAAGATTTGTTTTTTTTTTCTCATCGAAATTTGTCAATTTCTGAAGTTTTTCATTTGATAATATCATGTACTAAAATCACTATTATATATATCAAATTATATATTTTAAAAAATTTTCTATTTATTTACTCAAATATTATTTATAATAAAAAACTTTATTTCGCTTAGTTTAATCAAAACATAAATTTTTGATAATTATTTGTTTAAGAGAACCCAAAACGAATTGAACTAAACATGATTTTTTTTTAAAAAATATCTCAACTTTGAAATGTCACAGCGTGGCCAAAACTGAGTCTATCACCTAAATATTTTGTTTTTGTTTTACTGATGCAATTGCCTGCAATTGATACCAATATTGTTAGGTTTCGAGTCACAAAAAATCTTGATTTTTGTTCATGGGCCAACGCAGTGTGTGTGGAAAAAATTTTTTTTGCGAAAATTGAGCAAGATAATTCAATGAAATTTAGTGCAATGCCTCCGTCGTCAAAGTAAGCTCGTGGGATTGAAACTGAGCGAAATCTGTCAACGGACACGCCTACCGCCCAAAAAATATCTCCAAAATGAAACTTTAGGAGTATTTTTTACGATAATGCAACCAAAATACACATAAATACTATGAACTTTAAGCGCAAGCTCAGAGAAAAAACTGTGCAAATTCCGACTAAAGGGCGCGGCACCTCTCATATAAGCAAAACCTTCAAAACGCTATACTGAAAGCGTTTTTTGAGATAATCGAACTAAATTTTATTCAGACACTAAGAAAGTCTGAGAAAAAACCGAGTGAATTCAGACAAGAGGGCGTGGCACCTACAAATTTTCAAAATACTACTGTGTAGGGTACTAAATTTTTGGCCAGGCCAAAGGTAACACCTAGTATCAAACCGAAGGTCGCTTTTTGGACGAAGCCGATTGATCGGTTTTTTTATAACCTTCGGCCGAAGGTTCATTCATTTTATATTTTTATACCCTATCCTCATGGTATATTCAATTTGTAGCACTATAGGCTATTTAGTTTTGTTCAGGCCAAAGATAATACACTTAGTGCCGATTTTGCATTGTTCAGATAAGCCTTAACTAGAATAGATCTTGAGAAGTGGTGCCTTTGTGACATATTGGATGCAAAAGGTCGAGAAAATCAGTTTTTTGCAAAGTTTTTTCCCTAATTTTATCCACGATTTTTTAGCTCAGAAAATTTCATAAAGAAAAGTTGCATAAGTTGTTTTCGTACAATTTATATCCTATTTAAAGGTATTTTCTTGACCTTTAGAACCACATAACTTATCACGGTTTGACTAGAACAAAAGTTCATACCTATTATTGGAAGACCAAAAAACTGATTTTCTCGACCTTTTATATCCGATATCTCACGAAGGCACCACCTCTCTAAAATAGAGAGGTGGTGCCTTTATCATCCGACTTTGTTCTGCAAGGGCTCGAAATTTTTGTAATGAAATATGTCACTGACAAAAAATAATAAGTTATGAACTCTTTAATTTCTCGGTCCGGAAAAATTCTTTGTATGGTGTTGAGGTATACCCTTATTTTAATGGCTTATAACTCAGAAAGTAGGAATCGAATTGAAAAATTAGAAAGTTAAGGGGGATTTTATTTATGCGTAAACATTAATAAATTTAAATTTTGCTATTTACTGTTTCTGTCATTTGTTAAAACGTTAAAATAAAATATATTATAAGTCAAAGGGTTATTCCATGTTAGCTCTTTATAAAAAAAAAAATATGTGCATATAACATGTGTCTACATGACATGAGGAGGTCCATAACAAAACGCAATAAATCCATCTTAAAATTTTTTGGATAAACGCACAAAAGTAATTAAAGTCAGAAGGAAATATATTTTTTTAAAAACAGTTGTTGTGGTATGGAAGTGTTCTAGGGAGAATACAAATCATAAATAAATTAGTTTATCTGGCAATTAATTTTTAAGTTATTTAGATTACAAATTTGGAAATGTTGCGTTTTGGTCCGTCACATAGTAATTCTTACTTTTGGTATTGAATAGCAATGAAATTATTGACCCTTGTTATGTTATATGACAATATTTACATAGATTTTAAAATATAGAATTGAATTCAGTCAAAAAATTTAACAACTTAAAAAGTGGAATTATTGCATTTTGTTCTGGACCCTCTTAGGTCTTGCAGAGTTACCATAACAAAAAAATGTTTTTTTATATTAGACTTAGGATAACAATGAAATACATTTTTGTAATTGACTTTTCACTAAAATATCGAAGTTGTTTATTGCATCAATTTGGAAATGTTTCATTTTGGTCTGAACCATTGTTTTTAGTATTGAATAACAGTAAAATTATTGATGCCTGATGTGTTTTATAACAATGGTTACATAGATTTTAATATGTAGAATTGTATTCAGTTGTTAAATCCAAAAAATCCAAAAATGAAATTATTGTGTTTTGTTATGAAGCTCCTCACATGTAGTAGATATTTTCAGTCATATAGTACTATGCACGAATTTTGTTTGAAATGGAGGATTTTTGCGGATTTCGGTTAATACGGCTGTAAGTTATTTAAAAGTTTTTCACACAAATTCATTTTAAATTATTTTAAAATTTATTTTGACCTCAAAATTAAAATAAAAATATGTAGTGCATCCCAAATGAAGAGTACAGAGCTTCTGATGACATTTCCGTTTTTTGCGTAAATAAACGTCTGCGTACATTATTACATTTGTATGAACATAATTCAATTAAAAAGTGGTATTACTGGCTGGTTTTTATCTTTTATTGAAAATGTTAGACAATAAAATTTTTATTATTTAGAGCACTGAAGTTGGAATGAGAAGTATTGTAATGCTGGATGAACAAGGAGGTAAGAGAATTTCTAAAAACATTCTTTCTGGACGTCGCACAGCAGGACTTAGCAGTAGTGCTTCACCCAAATCCAACTGCAGATCATTAAACTAATAATTTCCTATGACCCTCGCGCCCCAATTCTGACTTAAGCCAAAAACGTACTTTGTTGTAAAAGATATGAGATTTTCTGGTTAATAGTGTTCAGGCCGCAAATTTTAAAATATTTTTGATTATATAGTTTTAAGCTTTCATTTTACAAACTATCTAACAATAAGTAGATGAAATTTGGTACATAGATACCCGACAAAAAATTAGTTCAGGAATTCCGGATTAGAATCAGATCCAGATCATGTATTCTTTAATACGGCCATCTGCTCAGTTCCTCATCAAAATCTGATACCAAAAATCTTAATAGGTCCTAATCCGTTGTTTAGATCAGTATCGCATCAAATCCTCAGAACTAAATCCCAGTAAGGAATTTAATTCATCTAACCTAGTCCTTTTGTAACTAATACATATTTCATATCAAAACGACCTCAGAAAATTTTCCCAACACACATTTTAGGTGGTTATCATGTTTATATCATAGCAAATGCATATGAAAAATCAAACATATTAATCAAAGCTACAAAATGTTTTAGGATAGCGTTTTGTAACCGGACGAAATTAAAATAAATTTATTTGGGTATGATCCAATCCTCAATAATGAATATATCAGGTCCGTTTCATATGAGGTGTGACGTTTATTCGTCATTGACGGATCAGACTCGTTCCTGATCATTATTCGGCTGCAAATAATTGTAACAACTAATAACTCTCACAACAAAAGTAAAGAAAATTAAAAATCATCTGGAACTTATGTCTAAGAGCCAGCGCTTAAAAAGCTGGTTTTGTTACAGTTGGTTATAGTAGTTGTGTACACATATAAACTGTCGGTCAGTCAAGCGAAACGTAGAACAGGCGGCTGATATATGGTCTCAAACATGTCATAATTTCGATGGTGATCAAATTAATTTTAAAGGCTGAAAATTGTTATACAGATTGTATAATGCATATAAAAAACAATTATGTCGGTCACTCAGTTAAGCTTTAGAATAAGGCTGGTCAGCAGCCCCGTGGAAGGCAAAACGATTTTTTTACTCAAGAGGAAGGCACCTTACGAAAAAAGTGTTCAAGTGAAAAATTTATTAAAAACGACGTTAAAAATTTTACACGTATTCCTTGAACGATTCTAAGTATTTTATGCCATATGCACTTTTTTCGTAAGATGCCTCCCTCTTGAGTAAAAAAAGCGTTTTGCCTTCCACGGGGCTGCTGACCAGCCTTGTTGTAACGTTTAACGGACTGACCGACATAATTGTTTTTTATATGCATTATACAATCTGTATAACAATTTTCAGCCTTTAGAAATTAATTTGATCACCATCGAAATCATGACATGTTTGAGACCATATTTCAGCCGCCTGTTCTACAGTTAGCTTAACTGACCGACAGTTTATGTGTATACAGAACTACTATAACCAACTGTAACTAAACCAGCTTTTAGAAACGCAAAGTCGTTTTTAAGCGCTGGCTCTCCGGCTATTATCCTGGCATTTTAAATCAAATTTTCTATTTTTAAGTGTTACGGTAAAACCGTGGCATTCCGGTAAAGCATAAACAGTGTTTTTATACCCTACACCAGGGGTTGAAATAAGAAAAAGTTATTACTGCATTATTATTTTTTTGTTTTTATTTGCAATTTTTAGCAAAATTTTTTTAATGTCTTATTCAAGTGATTAATATTAAATATTAATATTAAATAACAGATATCATGGAAATGGTTCAATTTAAAATTGAAAATTTATAGCGAAATTTTCTTCGAATGCATTTATAAAAATATGTTTAAAGTGGAGTTGCCGAGTACTTATTGTGGTGAGGTTAGACAACTAAAACAACGGTTATAAGCGAAATAAAATGAGTATTTAGTTTCAACGATTAACGCAAAACAAAGTAATATGAATTTGGGTGAAAATTATTATTACAATTTTTTACAATATTCTGAAGTTATTACTATAAATATGAAGTTATAACTGCAGAACAGCTTATTTCAATGCCTGCCCTACACCAAGGGTATATTCACTTTGTCCTTCCGTTTGTAACGCAGAGAAGGAGGCGTGGCAGATATAGAAAAGTATATATATTCTTGATCAGCATCACCTTCTGAGTCATTATAGCCATGTCCGTCTGTCTGGCTGGCTGGCTGGCTGTGTGTGGAAATACATTTTTTGGGAAAACTAAGCAAGATAATTCAATGAAATTTGGTGTACACCCTCCGTCAAAGTTAGCTCGGGGGATAGAAAATGAGCGAAATCGGTCAACGGACACGCCTACCGCCCACACAAAAAATATATTCAAAATGCAACTTTTGGAGTATTTTTTACGATAATGCAACCAAAACACACGTAAGTACTACGAATTGTAAGCGCAAGCTATGAGCAAAAACTGGGCGAATTCGAACAAGAGGGCGTGACACCTCTCATGTAAGCAAAAGCTTGAAAATGTTATACTGAAAGCGTTTTTTGAGATACTCAAACCAAATATGACTCAGACACTAAGAATAATAAATGAAAGCTCTTAACAAAAATTGGGTGAAATCGGACAAGTGGGCGCGGCACTTCCCATATAAGAAAAAGTTTCAAAATGCTATACTGAAAGAGTTTTGTGAGATGATCCAACTAAATTTCACTCAAATACTAAGAACTATAAATTCAAACTCTGAGAAAAACTGGGTGAATTCGGACAAGAGGGTGTGGCACCTCCCATATAAGCAAAATTCGCAAAATACTGCAGTGTAGGGTATTTAATGTTTTGCCAGGCCAAAGGTAACACCCTTACTAGTTTTTTTTTTTTTTTTGCTTTTTGGTAAGGATATCTCAAAAACTATTCAGGATTTAGCATTTCTATGACCGGACTCGGAATTAGCATTTCAAAATACTTAATTCACGAATGGCTATAGGTATTGTTCTTGTTTTGCCGTGAATATACTGGGTCCGCCATTTAACGTTTTTTTTCTTTCAACTTGTGCTTATTTCGTGAATGGTAACACTTAGCTCATGTCTGATTTAACAGATAATTAGTTTTATCCTTCCGCTAAACGAATATGGTTGTGTATACGCTTGAACAACGCTTCGCTAAGTGGGCTTGCGATCGACATACAGAAGATACCGATTTTGCCAAAAAAATCATCTTTTCAGATGAAGCTCATTTTGATCTTGGCGGGTATGTAAACAAGCAAATTGTCGCATTTGGGGCACAGAAAACCCGCATGCATACATTTAGTCTAAGATCCGATGAAGAAATTACTACCCTCATCGGCTTTCCTGATGAAATATTTTTTTTATGCAATAAAATATAGAGATAAACAAAACCTGACTTGATTGGCACTCCATATCCTGGCAAGGATAAATTTAATTAATTATTGTTTAATTAAATTTTTTACCCCAATTACCCTCATTCTTTTTCTAAATAAATTTGGTGGCAATCGAAAGCGAAAATCATATAGAAAGTGCCGCTGTATGATTGGCATCCTTTATCTTGGCAAGGATACTTGCCAAACAGGTTTAAACAGGTTAGTTGGTGTTGGAAATATACCCTCATCTTCTTTCCAAAAAAATCATATATGTAAATGTAGGTAATTTTCTTACGAATTCAATGGTATGTGATTGACATTTCAAATCCTGGCAAGGCTAATGATTGGCAGGATTTGAAGTTTCAATATCTATATATAATACACACCTCCCGGGAAGATAGGGACAACCTCGACTGAAGATTTTTTGATGAGGTTTTATTTGTTTACCTCTCCTGAGTTGGTAACTGTGAAAACGAAAATCCCGACTAGTCCTTCTTGCTAATAAACTGAGTTTAAGTCCTTTTTTACGAGGCAAGTTTGAATTACTAACATTATAGTGACCTCGAAGTCTTGGAAGTGGAATTTTTTTTATGAGATTTTGTTCGTTTACTTGCTCAGAGTCGGAAAATAAGAAAATTAAATCAAAATAGTTCTTTATTGCGAATAAGCCAAGCTTAAGCGCCTTTTTTCTTTGTATGTTTAAACTATTAATATTAAATCGACCTCGAAATACTGCCAGTGAAAACTTTTGATAAGGATTTGTTTAGTAAGTAAGATTGAGTGGGATAAGGTGAAAAAGTGAATCAAAACAACTCCTTCTTGCGCAGAAATGGGCTGTAAGCACCCTTTTTGCCCCTAAATTTTTAAATAAACATACTACTTTTAACTCGCAATAACTAAGCTTACAATCGTTTTTTTTTTCAAATGGGTATAAAGAGAAATGTTCATGGTACATACATATAAATATTTTCATCAAATGTTTTAGAAAACTTATTCTTTATTGATTGATAAATCAGCGCAAAATCCAATGTTTTGTCAGAAAAATTTTTATATTTTTTATATTAAATTCATAAATAAGTTTGCTTTTGTAGACATGTACAGCACTTAAAACTTGGATATCATTATCATCGCGATTGTCAGATACTTTATAACTAGTCCATATTGATAAAAAGTCGAAATGCACTGATTCAAAAGCCTGTTCGCTATAGAATCCTTTTCATGTTTGCTGTATGCTTTTCTGTCGTCACAGGTATGTTGATTTAAAAAAAAAAAAAATAAATTTTGATATCAGCATTCCCATTAAGATGCACCTCTTTGCCTTTTATATACTTATTTTAACATTGTAGACTTAAATATAGTTCACAGCAACATCGGACTCAGATGCTATAGCGAAGAGGCTTTTGGATCAGTGCATTTCGACTTTCTATCAATATGGACTAGTTATAAAGTATCTGACAATCGCGATGATAATGATATCCAAGTTTTAAGTGCTGTACATGTCTACAAAAGCAAACTTATTTATGAATTTAATATAAAAAATATAAAAATTTTTATGACAAAACATAGGATTTAGCGCTGATTTATCAATCAATAAAGAATAAGTTTTCTAAAACATTTGATGAAAATATTTATATGTATGTACTAGCGATGCCAATCCCGGGATCCCGGGACCCCGGCCATTATTAAGTCCCGGAATTTGCATGGAGTAATCCCGGGATTTTCGGGACTAAAAATACATTATATTTTGCTATCTTCTATTGAATGCTTCATATAGCACTATTTTGTGTCTTCAAAATAAGATATAAATTCATGATGCCGTATTAAAATGATCGTGATTTCATTTAAGACCATATCATAGCTCATTTTGAAGACAACGAATAGAACTAGGTGCTGTATTTAATAGAAAATAGTAAAATAATTTCGTATATCCTCCATATAACCACAAAAATCGTGTTTTTTGAACTTTTAGTTAAGGATATCTCAAAAACCGTACTTGATAGAACGATTCGTATTCGACAAATACATCGGAAATGACTATTTTTTGTTTAGAATTGTTTCAATTATTTTTTTTTTTTTTTTTTTTCAAAAAGTGCATAAACTAAAGTGTTGATTTTCAAAATTCAATTACGTACTTACAAAAATGAGCCAAGTCGGATCAAAATCGGTGCTTGTTCAACAATGTTTGATACTATAGCCTTCTTTTACTTAATTTTCCTGCATTATATAAGGAATGAGGATATCGTTTCAAAAAAGGTTACAATGCTTGGACTTAGCAGGTCGCTTTAATAAAGGTTTTACACAATCGCGTGGCGATTTCACTTTCAAATTTAAAAAAGAACTCAAATATTTTTTGATCCCAGTAACTGGTATATAAATATTTGGGTTATTCCATATCAAAACAGAAAATGAGAAAAAATTAAATCCGATTACCTCCATTTTAACAATATCATAATGTAAAATGTCTATTGTTTACTTATCTCTAAAAGAAGTATTAAAATATTATTAAAGAGGACTTTTCTAGCGTATTTATCTCAATTTGGCCCAGTTCATATTTTTATTTCTTATGAGACATGGTTTTTTACTTCAAAACTTTTCATTATGATATCGTCTCTTAATGCCTGTGACAATAAGGAGTAGCAGCTTAGACCGATTTTTGATCAAAAAGCAAATTGGTCCAATTTTGATTTATGACCACATGGCTTATGCGGCTTTGATTTGTGACCAAAGATTGTCATAAGAATCGTTGCTTATAACAATAAACATCATCAAAACATCTAAAAATTCGATTATTTGATACACTACAAAAATTTCATTGATTTCATTCTTGTGCCGCAAGTCAGAACAGAATGTCGCGTTGGGTCACAAACTCAAAATGTTATGTTTTCTTCATCAAAATAGCTTCAATTGTTAGGTTAGGTTCGGGTGGCGGTTTAGCGATGCAAGCTAAAGCCTAAGTAGCACTAAAAGTGCCATTTTAATGCCACAAAAGTGACTCGACAGACTGGTATATGTATGTGACAATTTTAATTAACTAACTAACGATATCTATATCCAGTTCAGCTTCAATTATAGTCACATACTTCTTCAATTGCAACATAAAAAAAAATCATAAAATAGCAGTAGGTTGACTAAAATTCTTCCATAAGTTAGTAAATGAAAAAGAACGTTCCGTTTCATGTCCAATGAGTCACACTTATTCAAACAACAATTTAAGACAGAAAACATTAACATTAAAGAAGAGTTCTTTAGTTATTCTTCCAGACTGTTTTCACAGACTTAGGGCTTAAAATAACTCAGTTTTGACCAAAGTCAAAGTTTGATATAATCTATAGCAAAATGTCCAATGAGTCACAATAGAATGCCCCATATCTAATATATATTACATATAGTAAATATAGTTAAGGTTTATGAATTATTTGTAATTTAAATTTTTATGTTCGCTTTTTTACATTTTCTTGTTAATTTTTATTTATAAAATGAAAATTTAAATTAAAACGATTGACTGTTTAATATGAATTGAACATTTTAATAACTACGTTCTTATATCCTAATAAAAAAGAATGCTTTTAATGTCAAAATAAAAATCATACCTAATCCCGAAAAATCCCGGGATTGAACGTTTTAATAACTACGTTCTTATATCCTAATAAAAAAGAATGCTTTTAATGTCAAAATAAAAATCATACCTAATCCCGAAAAATCCCGAAATCTCGGGATCACCAAAAAGCCCAAAAATTGGCATCCCTAGTATGTACCATGAACATTTCTCTATATACCCATCTGAAAAAAAAACGATTGTGAGCTTAGTTATTGCGAGTTAAAAGAAGTATGTTTATTTCAAAATTTAGGGGCAAAAAGGGCGCTTAAAGCCCATTTCTGCTCAAGAAGGAGTTGTTTTGATTCATTTTTTCACCATATCCCACTCAACCTTACTTACTAAACAAATCCTTATCAAAAGTTTTCGCTGCCAGTATTTCGAGGTCGATTTAATATTAATAGTTTAAACATACAAAGAAAAAAGGAGCTTAAGCTTGGCTTATTCGCAATAAAGAACTATTTCGATTTAATTTTCTTATTTTCCGACTCTGAGCAAGTAAACGAACAAAATCTCATAAAAAAAATTTCACTTCCAAGACTTCGTGGTCACTATAATGTTAGTAATTCAAACTTGCCTCGTAAAAAAGGACTTAAACTCAGTTTATTAGCAAGAAGGACTAGTCGGGATTTTCATTTTCACAGTAACCAACTCAGGAGAGGTAAACAAATAAAACCTCATCAAAAAATCTTCAGTGACTCTAAGTCGAGGTTGTCCCTATCTTCCCGGGAGGTGTGTATTATATATAGATATTGAAACTTCAAATCCTGCCAATCATTAGCCTTGCCAGGATTTGAAATGTCAATCACATACCATTGAATTCGTAAGAAAATTACCTACATTTACATATATGATTTTTTTGGAAAGAAGATGAGGGTATATTTCCAACACCAACTAACCTGTTTAAACCTGTTTGGCAAGTATCCTTGCCAAGATAAAGGATGCCAATCATCCAGCGGCATTTTCTATATGATTTTTGCTTTCGATTGCCAGCAAATTATTCTAGAAAAAGAATGATCGTATAAATATAGGTATTGAAACTTTAAATCGTGCCAATCATCAGCCTTACCAGGATTTGAAATGCCAATCACATACCATTGAATTCGTAAGAAAATTACCTACAGTTACATATATGATTTTTTTTGGAAAGAGGATGAGGGTATATTCCCAACACCAACTAACCTGTTTAGATCTATTTGGCAAGTATCCTTGCCAGGATAAAGGATGCCAATCATACAGCGGCACTTTCTATATGATGTTCGCTTTCGATTGCCACCAATTTTATTTAGAAAAAGAATGAGGGTAATTGGGGTAAAAATTTAATTAAACAATAATTAATTAAAAATATCCTTGCCAGGTTATGGAGTGCCAATCAAGTCAGGTTTTGTTTATCTCTTTATTTTATTGCATAAAAAAAATATTTCATCAGGAAAGCCGATGAGGGTAGTAATTTCTTCACCGGATCTCCTACTAATTGAAAAGCCGCTGCACCCAAAACGAGCCACTATTTGGTGCGGATTTTGGTCCAGAGGCATAATTGGGCCATTGAGCAAGGAGTAGCCGTTACAGTCAATGGCGATCGTTATCGGGCCATGTTGAACGAATTTTTGTTCACAAAAATTGAAGAGGAGGATATTGGCAAAATTTGGTTTCAACAGGACGGCGCTACCTGCCACACAGCCGAAGCTACACTCGATGTTTTAAAAAAAAAGTTATTTGGCGGACCCTTTATTATATGTACTTACTGAATTTTTTTTAGATACATTAAGCTAGCAGAGCGAAAATGGCAGAACTGAAAAAAAAATATGGCAGAATTATAGGCTAATTACACTGTGGAACAATTTCGAACTTTTTTTAAAACACATGAGAAAATCCAAAAAATTCTTAAAGAAGACGTTAAAAAAAAATACCCGTGTCTCGTGGTTTTTCTCCAGCACGTCACATTTTTTTTTAATCGATTTTTGAAGTTTTTTTTTCCACTGTATATGAAAAAAACAAAAATACCGCATTCTTGTGTTAAATCGATGAATTTAACTATATGATCCTTAAATTTGAGGTGTATCATGTGTTCAGCAAACTTATGCAAGATATTGCGGGGAATATTTTTTTAGAAACTTTTAGCCCTGTTTGACCCCCACATGTGGGTCGTTTTTGCCCTTTTCTAAAATAGGTACAAAAATTACACCCAAAACAGGGAAATATTGAGTCAGTATGTACTACAGAAATATTTGCTATAAAATTTTATTAATAGTTTCTAAACTCGTAAAGGTCAAAATTTGAGCCCTAAACTAAAAAAATCGTTAAAATCAATTAAGACTTTTCACATTGCATATTAATTACATCCCTGACGCGCTTACCTTAAGTTTTAAGAATTTTTCGTCTTTGGCAACCCTTAATGAAATTTTTTGTAGGATATTTTTGCAAATTTTTTTAACCCATTGTGGCTCAGTTTTAGGAAAAGGGGTCACAAAGACCCATAAAAACAGGATATAATGGGTTAATGTATTCTAAGAAAATGATCCTTGTGTGACTTCGTTATGATCTTGTGAGAACGAGTTTTGTCCAAAATGTTGTTTTAGAGTTTTACAGTGGGGTGAAATTTGGAAAATATTGATTGTTAGAACTGCTTACTGATTTCAACGATTTTTTTGCTTTCGGGATAAAATTTTGCTTTTTTAGTGTTCAGCAACTAGTAGTGAAATTGAATAGCAAATATTTCTGTAGTACATACTGACTCAATATTCTCCTGTTTTAGGTGTCATTTTTGTACCTTTTTAAGAAAAGGGCAAAAATTACGCACATGTGGAAGTTGTGCAGGGTTAAAATTTTCTACAAAAATATTCCCCGCGATATCCTGCATAAGTTTGCTGAACACATAATACACCTCAAATGTACGGATCATATAGTTAAATTCATCGATTTAACACAAGAATGCGGTATTTTTGTTTTTTTCATATACAGTGGAAAAAAAACTTCAAAAATCGATTAAAAAAAAATGTGACGTGCTAGAGAAAAACCACGAGACACGGGTATTTTTTTTTAACGTTAAATGCCCAATCGCCAAACAAAAAGCTTTCCATTAAAAAAAAAAAAAAAAGATTCTGCTAGGTTAAGTTTAAGCTAGCAGAGCGATTTCGAAAAAAAAAACATTTTGTACTAAAGAAAGTATTCAATAATTATAGGCTAATTATAGGCTATTTAAATGCCCCATCGCCAAAAGAAAAGCTTTTCATTTAAAAAAAAATGGACCAAATCAATTTCTTTTGGAAAATTGATTTTTAAGATTTTTCAAAACATGGCCGTCATTTCGTCAATTCTTATTTTTATGATTCATATAGGAAATATTGGTTTTTTTGGTATAGCTTCTATTTTCCAAGTAATGGAAGTTATATCATTGTACTTTGAAATTTTTTTTTTTTTTGGCCACCTAGTGGGTCACGGTGTGCCTTAACCCGTTCTAAATCGGACGTCGTAGCACATCAAATTTTTTTCCAGATTCTGTTTACTTATCGTTCAAATGATGTATAAAAAAACTTTCACTCGTGACTCCTCGACTAAATTTTGAGATAATCGCTTTTCCAATTGGGGCATTTTCCCATACAAAAAAAAAAAAAAATTTTTTTAACTTCATTAAACAAAAATTAAAATAATCACAATCGATGTGTTTTGCGATGTTTAACGCGAATCCGACCTTAGAATTGCTCTATCGTGTATAGTTTATGAGATATTGTAACCTAAAGACCAAAAAAAGTCGTTTTTTGCAATTTTTTGAAGCTATATAACTATGTAACATATCATTTATTCGTCAAATGTGGCTTAAATACTTGAAAGCCCCAATCTTTTCCTTTAAAACCTAGTTTAAATTATATTTATATCTTCATGCTTCTAAGAGATATCGTATACCGAAATATTGTCAAAACGGGTTTTTTGCACTTTTGTGTCTTTTTAGGTTAGGATATCTCTGAGGAAGAAAAAGATATCATCATAATTTAAATTAGGTTTTAAAGGCAAAGATTAGGACTTTAAAGTTGCTCACCAGATTAAACGAAATTAAAATTTCTTTCACATTTTAAACATGTTCAACGAACCGACTACTTCTAAATTCAGCCGTTTGACACCCCGAGTGTTGTTACGTGTATGGCATACGGCTGAATTTTGAAATGGTCGGTTCGTTGAACATGTTTAAAATGTGAAAGAAATTTTAATTTCGTTAAATTTGGTAAACAACTTTAAAGTCCTAATCTTTGCCTTTAAAACCTAATTTAAATTATGTTGATATCTTTTTCTTCCTCAGAGATATCCTAACCTAAAAAGACACAAAAGTGCAAAAAACCCGTTTTGACAATATTTCGGTATACGATATCTCTTAGAAGTATGAAGATATAAATATAATTTATATTAGGTTTTAAAGAAAATGATTGGGGCTTTCAAGTGTTTAAGCCAGATTTGACGAATAAATGATATTTTACATAGTTATATAGCTTCAAAAAATGGCAAAAAACGACTTTTTTTTGTCTTTAGGTTACAATATCTCATAAACTATACACGATAGAGCAAATCTAAGGTTGGATTCGCGTTAAACATCGCGAAACACATCGATTGTGATTATTTTAATTTTTGTTTAATGTAGTTAAAAAATTTTTTTTTTTCTCTTTGTATGGGAAAATGCCCCAATTGGAAAAGCGATTATCTCAAAATTTAGTCGAAGAGTCACGAGTGAAAATTTTTTTATACATCATTTGAACGATAAGTAAACAGAATCTGGAAAAAAATTTGATGTGCTACGACGTCCGATTTAGAACGGGTTAAGGCACACCGTGGGGTGTAAATGAAAGCATAAAACAAAGTTAAAAAAATTTTCACGTGACTTTTTAGAAAAAATGTTCCTGTGGCTCTCGCAGCCGTTTAGCGCAAAACAAGTCTTCTATAAAATGTTTGTATTTCATTCACCTTTTTGTAAAAAAAAAATAAAAAAATAAAAAGAATAGTATTTTGAGATAATCAACTTTTAAGATTTTTCAAAAAATGGCCGCCATTTTGTAAATTTTCAAAACTTTCCAAATTTAAAAATGAAAAATAAATTAACGTTTAAAATGCTACAAGAATCCGAAAACAAAAATTTAAAAAATTAATTTTTGACAAAATGGCGGGACTTAGAAAAAAAAAATTCATCGATTTTTCGCAAAAACACCACTTGGACACTCTGAAGTTCCGTGCTCATAACTTGGAAAAAAATTTTTTTTTCGCAAAACTAATAATGAGAGTTCTCCATGCTAAGCACTTAGAACATCTCTGTGAATTTTTATAAAAATCAGAGAACCCAACTGCAAATTTCGAAAAAAGTGAGATGATCACAGCCTATAATTATTAAATACTTTCTTTAGTACAAAATATTTTTTTTTCGAAATCGCTCTGCTAGCTTAAGCTTAACCTAGCAGATTTTTTTTTTTTTTTAATGAAAAACTTTTCTTTTGGCGATGGGGCATTTAAATGCTGGCTTACACTTAAGCTAGCAGAGCTATTTTTTTTTTTTTTTAAAATGAAGAGCCTCAAATTCGGCGTTTGGGCCCAAAACTAGCCTATAATTCTGCCATATTTTTTTTTTCAGTTCTGCCATTTTCGCTCTGCTAGCTTAATGTACCTATTTTTTTTTTTGTTCTGGATGTTCTTAGCATGCAAACGGAGTAGACGTGTTTTTTAGTGGCTGCAGATCAACGCAATATGATTGTCTACGCCAAATTTTCTAACCAATTAATACTTTTCATATTTTTTCTTAAAATATGTAAATCAGAACTAGATGGCGCTTCCCGCCATCGTTCATTTAGTTATCTTTATTCAATTTTGAAATTTAGTACTCTTTTTATAAGTTACTTGGTGTTTAGCATTAAGTTTTTATCTTACTTGCGATTTAACACTGCTACTGGTAAGAACCTAACCAATAAAGTTGTAATTTTCCTAAGAACAAAATTCTAAGCCTTGGTTTATTTTTCCTTTTCCTCCATATTTCCAAATGTGCAAAAATCAACCAAGTGATTTTTGAGCATTAGATTTAGGAACAGACGTGCATCTTTTATACTCCATAGACACAGCGACTGATCTCCAAATAGATAAATTTTCCGTCCATACGTTAACATTTGGTCCAGCATCGAACCGGATCAGTTTTCAGATTTTTCCAAAAGAGGCACAATGTTCCATTTTCGTTCATTCGTTTTCTCCAAGAAATCTTCCAACGTTAATCTCTGCGAGAACCATCACAACTAAGCTGCTCAAAAACTCAACAAAACCAATTTTCAGGTGCGTGTGCATTATTAATAATTTCAGTCTGAGAGTGCATTTCGAAAGAGACCCCCGCGTCACATTTCTGTGGTAAAACTCCGCGTATTAAAAATCGTAAAACTAAGAAAATTTTGTGTTAGTTAAAATTTAAAAAAACCAAAACGTTCCTCCATAAAATTTGGTCAGGTTTTAAAGTTCTGGTGAGTTTTTCCTTCTTCTATTTTGAAAAATAAGTAAAGGTGCGAAATTCGGTTTAAAAGTTGTTCGAAAATCGCATGCATATTAAAGCTAAAAAAGAGCAAAAAAAAATCGTTTCATAAAAGTGTGCATAAAAAGTGAAAATAAATTGGTCAAAATTACGGCAAAAAGTGGCAAAAGTTCATATTACAGTTTCGCGCCAAAATTATTCCTATATACAAGTATATACCATATGTACATACATACGTACGGTATATAAAATATCATTCATTTGCCCTTAATGACCGTCGAAGTTTATTCCGGATAAAAATTATAAGTGAGTGCAAAAAATTAGAAGTTGAGTAATAGAGAGAGAGTAAAGTTGAAACATATTCTTAATGTTGACCATTTTAGCAAGTGCGGTGAGATTCTTTTTTGTTTCTGCATTTTTTCTTCTTTCTTCGCACAACTCACTTAGAAGAGCAGCTCTCTGTCAACATAGTTAGTTTCGAATTTCTCGTTGTTCCAACTACTCAAGTGAATTCTATTTAAAAAAATAACACTAGCAACATATTTCTTTGTACCATTTTTCCAATTTTGATTAAGTTCATTGACCTTAAATTTGTTTCACATTTCGATAGAACGTTTATAAAACGAATTACAGTGGAAGGAAATAAAATTTTATTCATGTTGGGAGTTTATTCCAAAGTCACACTTTAAAACCGAATTTGCACAAGGATTCACATTATGAGTATGCATGCAATTTAACAAACGATATAATTAAATTACTTTTCTTTAAATATATAATTTAATCCTCTTAAAATTAAATAAGAAGTTTTATTGTTTGAAAACAATTTTGCGAAATTAAATAAAGACAGGCTCTACACGGTCCAATACTTTTTTTTGTATTTCCGAGATATATTGTACTATATTACATTTTTCTGATATTCTAATTACCTCGTATGCAAATAATGTTACAATCTTTTACAAGAAAAAGAAAAGGCATACAAAACATTCAACTAGTGGTTATCTAAGTGTATGTTTCAAACCTAATTGAAACAAAAGATTCTCAGCTTGGGGGAAAATTTTCGAAATTTACATTAAAGTCAAAATTCATCATTCTGAATTTTTATAATTAAGTGGAGTGAAAAACTTGCGCCAACATTCGCGTATAAATTTTATCGAAAATAATTACATATTTGTGTCCTTTTTCAATCGTGGAAAATTCGAGTTTCCTTTTGCCTTGGCAAGTTTAAAAAAGATTTCCTTAGTCAGATTTGCATTTATTAGTTTGGTGTTTTAGCCAATATTCTGTGTTGTTGATAAAAATCTGGTTGCCACTTAGTGTGAGATTCTATTCTACTTTTCTGTTTCCGATGGCTTCTCTTGCAACTTTCATTGGTCTGACAGATGAGCTGATTGAATTCGAACAAGAATTTAACAGTATTCCTTCTTCAGACTACTCTGTTCATTCTCTGGATGTTCATCGCGAAGAGATTAAATCTATCTGGAGTAGCGTTAAGGATGGTTACGCATCCTGTTTGAAAGATGTAGCTGCAAAAGATGTTGACCCTACAAATAGTGCCAAGGAAGAAGAGGTGGACCTGGAGACGATCAAGTCCCGATACAAGACCACCTACACGGCTTACGTACGATGTGTTTCAAAAATAGAGGAGAATACTCAGGAGCTTTCAGCAAGAACGAAATTAGTATCTCAAGCACCAAAAAGCAGCGATGGTCCTCATATTCACCTTCCGCCCTGTGACACCGACATTTTTAGCGGTGATTACCTTTCGTGGCCCTCATTCCGTGACATGTTCACTGCGATTTATATCAATAACACTAGAGTCAGTCCTGTTGAAAAACTATACCATCTCATTCAAAAAACGAGAGGTGAAGCTAGGGATATAGTTAAGAAATGTCCATTGACTAACGATGGGTTTTTCATCGCGTGGGAAAATCTCAAAGATCGTTTCGAAAACAAACGAGTTCTGGTAAATAACCAGCTCCGAATTCTTTTCAACCTTTCGTCCGTATCAACTGAATCAGGTACAGCAATTAAGCGACTGCAAAGGGACATAACCGGCTGCATTTCCACTCTTCAATTATATAATGTCAACATTGACAATTGGGACTCCATTTTTATATATCTATGTTCCGCGCGGCTTCCAGACGCCACGTTAGCGCTTTGGGAACAATCCCTTAATAACAAGACTGAGATTCCCAAGTGGAAAGATTTGGATATTTTTCTCACTAGTCGGTACCAAACGCTTGAAACCGTTTCCGACATCAAAGGCTCAGTCCCATCCAGCATTCCTAGCACCAAAGTAAGCTCTTCATCCATTCGTAACGTTAACAAAAAGGTTAATACTTACGCAGCAAATGTTTCTATTCCGGCGTGCAAATTGTGCCTGAATGAAAAGCATATTATTCGTCATTGCAGTCGATTTCTCGCTCTGAGTCCTGATGAAAGATCAGCTAAAATTAAACAGTTAGGCTTATGTCTTAATTGCAAAAGCCAACATAACTGTTTCACATGCAGGAAGCGTCATAATACGCTTTTGCACCGTGCTTTTTCCAAAACAGATTCGAAAATTGTATATTCAGATCAAACCACTCATGAAAATTATGCCCTTCCAAGCACTTCTGGGCTGCAGCGCCTTCATACACCACAAATACAGTCCACTTCATCGTCCAGTAATAACATTCAATCTTGCTTTGCGACAAATTCTAGAAGTGTCTTATTAGGGACAGCTATGGTTTGTATTCGTCACCATGGAGTATCCTACCACGCTCGTGCTCTTATTGACTCAGGGTCAGAAGGCACTTTCATTTCCGAACGGTTATTCAAACTACTTAAGATTCCATTCAATACAACGTCAGCTCAGATTTCTGGTTTGAATAACTCAATCTCTGCTCGTGTTCAAAAGATTTGCTCAATAGTTATAACCTCCAACATTGATGATAATTTCTCCCTTGAAGCCACAGCTCTTGTTGTTCCATTTCTCACAGGGAATCTTCCTTCCCATTCGATCGATCCATCCATTATTCAAGAATTTCCGAATTATCAATTCGCTGATCCTGAGTTTTTCAAAAGTTCGCAGATCGATATTTTAATTGGAGCTGATGTCTTTTCCCACATAATATTAGACGGTATCAAAAGAAATATATGTGGCTCACTTACTGCTCAAGAGACCATTTTTGGATGGATATTGACAGGCCCACTTCCTCAATATCAGTCATCTTCCTATTCTACTATTGTTACTTTTTTTAATGAAGTGTCTCTTGATAAAGAGATCTCTCGTTTTTGGGAGGTGGAAGACCTTCCACAAAAACAGTTCATGTCGATATCAGATCGTTTTTGCGAAGAAAATTATAAACAAACAACGAGACGTGGCGAAGATGGCCGATACATAGTATCACTACCTTTCAAACAAGAGTTTCCAGATACTCTATTCCTTGGCCATTCACGCTCAATTGCTTATGCTCAGTTCATAAGAAATAAGTCAAGACTATGTCGAATTCCAGAGCTCAAAGCTCAGTACGACCAAGTTGTGCACGAGTATTTGATATGAATCATATGACATGGGTTTCGCCTCCTAAGTATGAAAGTTGTCCAATGCATTTTTACTTGCCGCATCACGCGGTTATAAAGCCAGATAGTATAACTACAAAAGTTCGCGTAGTTTTCAACGCCTCAAGTGGATCATCCAATGGTAAAAGTCTCAACGACTTACTGTATATAGGACCCACTTTACAAATGGATTTAACTCTTTTGCTTCTAAAATGGCGTTTTTACCGTTTTGTGTTTAATGGCGACATCCAGAAGATGTACCGTCAGATTTTGGTAAATCCAAGTCAAACTAAATTTCAGAGAATCCTTTTTAGAGACTCTCCAAATGCTGAAATCAAGGATTTCGAGCTCAAAACGGTAACTTTCGGCATCAACTGTGCTCCCTATCTGGCGATCAGGACTCTTTTGCAGTTGGCAGAAGATGTAGAATCATCACATCCACTTGCTAGTTTAGTTTTGAAGAAATCAATGTATGTTGATGATGTACTAGCTGGTGCACACGACATACGCACTGCCATTCAGACTAGAGACGAGCTAATTGATGCTTTATCTTCCGCTGGCTTCCCTTTAAGGAAATGGACGGCAAATTCTAGTCAAATTCTTGCGAAACTTCCAAAAGATCATCTCCTTCATGAAGAATTTCTTAATTTTGAAGATTGCAGTTCTACTAAAACATTAGGCGTCAGATGGAATGCGGCTACTGACCAATTCTTTTTTTATGCTATACCCTTTGAAATTAGATCCACATATACTAAAAGAGAAGTCCTTTCTCAAATTGCTAAACTGTTCGATCCAGCAGGCTGGCTAGCTCCATGTATAGTCATAGCCAAAATACTCATGCAGCGAATTTGGCTTACGAAGGTTGATTGGGACCAAAATCTTCCCTCGGATTGTCTACAAATATGGTTTTCGTTCCTTTCTAGCTATTCTCATATAAATAGAATCAAGATTTCTCGATGGGTTGATTATTCTCCACAATGCAGCATTCAATTTCATGCATTTTGCGATGCATCCGAGAAGGCCTATGCTGCTGCAATCTATGTTCGCATAACAATTTCAAATTCTGTTTCCACACATTTACTAGCTGCTAAGTCTAAAGTGGCACCTGTTAAGACAGTTTCATTACCACGATTAGAACTGTGTGGTGCAGTGCTCCTAGCTGAAATGGTTGATTCACAAAATATATGTGGACTGATTCAACGATCGTTCTAGCATGGTTGAAAAAACCACCATGTCAGTGGACTATCTTCGTCGCAAATCGCGTTTCGAAAATAGTACAGACTGTTGGCCACTCAAATTGGTTTCACGTGGACTCACAGACAAATCCTGCAGATTTGGCAAGTCGTGGGGTGTTTCCCGAGGATCTGATTCATAATGATCTATGGTGGCACGGACCACCATGGCTCAAATTGTCCCAAAGAAAATGGCCAAATCGTCAAGAGTCTGATATCGAAACAGATCTTGAGAAAAAGCCGGTAAAATCCTTCTTTAATTACTTCCAAAATTATGAGGATGTGCTTGATCGTTTTTCTTCTTTTTCGAAAGCAATAAGGGTGGTTGCTTATGTTTTTAGATTCTTCCATCACACTCATCGGAATTACCGATCAACATTTTCCAAGCAGACCGAAGACATTACAGCCAATGAAGTCGATTTAGTCAAAAATAAATTAATCTCCTTATGCCAAAAGGTAGCATATCCAGAAGAGTATCATTGCCTTGCTGAAAAGCTGCCGATAGCAGCAAAAAGCAGTTTACTGAATCTGAATCCATTTCTCGATGAAAAAGGGCTTTTACGAGTGTGTGGAAGACTGGTGTCATCCCCTATGATGTCTTACGATGAAAGACATCCGATCATTCTTCCATACAATTGCCAATTTTCACGCCTGCTAGTTCAGTTCACTCATCTTATTTCTCTGCATGGTGGAAACCAATTGGTGCTCCGATTGATAAGATTACAGTACTGGATTCCAAAAGTAAAAAATCTGATTAAAAACAAGATTTATAATTGCAAAGTGTGCGTAATTTACAAAAAAACGGTTCGCACTCAACTCATGAGTGCATTGCCATCAGCTCGAACAGAAATTACACGTCCGTTTACACATACTGGGCTTGACTTTGCAGGCCCATTTGAAATTAAATCTTCTAATGGTCGATCCTACCTAATTACAAAAGGATATGTATGCGTTTTTGTGTGTTTTGCTACCAAGGCCATACACCTCGAATTATCATCCAGTCTTTCCGCTGCAGCTTTCTTAGCTGCATTTCATCGATTCGTAGCCAGAAGAGGATGTCCACTCCATTTGTACTCGGACAATGGAACTACTTTCGTTGGAACTTCAAAAACTTTAAAAAAAGAATTTTTTGAAGCCTCCACAACCGCCTTGACTGCGGGGTTCAGCCACCAAAACCTTACATGGCATTTTATTCCACCCGGGGCACCTCATATGGGAGGTCTTTGGGAGGCAGGGGTGAAAAGCTTTAAGGCGCATTTTCGGAAAGTTGCTAGCGGATTCAAATACACCTTTGAAGAGTTTTCAACTTTGATTTATAGAATTGAAGCATGTCTTAATTCACGTCCGCTGTCTCCTATTTCAGAAAATCCAAGTGACAACGCAGCTCTAACTCCAGGGCATTTTCTCATCCAAGTTCAATTATATGCTCCGGTAGATCCCCCTATAGCTGATCAACCAATATCCGTCATTAATCGTTGGCAAAGACTTAAGGCTCTTTATCAACACTTCTGTACGCGTTGGAAAAATGAATACCTTAAAGAGCTCCATAAACGCCAAAAATGGAAAAATCCACAAGAAAATATAAAAGAAAACACAATGGTGGTCATTAGAGATGACGATCTACCTCCAAATGAATGGAGACTTGGCAGGGTCGTTAAAATATATTCAGGCAACGATAATAGAGTGAGGGTTGCAGACATTTTAACCCAACGAGGACTTGTCAAAAGACCAATCATCAAATTAGTTATACTGCCACCTCAATAAACAATCTCATTTTCCTTCAGCTTTCCGAAAGTTTTTTCTATTTTTCCTTCAACTTTTATTCTAGATCATCATGCCAAAAAGGAATAATTCTCGTTCAGTGCACCAAAGGAAAAATGCCACACCATTTCACAGGTTCCAATGTCGACTTTGCCATCGTCACCACGCTCTTCGTATTTGTCAGAAGTTCTTATCTATGAACACTGAAGAGCGAATGAGAGTCGTAATAGTGCACAAATACTGTTCCAACTGTTTAGCGCATAAACATTCTGCAGGGTCTTGTTTCAGTAAGAGTGGGTGTCACTACTGCAAAGAAGATCACCACACTTTGCTCCACATGAGTGAACGTTTGCGCTTCAACCAGTCGAATCGACCACAGCAATCAAAAGCATCGAAATCCAAGCTGCCTTCAACGTCAATTTCCTCATCAAAGCCTACATCTAGGTCAAATCTCACTTCAGCGTCCATAGCTCCATCGTATTCAACACTACTGGCGCATTACGCTATCACATTGCTACCCACAGCTTTAATAAAGCTTGATGTACGTGGAAAAATGCACTTCGCTAGAGCTATTTTAGATCCTTGCACTGCAGTAAGTCTCATTTCAGGGTCTTTGGTTAAAGACTTGAAATTGGCCACCAGTTCTCTCGGAAAAGATTTAATCTGTTCACTGGTTATAAGATCTAGGTCAGACTCGAAAATTCAAATTGAAACCACTCTACGAGTTGACCAAAAACTGCATATGCTGACTCCTAAAAAGGCTTTAAATGAGGAAACCAGGCAAAACTATCAGAACTTAATACTAGCCGATCCGCAGTTCCACAAACCTGCGGCAATTTCCGTGGTACTTGGCGCTGGTGTTTATGCGAAAATACTTAGGCCAGGAATCATTCCTGGCAGTGGCGGGTCACCAGTTGCCCAACATACCATATTCGGTTGGGTCTTGTCTGGGTCCGTTTCCGTCTAAAAATCTGTTCTTTTTTTTGGTATTGAAATCACCTTAATGCACTCTCTCCCTGAATTAACTATAATAATGCAACGCTGAATTTTATATATGAAATATTTACAGACTGAAGTTTTATCTTCAAAAGTATATGTATTTTAATAGATAATATTTCTACTTAAGTTTTTTGATGAATTCCTAATAACATAATAACATATTATAGTTAAGTGACAATCTATGAATTATGTATATCTCTAAGCAAATGAATTATGTAGGTATTCTATTGCAGATATACTGCAAGGCGGGCGCCATGTCTACGCCAAATTTTCTAACCAATTAATACTTTTCATATTTTTTCTCAAAATACGTAAATCAGAACTAGATGGCGCTTCCCGCCATCGTTCATTTAGTTATCTTTATTCAATTTTGAAATTTAGTACTCTTTTTATAAGTTACTTGGTGTTTAGCATTAAGTTTTTATCTTACTTGCGATTTAACACTGCTACTGGTAAGAACCTAACCAATAAAGTTGTAATTTTTCTAAGAACAAAATTCTAAGCCTTGGTTTATTTTTCCTTTTCCTCCATATTTCCAAATGTGCAAAAATCAACCAAGTGATTTTTGAGCATTAGATTTAGGAACAGACGTGCATCTTTTATACTCCATAGACACAGCGACTGATCTCCAAATAGATAAATTTTCCGTCCATACGTCAACAATGATCATACAAAAATTTTTCCAATTATCTTGAAATAAGTGACAAAACAGCAGCAACTATTATAGCTACCGATTTCTGGAAGAATTTTTGATTTTTAAACGCAATTTTCATTGAATTTATCGACTTTAACTGTGAGATTTCTAATAAAAATAAAAAAAAAATTTAATAATGTCGAATCAACAATAACAAAATTATAAAACTCTCAGAAGTGCATCGAACATTGTCAAGCAACAAGCCATTCCTGCAACTCTGACTGGATCTAACAATGCAAAGGTCAATAATTCATCATTTGGATTACCTATGTACTCTGATGCAGATCTCAATGAAAAACTGAAATGTTTTGAAGAGAGAACGACAAAAACATTTATAGTGGAGTCAATAAAACCTTTTAGTTGGAAGTCCTCAATAACAGCTTCGATTTTGATGATTTTTTTTTTATTTAAAATCAGAAAAGTTTTGGAACTTGGTCAGAACCATATAATTTTTTAAACACTATTTCTTAAACTTATAGCCCAGGAAAATAAGACGAAAAAAGAGATTCTGTGCGAAAAAATTCCCAGTGGAAATTTTTTACCGGAATTGTCTTTATTTATGCATGATACACAAACTGTGAAAAGTCCATTGCAAAGTCGTGTGCGCATAAAAAGTTATTCGGGCTCAAAGGTCGCTAAAATCAGTTTTTTGCAAATATCTCGCTAATGCTAACTTTTACAGAAAAATGTGGTCTCTAATTTTGTAGCACAGGAAATTTCCTACAAAAATACGTTAAAAGTATTTGCGTACGATTTCTAGTTTAGGAGATCACCCAATTTAAAAAGTTGTTAACAGTTATGATATGAAATACTACCTATGAGTTCATATTAAAATATCTTACTTTTTAAATTGCAATAACTCTTCAATGAGAAGTTGTACAAAAAAAATTAAAATGCCGTTTGAAAGATAATTTAATTTTCTAAATACCGTACAAAATTTTTTTTTTCTATGTGTACTAGGGGTCTGCACAAGACGTCATTTCGTTTCAAGATACGTTATATTTTGTACCCGTTTTTTATTTATCAAATGCTCTAGTTCAGTGTCGTGTGTAAATGTCTTGACAGAACTATAATTTGAAAGAAAATAAACAAATACTGTACTAATTTGTCTTGTTTGATTTGTTTCAGTTATTTTAGTTGCATACTGTAGTAGTAGTGTACACTACTAAATGCTAATGGTGTGATGAGAGTAGTTTATCGCTCCCTTCTTGTGCCTCTTTTTTGTTTACTCTCTCTCTCTCTCTGTCGCAAAAATGTATGAAAGCTACTACAATTCTGCAAGTGTTACCATATCATAAATTTTATTGTGGTTTCTCTACTCGCACGTTTTACAGTGACCTGAAGTATTTGTTTTTATAAAATAGATTTCACTGATGTATTTTTTAGAACCAAGCTTATTTTTCACTCTGATAAAACAAGACAATGTAAATAGTGTCAAAATGAAATCAGTGAACACGATGATTTGAATCTTGAATTTTTTGGATCAAATGCATCAGTTCAGTGTAAAATGTGGGTGTAAAAAAAAGTACACTTTATTTCAAGATGTCTTGTGCAGACCCCTAATGTGTACACATAGAAGTAACCGTGCAGAAGATATTCAATAGAAACTGGTTTTTTAGCATTTTAAGGGTTTTTTTGGAATATCTTCTAAACGGTTACTTCTATGTGTACACATATCGCTTATTTTTTGTAGATCTTGTAATTCTCTACAAATTTGGTCCCATTACTTTTTATCGTAGTACTTACCAATTCGCAGATATCCTTAAAAAACCAGTAATTTCGAAGCCTTAACGGTTATTCAAGAATATTTTTAAGGTCATGAGCCGTTTGAAAAAAAAAATTTAGACGGTATATAGAAAATTAAATTATCTTTCAAACGGCATTTTAATTTTGTTTGTACAACTTCTCATTGAAGAGTTATTGCAATTTAAAAAGTAAGATATTTTAATATGAACTCATAGGTAGTATTTCATATCATAACAGTTAACAACTTTTTAAATTGGGTGATCTCCTAAAGTAGAAGTCGTACGCAAATACTTTTAACGTATTTTTATAGGAAATTTCCTGTGCTACAAAATTGGAGACCAACATTTTTCTGTAAAAGTAAGCATTAGCAAGATATTTGCAAAAAACTGATTTTAGCGACCTTTGAGCCTTAATAACTTTTATGCGCACACGACTTTGCAATGGACTTTTCACAGTTTGTGTATCATGCATAAATAAAGACAATTCCGGTGAAAAATTTCCACTGGGAATTTTTTCGCAGAAAATGTCTTATTTTCCTGGGCTATTATGTTTTCATAAATAAAAATTAAAGGCACTTCAGACTATCTGAGAAGTCATATGCGTTTTCTTATGTTTTTCTATTTGATTTTTTCTCTGACTGTCAAATTTTTATTGTTTTTAATTTATTTTGTTCAAATTGTTTTAATTTTATATTTTTCAAATAACATTAAAAAATTTGAAAACTCATATGACTTCTCTTTTCAAATAGATTCAAATCTAATGCCAAAATAACTCATATGAGTTTTCTTCTGATAAATCATTTGTGTAATAAATTTACATTCACACTATCAGAGTTGCCATATTTGACAACTCATAAGAGTTTCTGTATGACTTCTCAGATAGTTTGAAGCGGCTTTTAGAAAAAAATACAACAAACAAAAATGAACGCAATCATTTTGAATGTATTTGGCGATGTTTAATCCGAATCTGACATCAGAATTGCTGCCTCTCGTTTGGTTTCTGAGATATCTTCTCTACTTTTGCGACCAAAAATTTTGCATTTAAAACTGTTGCCATGTTTTTCTCAAGAACGACTGTACTGATTTCAATGAAACTTTGCAAAATGATGCACATAGACTAAAGAATAAGACTTTGACTTTGTAGATATTTATGAAGAGGCATGGCCTCAGACTTTAAATTTAAGTTGATCATATCTCGTGAACCATATAAGATATTTTGATGAAATTTGGTACAGAACTCCTGACTATAAATGCCTTATAATGAGCACAAATTTATTTCTAAATAGGCGAACAAAATCGATTCAGTCCCTGTTTCTGTACCTTAATCTCAACCGATTTGCTTGATTTTTTTTTTGGTTGGAAAGGTTGTGGGGAGAAACAGTGCATAGGACTATATTTTTTTTAAAGTGGGCGGCGCCACGCCCCTAAATAGAAGAAACTCTCTCACGGCTACACCACTGCATTGATTTTTACGAAATTTGGTATGACGATAGGGTAGGAACTAAGAAACGATAAAATGATCATTATATTTTTCAGTGGGCGGTCCTACACCCCTAAATAGAAAAAACGCACTCACGGCTAAGCCACTTCATCGATTTTTACGAAATTTAGTATGGAGATAGGTAAGCACTACGGAACGATAACGTTATTATGTTTTTCAGTGGGCGGTACCACGCCCCTAAATGGAAAAAAACGCTCTCACGGCTAAGCTACTGCAGCGATTTTTACAAAATCTGGTATGGAGAAAGGGTAGGCATTAAAAAACGATAACATGATCATTATGTTTTTCAGTGGGCGGTGCCACTCTCATGGCTAAACAACCGCATCGATTTTTACGAAATTTGATATAGAGATAGAATTAACGCTAAGGAATGATAACATGATCATTATGCTTGTCAGTGGGCAGTACCACGATCCAAAATGGAGAAACGCTTTCACGGCTAAGATATCATAAACTTTTTGCTCTTTAGTAGGAGTATTACGCTTCTAAATGCCAAACATGCTATTGCAACTAAGCTGCTACACCGATTTTTATGAATGCAGATAACCAAAACCGTCAGGAAGAATATTAAAAGCTTTTTGAGTTTTATCGACCAAGGAGGGTTATAAAAATATTTTGCTTTATCGTCAAATCGAAATGGTCGAATTTCGGCCACAAGGCGAACTCTAGTTAGATAAAATCGGGAAAGTGCCACGCCTACTTTTTAACCATTGAAAATTTTTATTCAATATAAAACGTAAACTTTTAGGTAAGAAAAAACAAGATGTCTAAATACTTTAAATAAGGTTTTTAAGAAAAGTACTAGTGCTTTCAAACACCTCATCATGTTTATGTTTTCAAGGGTAACATCTTCTCAATTTTCATCAGAAGCCGTTTTCAAGAAATATTGAATCAAAATTTTTAATGGGTGAAAAGTAGGCGTGAAACTATTCCGATTTAGCCCAATTTTTATTGCTTATTGTAAAGCGTTGATAGTCAGTAGCTGTGTACCAAATTTCATCAAAATATCTTATATGGTTCACGTGATATGACCAAATTAAATTTAAAGTTTAGGGCGGTGCCACCCATCTTCATAAAGGGTCAAAGTCAATTTCATTCTTTAGTCTCTGCTGATGTTTATCATTTTGCAAAGTTTCATTAAAATCGGTACATTACCGATGCATTAAAAGCAAGTGAGGACAGGGTAATGCAGAGGAGATTTACTTAACTGCCAAATCTGAAGAAAACAATAAAAAGTGCGATGGAATGGTTGTCTCTGGTTGAAAATGGTTTTTCCGACCGCGTAGTTCAAAAACGGGAAAAAATCGATTTTCGAATCCGAATAATATCCGTGTTTTTCTTTTGACGCGTATATACAATTGTGGTTATTTTTGAATTGCGATAACTCATGAACAGTGGTAGCACAATAAAAACTCAAAGGAACTTTTTTATGGAGAATCAATTCTCTACAAAAAATTTTCATTTTATTTTTAAAAAAATTTTGATATTATTTTTAAAAAAATTTACCTTTTAGGAGTTATTCTATAAAAACTGGTTAAGCGCCGATAAACGGCAATAAATCACTTTTTTTTAAATAACTTCTAAATAACTATTTTTTTATACAAAAAATTAAAATTATTTGTAGAGCATGTTGTTTTCCCTGACTAAATTCAATATTTTGGTTTCAGAAATGCTCAGATAAACTTTTTAAAATTATACAAAAATTTTCAGATCTTATTTTTCAAAAAGGTTGTTTAAATGTCATTGAAATCCAGATAAAAACTTTAAAAAGGTTTCTTGGATTTTTAAAAACTTTATCTAAGCGTTTTAAGACTAAAATATTAATATTTACTAAAAAAACTAGATGGCAACCCTGAAAATGTTTGTACAATTTTATAAAAGTTCATCTGAGCGTTTCTGAAACCAAAAAATTTAATTTAGTCACAAAAAGTATGATTTTAACAAAATTTCAGAAAATAACCATGCGGCAACCCTAAAAATATATGTTGAATTTTTAAAAAATTTGTCTAAGCATTTTAAGACTAAAAATAAGTTTCTATTTTTTTAAATTATGGTTTAACCAAAACCAGGCGGCAATATTAAAATGCTAAAGGGTGCTCACTAATAGCTGTGTTTTAGGCGGCAGCGTGTTAACACGTAGTTATCACTGTTCTTCTGAAACGAATTTGTGTGCTATCTCCTTCTTCTTATTTTGTTTTACTTTATCGCTTACCAAGAAAATCGATAAAAATGAGGTGCAAATGTGTTAAAATCCTATTAAACACAGTTAATATTCAGTGCAGTACGGCAACATCAACAATCTACTTTGTGATTAATAACTAAACAAGCAAATTAATCTGTGTTAAATTAAGCACTTAAGTTGTTGCCTACCCATACGTTTCTCAGAAAGTGCTTAGTTAAGCACTGAAAAAAGTCGTCTAAAACATAGCTTATAATATTTTTTTAAAGTTACCACCTATTCACTTTAAAAGGAATATGTGAATACCCTAATTGATATTTTTTATTTCATGTCAAAGTTTGCAATTTTTTCACTTTTACCATTTTTCATTGTAATATTTGAAAAAGTGGTATAATTCACATAACATCGATAGAAAAAAATAAACAATTTTTTATTAAGTAAAAATAATACAGTGGCTCACTGCTTATTTCGTGCAGTAATTTTTTTTTTAACTTTAAAACACTGTATCTTTAAAACTAATACAAATATTATCAAATTATAAGTGCAGGCTTAGACGGGAATGTCTATTGTTAATAATAAGTAAAACAAAATCCACAAAATTTGATTCCGAGACGCTCAAGACGGAAAAAACCGAATGCGCAGGAGAAATTGAAGTCACAGCTTATTTCGTGCAGTTGCTTATTTTCCCTTTGGAGCCAGCGTTTCACGTTATTTACTGAGAATTTCTTTTTCTTTGTTCTCTGTGTGGTATTCTCAACCAGATGCAGCCAATTTTTAGTTTGATCGTGTACATGTGAGGGTAAAAAAGTGCATTTTGCAGAAATGGGTCGTTCAGCAACGAAAATCGGTGATAACTCATTTTAAGAACGGCAAATCTATGCGCTTAGCTTCTTAATATGTTAGTTTGAGTCCCACCTATAATGCAAAGCACAATTGAAAGCTTTGTTCATGCAAATCGGGTCCAAAAGTACGGTAAAAGTGCGTCAAACAACTATTTTCATCCCGCTGACGATTCATTTATGGTCCACAAAATCAATACTAACCCACATTATTGGCTCCAAAAACCGTCTGTTATATACATCAAGAACTAACTAACTCGAACTGTGCGAAAACTGGCGGCTGCATGTCACGAGACCGCAATTTTAAAGCCTAAGTAGCCCGTCATAAACAAAAAAAGCCGGAAAAGCGTACATTATTTTTGATATCGAGATCAGTATTAGCACGCCCACAAAGATAAGGACTTTTAAAGCAACGTCATAATCATGGACGAGTCTAAATTTAACATATTTGAACCTGATGACATGACATACTTATGGCGGAAACGTAATATTGAGCCGAATCGCAAAACCAAGTAGACTTTTTTAAATTTTTTTTGCTTATGAAGGACTACTTGGGCTTTGAAGCTGTAGTCTCGGGACACGCAGCCGCCAATTATCTCTCTGTACGAGTTACTTAGTTCTTCATGTATATCCCAGACGGTTTTTGGAGCCAATAATGTGGGTTAGTATTGATTTTGTGGACCATAAATGAATCGTCAGCGGAATTAAAATATTTGTTTGACGCACTTTTACCCTACTTTTGGACCCGATTTGCATGAACGAAGCTTTCAATTGTGCTTTGCATTGTAGGTGGGACTCAAACTAACATATTAAGAAGCTTAGCGCATTGATTGGCCGTTCTTGAAATGAGTTATCACCGATTTTCATTGCTGCCCATTTCTGCAAAATGCACTTTTTTACCCTCACATGTACACGATCAAACTAAAAATTGGCTGCATCTGATTGAGAATACCACACAGAGAACAAAGAAAAAGAAATTCTCAGTAAATAACGTGAAACGCTGGCTCCAAAGGGAAAATAAGCAACTGCACGAAATAAGCTGTGACTTCAATTTCTCCTGCGTATTCGGTTTTTTCCGCGTTGAGCGTCTCGGAATCAAATTTTGTGGATTTTCTTTTACTTATTATTAACAATAGACATTCCCGTCTAAGCTTGCATCTAAAATTTGATAATATTTGTATTAGTTTTAAAGATACAGTGTTTTAAAGTTAAAAAAAAATTACTGCACGAAATAAGCTGTGAGCCACTGTATATTTTCTGGCAATATGATACATTAGTCACGGTGCTCCAACAAGCTATTTTAATGGGACGACATAAGTAGAATACCTTTTTTTTTGCTGAAATTAATAGTCCAAAATCTCCTGAGTAAAATGACAAAATGCTTTTTAAAATCGAAACCTTGGCATTCAATATTTCAGTTTACGATATTTTAGAGGAAAAATGAGATATGACTTAATAAAAATTAAGGTTTGAAGGAAAAACTTACAACTTTCAATCGCCATATTACGTTTTATAATTAAAAATACATAGTGTTCCCTTGTGCCGCGTCTGAATTAAAATAGATTTGGATTAAAAATCGGATAAATCCATTTAAATCCAGGGAATATGGATTATTAATTAGGAAGGATTGAAATGGATGAAAAAAGACGCAATCTATTTAACTACTTGAATCCAGAACTATCTGATCCAGAATTGTGTACCGGATTTCTCGGATAGATTTGGATTCAGAATCGGATCAATGCATTTTCAATTCAATTCAATTTTATTTAACCAATTTTTACAATAATAAGTATATACAATGCTATGTTTATTATAATATATATTTTGGTAGTTCAGTGGTACTCCTCAGCACTAAAATTTGTCTAGCATTGATTAGGATATAAATAATAAAATTTAATAATAGGTATTAGAGGCGGAGGATAAATCAATACGAAAAACCTCAACAAATTTTATTTACAAACTTAAAACTAAAGTACAAATGCGCCCGCACATATGTAGGGTAGAACGGGGTTAAATCGCCACGGGGTTAAACAACCAATTGCCTCTAATTTATTTTTTTTATTTTTAATAAAGTCGAATCGAACGACCGTTGGTACAGTAGATAGTGATCGATGCAACGCAACTTTGGAAAATGTTCCACTACCGCACGTGTGTTATAACCTGAGTTCTGAAGAAAGAAAGATTTGATGTGTCCTCGCCGCAATATTTTCAGTCGACAAAAGTTTAAAATTCCACAAATCAGTGAAGTGCAGAAAGAAAGGTAAATGTTTTCCAAGAGCAGAATTACATGCTGAATCCAAATCAGTAATTGGTTTTACAAAATTTTAATTTGTTAAAAAGTTATTCGCCTTAAAATAAACAAAAGTACGTGGGGTTAAATAACCAGAAGGAGCAACAGGCACCACGGTAAGGTCGGAAAAAAAGATTCTAAAGAAATTTTCCGAGCAAAAACCAAGACAGATTGCCAAACACAAAAGTGGTTGCTTAACCCCGTTCTACCCTACGTTATTACTACTTATGTAATAAATTTGAATTTTATAAGTTAACAACTTATGAAAAATTAAAACTTGTTATCAACTTTCGATAAATCTTTCTTTATTATTCGCTATATACATAAGTACTTATTAACTTCATATTAGTTAATTGATGGAGGTTTCTGGTAGAGACGTGTCTAGTTATCATTTTCAATATATGTATTATTTTGCATAACTTGCAATTTTTTGAAATGACATGAAGCAGCGTTAGCCCATACTGGTGACGCATGTGTAAGAGTCGGAAGAAAAATAATTTTGTAAACCATTAATTATTTTCTAAACTTAAGTATAACGTACGAACGTGAACTTTCATTTTTGTCTATTTATGGCCACGATCTGCTTCTCCAACCAATTTCGAAAGACAAATTTTATAAATTTTTTTTCAATAATGAACTTGTTAGGGCGCACAGTGCTGTCACTCCATACAACGGAGCGGCATTTCCACAGTTTTGGTTCGATTTCAATAAGATTTATCATACTGATACATTTTTTTACGTTGTTTTCAGAAATGCAATTAATTTTCAAATGCAATGAATAGAAAAAGAGATATTCAAATAAATAAAACCACGAAAGTTAACTGGATAAAATGTTTGTGCATGCTTTTAGGCTTTAAAAAACCATATTAAAATTTTAATAGTTCAAAGTGTTTTTGACATATAAAAGTATGCTGTAAAAAAAAAATCAGATTTATAAAAATTCAAAGCATTTGAAAAAAATTTTGTGGTGTAAATTTTATAAAATCATTGATTTTTACGTAAATACGGGATATTCAGATAAATATTTAAAGTAAACGGGGAAAAACGGGGTTGTGAATTTTTCCTATCTTAAAATATGGAATCTTTACTATCTGTACGTTTGAGAACAATGCCCGCAAGTCCCGTCTTTTTTTTTCCTGCTCTAAAGAAAATTAGCATTTTCTGGTTTTTAATATTTGAAAATTTTTTTTTATATCTTTTAAAACAACTTTAATTTGGCTAAAAAAATTTGCATACAAAAAATACTACAAATAAATGGGTATGTAGGCTTTTGTATGCATTTTATTTTATTACAATTGCTTTTGAGGTTTAGGAGCAGCAATTATTTTTAAAAAGCTCTGCGATTAGCAAATTTTCTTAAAGATTTTTTTTTCGAAAAAAAGTTCGAGTTTAACAAGTTGTAACACTTACAAATCAAAATAGTTTTCAATAATTTTCAGGGGATTTCTTAATTGGATTATTTGCTGTAGAATGGCATAAAAAAAACTTTAAATTTGAACAAAAATTTTTTACGCAAATGCCTTCTATCGCCGCACTGTGGGGCGTTACATTTGGTCTGGCGAAAAATTAAATACCCTACACTACATTTGAAAATTTTACTTACATATATAGGGGTGCCTTCATATTTGAATTAACTTAGTTTTTGCTCAGAGCTTCCTTTGACTATTCCAAGTATATATGCAAAATTTGGTTGCTTTACCTCAAATAACGCTTGTAACACATCGTTTTTAAAAAGTTGCTTGTATGGAAGGTGTCGCGCCCTAGTCTGCCTGTCACAGTACCTGAAATATCGCTTGCATTAGAGGATTTTAAAAATTTTTAGTATATGGGCGGTGCCACGCCTCCTTCTTCAGATCAACCAAATTTCTGATTAGAGTTTGCATTTACTTTTTTAGTATTTGATTAAAATCTTGTTTAATTATCTTTAAAAATATTTCCAGAACAGCATTTTGAAACGTTTGCTTATCGTGTATAATTTGATGTACGAGTTTGGCTTTGACCTACTGGATGTATGAAAATATATATGGGGAATTCCATGCGAAATTATTCGACGAAAAATAAAAATCCATTTTCACCCCGGAAATGTGTTTTTCAAGTGCTTCCGATGACTCATTCTAATTTTTGCGCCATACCCGATTTATCCACTTAACAGATTATTGTGTAGACCGATTTTTCCGTTTTTTCTATGTTTTTCAGGCGGGAATAATTCGAAAGAGTGCATTTTCAAGGCATGATGATTAGAGAGAAACTTATTTCTTGTGTCCTGAAAAATATTTTATATTCGTGGGCCCCGAAATTTTTGTTTCACCCGGTCTTAAAATGTTCGTCGAAGTATCCTTTGGTATTCACAAAATTTTTAGAGTGGAGATTTCCACATTGTCCCCATGAGCTCAATATGACTGGTGCGCGGGAAAATAAAAAAACTCGATTTTAAAGGTAATCTGCACACTAATTCTCATGTTTTTATTATCGGTTGAAGTAAAGTTACTTTTTCAACTCGGTATTGTGTGTATTTTCACTGTTATAATCATACGAAGTCATCCGATAGTAAAAAATGAGAATTAACGTGCAGATTACCTTTAAAGTCGAGTTACTTATTTTCCCGCGCATCAGTCATATTGAGCTACTGAGGAAAAAATGGAAATCTCCACTCTGAAAATTTGGTGACTACCAAAAGACACTTCGATAAACATTTTGAGACCGGGTGAGACAAAAAATTTCGGGGCCCACGGTATGAAAATGGAAAAAAAATCATATTGCGTATGCGCAACACATTTTTTATCCGAGACGAAAATATTTTTTAGGATACAACAAACAAGTTTCTCCACCAATCATTAGGCCTTGAAAATGCACTCATTTCTAGTTATTCACGCCTGAAAATCATGAAAAAACGAGAAAATCGGTCTACACAATATTCTGGTTAGTGGATATATCGGGTTTGGCGCAACCGATTGCCGTAAAAATTTGAATGGGTCATCGGAAGCACTTGAAGAACACGTTTCCAGGGTTAACATTTTTCGTCGAAAAAATTCGCATGGAATCTCCCATATGCATATCTATATATATGTACATGCGTAGAAATAGCCGAAACATATGTCACCAATCTCCAAATTAATTTTTATAGCGTCTGTTGTTGTTCATTGCAAAGTTGACTGTAAAAGCCCAAAAAAACTTAATATATATTGTTATTACCAAAACAGTCCTTTCAAAACAAACTTAAATCATTGAAGTTTCTGAAAATCATTTAATGACAAATACTGTGTCGCATAACTTCATAACTTGGACATTACCTAACCAATTTTCTTGTTCAGACCAATTTTTTGTAAAAGTAGTGGATGAATGTTATAGATTTTTATAGGTGTTCACAATGTTTGATTGAAAAATACTTTAAGGGAAACTTTAAGCCTTTTATGGAAGAAAATAAAACTTTTCCCGGACGTCAACTTTACACCAGACACAAACAAAAAAGAGCCCGGACGTCCCTAAAACACTCAAAAAAGAAGAAGGTGTCCGGAAAAAAGTCAACGGATGGCAACGTTAAGTTAGACAAACCCAATAGAGGCCTTATTGACACCAAACAAACTATTGTAGTCGGGAATTTAATACCAAAAAATGGGTATTTTTTATTGAAAAAAATAATTTTTAAAATTTAAAATTATAATAAATTAAATTATAACAAGCTTAGCAAACAATTAGAGCCGTTCAAAATGGCTTATAAAATGCCAATCAAATTTTGTCGTTTAATGGTGTTAAATTACACAGTGCAACACAAAAAAAAATCCCTGCGGTCCCATAGTTTTTTCTGATAGATTATGAAAAATAAAAAGACTCGTACTTTACCGAATATATATGTATATCAGTGATTCTTTCATTTTATGGCACCTCAAACTTAAAGTTCGCATTGTATATGAAATTTTGAGATTTTATGTAAAAACTATCTTATTATGAAATGTCCCTCATGTCCTTACCTTTAATTTAAGCTATAGAACTTGAGTATTTGTTTATTTATTTATTTAAGTTTCATTTACTGAGCTGTAATAACCCTTATAAATTACAATAATGATTATTTTATATAATACAATTCAAAAATATAAACATTAAAACAAATGAGCAAGACCAAAAATTATTGTTTCGTTTAAAAACAGCTCACAAATAAGAGCAAGGCTGGATACGTAAGTAGTGGTAACAAACGTGGTGGTTCAAATAGTACCGAAACAAAGCATTATTGAAATATGCAATTTGAAAGAATACTCGCAAGAGTTTCCTTAAATTGCTTTTCTAAACTCTTTGCCCAGGAGCAATAGCACTGCAGAGAATGGTGCTCGCGAAAAACCCTAGCGCTAGAAGAACGCTATACATTGCAACCACTATCTCGAAGAAAGCGCAGGAAGGAGGGCTATGGCCAAAGCGTTAGATGAAACGCTTTGTGGAAGCTGGCATAATGAAAGTAGTGGTTACAAAAAAAATAAAAAAAGGAAGTGGTTCAAATAGTACCGGAACAAAGCATTATTGAGTTTCCTTAAATTACTTTTCTAAACTCTTTGTCCAGGAACCACGGCACGGCAGAGAATGGTGCTCACGAACCACCCTAGCGCTATACATTGCAACCACTATCTCGACGAAAAGCGCTGGAAGGAGCGGTATGTCCACAGCGTTAGATGAAACGCTTTGAGGAAGCTGATATGATAAATTACCATCTAAATGAAATTAGTGGATGATGTTATCATGCAGGTAATAATTATCGTTGTGTTTCTTGTTGGCTGGAAATGAAACCGCAGCTAAGCAATGAAAAGAGTTGATACATCTATGGACTGTAGATGCTCAAATTCAGAAGAATGCGTGCAGAATGGACGTGAAGTTCTTAAAGAAAATAGAAAATTTATAATTTTTTTATTAATTTGATGAAAGGATTCATTAAAATCGATTACATTTAAAACCATGTTAAAATCACTATAAGAGCGTCGAAGTGGCTCTTGAAGCATGTAGTTGGTTCTATGATGACGCAGATGGAAAAATTCAAAATTTCTAGTTGGGCGCTAAGGTACATTAAAGGCAACTACGTATATACTTAACAAGTATTCACAAATATTATCGCTTTTTATAAGCTTAAGTACAAAACATTTGTTAAGCATGGTTCTCCGATTTTTTAAGGTAGGTAAATTAATTAGCTTCAACCGATGTGTATAAGGGGGCAAATTGATGCTAGGATTCCATGGAAGATTTCTTACAGCAAATAAAATAAACCTTTTTGAACTGACTCAATAGAATTGATATGGCATTCATAATGAGGACTCCAAACAACAGAACCATACTCTAAAATGGGTCGTACGAGCGATGTGAATAATAACTTTGTTACGTAAGGAATAGAAAATTCTTTAGACCAACATTTCATGAAACCGAGAACACTAATAGCTTTGTTTACAGTTTTAGAGACATGTAGATTAAGACCTAGTTTGGAATCCATGGTTACTCCTAGATCTTCAAATGATATAAGACGTTCCAGAATGCAATCATCAACTTTGTAGTTGTAAAGAATTAAAGGCCTGCGTGAAAATGATATTAATTTGCATATATATAAATTTAAGGTCATGCAATTAATTTTACACCAAGCAGTAAAATTACACTAGTTTACAAATGATTAAAATTTTTTTTCCCATTGAATGTCATTATTCATTTTATACTTATGTAGAATGGGCTCCTGATTCCGAAAATTGCATTATTTTTTTTTTTTCTTTCGTGTCGTTTTCGAGATATCGGTCATTTTCGGTTCTTGGACCAAAAAAAAAAGATAGTTCCACTTAAATACAAATATCTCACGAACTGATGTCTATGTTTCAACGTATTGCATGTCATATTAAAGGTATTGAAATTTCCTATAAATGACATTCACATCACTTTTTGGCTGGTTTGTTAGTTTCGGAGGAATAAATTGAAGAAAACGAAAAAAATAGGCAAAAACGCATTTTAGTAATTTATCAATGAATTGTATACAACTTTTGCATTTTTCCATCGATTTTCATAAGTAGTATCTTATTTTCTTCATAAATACATATTCTATGATACAAAAAAAACAAAAGTTATTTTTTCTTGTGTAAATTTGAAGTTGATTTTGATTTTTTCTTAATTTTTTCGAAAAAAAAAATGTTTTCTTTAGAAATCAATGTATTTCGCCAAAACTAACAAACCAACCAAAAAGTGATGTGAACATAATTTGTAGGTAATTTAATTACCTTTAATATGACATATGAAACGTTTAAACACAAACATTGGTTCTTGAGATATTTAAATGAAACTATCTTTTTTTTTGGTCCAAAAGCCGAAAATGACCGATATCTCGAAAACGACACGAAAGAAAAAATAAAATAATGCGATTTTTGAAATCAGCAGCCCATTATACATATAAAATGAATAATGGCATTCACTGGGAATTTTGGCTGTAAACTAGTGTTATCAATATCATGTTGTAGGCAGAAAGAGTAAAATGCATTTTTGATAGGCTTGAAAAGTTTGACGTCGTTGGTATACATTAGCACATAACTAGTATTTATGACGGATGGCATATCATTCATAATCAAAATAAGTAACACTAGACAACAGCCAAAATGTAACATTTTGCAAACCATATTTTCTAAACTAATTTGAGGTCGCTGAGTCCGAAAATCGCATTTATTATTTTTTTCCTAGGGGCCGTTCTCGAGATAATCGATCTTTTCGATTTTTTAGGTTATAGCTCCATTTTTTCGAATATATTTTGAGAAACTCAATTTCGATCGAATATGTTTTTGCACTATGATAGAGAAAAATTCTTAAGCTTCCAATAAGTGTACCAATATCTAAGATCTGATATAGCAACGAAAAGTTCATTTTTATAGTAGTTTTTTACACTTTTTCGTGTTTAAGCCAAATTAAACACGGTTTTTTTGGCAGTAGCTTATAAAAATATATATATTCAGCCCAATTCAATAGTAAAATTCAATTGTACAGCCCATGTACAGCCCACGTACAGCCTACGTACAGCCCATGTTCAGCCCATTTCAAAAATACAAAATAAATTGTACGGCCGATGTACAGCCCATGTTCAACCCAATTCAATAGTAAAATTCAATTGTACAGCCCACGTACAGCCCATTTGTTTTCTGCAAAAATTTTTTTTTTGTACATTTGTACTGCCCTTGTTCAGCCGTGTGTACAGCCTTTTTGGCTTTTTTATTTTTGGACAGACCACGTACGGCCTTTAAAATGCAAAAAAGCCCACGTTCAGCCTATGTTCAGCCCTTTATCATTTTTACTCGGGCTTTTGTAGGTATGATTGGTAGGTTTTATTGCATAATAATTGATACCTATTCCTTGCAGAACAATAACACTGTTCAACGAATTTCAGGTTTTTGTTTTTATCTCAGTTCAGACCATAAAATCATTATTCCTTGCTATTGACATAATAGAACTGCATTTACAAAATTTTTCCATCACGTCTCAATTTTCAGAAAAATTGACAAATCCAAAATCACGACTTACATCCGCACGAAAATAAATTAAAAAATTTTTATCCGTCAGAATTTTAAAACCAAAATGTCAAACGATTCAGAAGTAATTAAGCAAATTTATTGAGCCTTTAAATCAATAACAATAGTACATAATAAAAATAGTAACGGTGGAAGGATACATAGAATTGATATAATATATTCTATTACAGTGGAGTCTTGCAAAATGCTAACAGCAATATTATTACTGATGGAAAAATCAAAAGCTTGCTCATGGCTTTTTGAAGTATCTTTGATGTTTTATCAAAAAATCTTAAATCTAAATAACTACATATTAAACGATTCAGAAAATAGCAATAATTTCAAATCTGAAAAAAATTTTGAAATTTTTTAATTAAGAAAATGTACTGAAAAAACCAAACACCAACCATCTTTAGTTACATAAATCTTGCTTAAATCAATACAAAATTAAAAAAACTCTTCACGTCATTATTTTAACTTTATTCTGATACCAAAAACTTAAGGATTGGACCATGAATAACCAACTTATTTCCTTTTGAACCAAAAATGTACATATAGGAAGTCATACAAGCACTTTTACTTCCAAGTAGTTATGATACAAAATTCAATAGCTTTTGTATGACTTTCTATATGTACATTTTTTGTTCAAAAGGAAATAAGTTGGTTATTCATGGTCTAATCCATAAGTTTTTGGTATTAAAATAAAGTTAAGATAATGGCGCACAAGCCTGTGAAGAGTTTTTTATACCCTACACCCAGGGTATATTCACTTTGTCCTTCCGTTTGTAACGCAGAGAAGGAGGCGTGGCAGATATAGAAAAGTATATATATTCTTGATCAGCGTCACCTCCTGAGTCGATATAGCCATGTCCGTCTGTCTGGCTGGCTGTGAGTTGAAATACACTTTTTGGGAAAACTGAGCAAGATATTTCAATGAAATTTGATACACTGCCTCGTCAAAGATAGCTCGGGGGATTGAAAATAAGCGAAATCGGTCAACGGACACGCCTACCGCCCATACAAAAAATATATTCTAAATGCAATTTTAGGAGTATTTTTCATGACAATGCAACCAAAATACGCATAAATACTAAGAATTTTAAGCGCAAGCTCTGAGAAAAAACTGATAAAATTCGGACAAGAGGGCGTGGCACCTCTCATATAAGTAAAAGCTTCAAAACGCTATACTGAAAGCGTTTTATGAGATATTGGAACCAAATTTGACTCAGACACTAAGAATCATAAATAAAATATTTGAACAAAAAATGGGTAAAATCGGACAAGGGGGCGTGGCACCTCCCATATGAACAAAAGTTTCAAAATGCTATACTGAAAGAGTTTTTTGAGATAATCCAACCAAACTTCACTCAAATACTAAAGACTATAAATGCACGCTCTAAGCCAAAACCAGAGGAACTCGGACATGAGGGCGTGCCACCTCCCATATGAGCAAAATTTTAAAAATACTGCAGTGTAGGGTATTTAATGTTTCGCCAGGCCAAATTTTACACCCTTACTAGTTTTAATTTTGTATTGATTGAGGCAAGATTCATGTAATTTAAGATGGTTGGCGTTTGGTTTTTTCAGTACATTTTCTCAATTAAACGGGCATACAAAAAAATTTGAAGGACCGATTTCAAAATTTTTTTCAGATTTGAAATAATTGCTATTTTCTAAATCGTTTGACATTTTTGTTTTAAAATTCTGACGGATAAAAATTTTTTAATTTATTTTCGCGCGGATGTAAGTCGTGATTTTGGATTTGTCAATTTTTCTGAAAATTGAGACGTGATGGAAAAATTTTGTAAATGCAGTTCTATTATGTCAATAGCAAGGAATAATAATTTTATGGTCTGAACTCAGATAATTTTTTGCCGTTGAACAGTGTAGTGTAGTGTAGTGTAGTGGTGTAGTCTGTAGATTTGGACGACATTTTGAACTTCCTGTAAAGTTTAGATTTTAAGTTTCTCAATTTACGTATTACATTTATAAACCAGTTTGGGCCAGAAGAAGCAGATTTAAACAATTTTGGTTCAAAATGTTGAAAACAACCGATTACAGCATTATTAAAGGCTAAGACTGCATCAATTAGACTTTAAGCCGTAATGATGTCTTCATCGAGATGAAGAACAGAGTTCCAATCAATTTCAGATAGCATCTCATTCACTAACATAATTAGTTTTCTTGAAGTAAAAAGATTTATCGGCTGTGAAACTGTCTTTAATGCGAATAGCCACATGTGCTTCTAATTCAATTTCCAGGGAAGGATAGTTGCCTGAAGACTACTCTAGAGGATCACAGCGTGAAATACGAATAATATCACTATCATCAAAGAAAATAAAATCTAAAGTTCTAGATCTCAGATTCAGTACGTGATTTACTTGAAAAAGTCCCAAAGCAGATATAGAATTTATAAAATCTGTTTCAAGTTGGTTGCTTGGCGATGGAAGCAACTTTTTAGGATCCTAAGTATTGGAACTCTAAGTGATGCTTGGTAAATTAAAATCACCTGAAACCATTAAGTGAGCGTCAGCTTTTAACTTATAGCCTACAAGTTTTATTGCATTATAATGTTTAATGTATATAGGAATTCCTCCAAAACGATTTCTTGGGAGAATAACTTTGAGCAGACAGCGATTAAAGCACCACCACCACTCGAATTGTTATTTGGAATAGAATTTTTTATTTTTACGATATATTATGAAGTTGCTTGCAAAAACTTCAATACTTAGCGTACTGGGTTTTAGCCATGTTTCAGAAAAACAGATGACATGGTATTCAAATCCACTACTGTTAATAAAGATAAAGTAAATTAAACTCATTTAGTTTTTTGAAGCAGAAACTTGAGAAGGCAGAGAAATATTTTAAGTATTATTAAACAAAGTATGACTTTTTGAGCTAACACTATAACGTTTTGACTAATGCCGAGAAACGAACTCATGAACTACCACATCCTTAGGCCAAAACGAGGGATCCATCAACTTCTCAAATACATTGGGAAGGAAAGTTAAGCGATACGAGGAAGTGACTCTTTCAACTTTTGCTCTTGTTTTAAATACGAAAGTGTTTTTTGAAACGGACTCACTAAAAACTAACTTGCCAAACTGAAACTTCTTTTAGTGGTTTTTTGAAGAGTTTTTGATCAAGATTATTGCCTTATACTTTTTTTTAAAAAATTAAAAATTTTTTAAAAGTTATAAGCATGTGAATTTGTATGTACGTCTTTTTTCAAATTGCGCTTTCTCCGTAAATGTTGAGCGAAAATTTAGATGAAATAAACTTTTCATAAAAACTTTTAAAATTTCTTATAAATAATGCACTTTTTAATAAACAAATGGATGTTTAAGCTATACCTATAGAGAAATAAACTTTTTTATTAATGATGAGTTCCTCCAATTTTTTCTTTAGAAATAATGTGCAGATTTCAGAGAACATTTCTGTATAAAAATTTTGATTTTATTTATCTATAGATATAGCTTAAATATCCATTTGTTTATTAAAAAGTGCATTATTTATAAGAAATTTTAAAAGTTTTTATGAAAAATTTATTTCATTTAAATTTTGAATTATTTTTAGTACTACCACAAAAGTTTCATAAATTTTCGCCAAAACCCACGGAGAAATCGCAATTTGAAAAAAGACGTACATAAAAATTCACATGCTTAAACTTTTGAAAAAATTTAAATTTTTTAAAAATAAGTATGAGGCAATAATCTTGATGAAAAATTCTTCAAAAAACCACCAAAAAAGTTTCAGTTTAGCAAGTTAGTTTTTAGTGTGTCCGTTTTAAAAAATTTAAGTCAGTAGCAAGTTGTTGAAAGTTTAAAAGCGGAAATTGTTGTTTTAAAAGCGAAATTGTCAACAATATTTAGGAATGAAACTGTTAAATGAAGAATAAATGATTGTTGAAATGCTTTTGAGCATATGTATAGGTATTTATTTACAATTTACCTAAGGACAATGACCTGAACTTGGAATATTATTACATGTTATGCGACAGTTTTAAACCGTTTACAAAAATTAGGAATAATACAAAAGAAAGGAAATGAGTTGAAACCAATAGTTCGAAGGTGCAAAGCTTCTCGTTTGCAATTGGTGGGTTCGAAAGGGTGGAATTTATTATGAGCTACTCAAGCTGAGAGACTTTCATCGCAGACTGCCTTCGACTTCAATTGATACGTATGATTGAAGCCCTAAAAGAAAAACGGACACTGTATGAGCAGACAAACTGCAAAGTTATTTTCTTACATTCCAACGCTCGGCCACATGTTGCAAAACCAGTGGCAAGCTACTTGAAAACACTTAAATGGGAAGTCCTGCCTCACCCGCCGTATTTGCCTGGCATTCGATTATCACTTATTCGGCACGATGAAACATGGCTTTGCTGAGAAGCACTTCCAAATTTATGAAGATACCAAAAAATGGGTCAATTCTTGGATAGCCTCAAAGTACGTTTCGTACAACGACATGGATTTCATATGCTGAAAAATAAAAAAAAATTGTGTCCTTTAATTGGCAATACTTTGGGTGAAATATTTCTTACCTTATGCTTTAAATAAAGCATTTATTTTATATTTTATTCAATATTTTAAATGCTGCTATGAATTTTTTTTTTGTTTAGATAAAATATCAAAGTGATTGAAATTTTGTATTTTTTAAAATGACAAATATGAAAAAAATTTAAGTATTAAGATTGAAGTTGTTGACTTAAGAATGAAATATTAATTTTAGTACAATCATTTGGGAGAATAAAATGATGTTACCTGGAAAGTTTTGCGGGATTTTTGCAAATGAGTTATTTTATAGATTTCGATGGTCTCTTTCAGAATTTCAACTTTGCTACCTCGAATCTTGTTCGCTCGCGGCCATATTGGAAAAATGGCGTCCAAAATCAGTTTTTTACAAATATCTCTTTAACGGCTACATTAATAAAAAAATATTGTTGTGCAATATTGTACTTTATAAAATTTTCTATAAAAATGACATTAGAATTGTTTTCGTGCGACTTATAACTCAGGAGGTATCCTAATTCAAAATTTGAAAAAAATTTAAAAATTGTGCATGCCGCTTATCAGTAGGCACAGCGATGTGCTTAAAGTTACGATAGCTCATAGAAAATTATAGGGAAATACTTGCACTATAAGCTACATGCTATTTTTGTTCATATGACCTATAGATATTTTTTCAACAAACCTAAAATTTATAAAAAAACCGTTTTTTCAAAATAGCTCTAAAACGGTTTATCCTAGAAAAAAAATTTTGCATGCATTTTGTAGAACGTTCAATTCCCTATAAGGATCTTTTCGAACAGTTTTTTCGTCACACTTACCCTTCATGAGATATCGCGAAAATTGTTCAAAATTGAAAATACAAGTACAATGTTCAATTATGAATGATTTTCAAGACACGATATCTCATGAACGGTAAGTAAGTTTTTTTCTTAAACTTACCGTTTTAGAGATTTTTTGAAAATATGTTTTTTTTTTTAAATTTCAGATTTGTTAAAAAAATATCTCCTTAGCTATAGGATATACGAAAAAAAAACTAAATGTAACTTGCAGTGCAATTTTCCTATAAATAAATATTTTTACTTTGAACGTGTGACTTACCGTTCATGAGCTATTGTAATTTTAAGCTCAACACATCACTGTGCCTACTCATATGCGGCATCCACAATTTACTAATTTTTTTTGAATTAGGATATCTAATGAGTCATGAGTCGTTCGAAAATAATTCTGAGGACATTTTTATTGAAAATTTTATAAACTACAATATTGCGCAACAATATTTTTCTCTAAATTTAACCGTTAAAGAGATATTTGTAAAAAACCGTTTTTGGACGCCATTTTTTCAATATGGCGACGCGAACGAACACGACTCGAGGTAGCAAAGTTGATATTCAGAAAGAGCACATCGAAATCTATAAAATAATTCATTTGCAAAAAACTTTCCAGGCAAAACTACCAAACGACTGTACTATTTCAACAACTTAGAAATAACTATTTTTTAAGAATGAAAAATTGTTGTTTTAACAATCTTTTTTTTTTTCTGTGTGGAGACTTTAACTTTTACATTAGGCAGTTCCAAATTCGTGTTCATGTGGGGCAAAACATCTACCTCAGTAGTATCCGTTGCTTACCAAATAATAAATATAGATTTCATTAATGGTAAAGCTACCAGTTTTTTTAGGAATAGCACTAGTAGCAACCGTATTTAACGTTGAGGACCCAGAAGAACTAACAGTAATTAGACCAGTAGCAACACCATTAATAGGTAAGGGATCAGAAGAAGGGCCAGTAGTTTGACCGGAATCCTTAACAACTTCGTCAAAAGGTACATCATTCCAAAAAGACGAAGATGATTCAAGAGGTTGAGTATCGGACAAAACTAATTTAGGTAGAGATTCTACTGCAGAAGGAGTAAATGTAAATGTAAGAGGAATATTTAAGTTTAAAGGCGCAGCTTTAATATTGTTCAATAATGCTTTGGATAGTACATTTGATGAGGTAGATTGTTCATCAATGCATTTGCACTCATTAAAAAATTTTACAAGCTGATCAAAGCTTGCTTGCGTAGCAGAAAAATTTTTTTGAATTTCGGAAAGATTTCTACGAGTTGCTTTTAGTAATTTGCACAAATCGATTGCAGAAGAGTTCCACTTTTCACAACACCAGCGAAGACCATTATTTTTCAAGATAATGTCCTGAATTCTACCGCTTATGCCAGCACATGAGAGATGAGCTACATTTTCGCATTGCCAGCAGGAAACAAAATGTTCAGTAATGGACTTTTGCATAGTGGAAAGGAATAGTTCATTTGAGACCATTTACTAAAAAAATATAGTTTAAAATATATCAATATTGTAACGAAACTTTCTGTATCTTATGACGATAATTTCAATTTCGATCACTGGATTGTGTAGCAATCAATAAAGTGGTTTATTTAAGTTACAAATGTCAATTTTTACACGGCACAATTGTTTATTTTACTGTTTATTTACATTGAAACTCTAATATTACAATTAGCACTTTATTAACTTTCAGTGGCACTGTATAGGCAACCTTTTCACTTTATTGCTTAAAATCAACTGAACTGCAGCACTCATGATCAACTTCTTTTATACCTGTATGAACGGTCTAGAATTGCAATAACGAAACATCTGGCAATATCTCGTTGATTCACCAAAAATTTCCTCAGCTAATAATTTCTTGATAGTAGGCATCATTGTTTTTATTGACATCTCGAACTGTCAGGTACTTTCGTGAAGTTTCTTTCCATTTATTTGTGCTAAAGGATTTTTTGTCACCCTGCCCTCCTCTTAAACTTGTTCGTCCCGAACAAGAGATTCACTGTCGCCCCCATATGGCGTTAGTCTTTCAATGTGTAACACTTTTAATTTACCTTTGTTACCGGGGTATTTTTGGATTCGATACACAACATCGTTAATCCTTGTGACGATCCGGAAAGGTCCCTCCCAATGAGTCCGTAATTTAGGAGACAAGGCTCGTTTTCGTTGTGAGTTGTGCAGTAGCACTAAAAGACCTTCATGAGCTATCGTAATTTTAAGCTCAACACATCACTGTGCCTACTCATATGCGGCATCCACAATTTACTAATTTTTTTGAATTAGGATATCTAATGAGTCATGAGTCGTTCGAAAATAATTCTGAGGACATTTTTATAGAAAATTTTATAAACTACAATATTGCGCAACAATATTTTTCTCTAAATTTAACCGTTAAAGAGATATTTGTAAAAAACCGTTTTTGGACGCCATTTTTTCAATATGGCGACGCGAACGAACACGACTCGAGGTAGCAAAGTTGATATTCAGAAAGAGCACATCGAAATCTATAAAATAACTCATTTGCAAAAAACTTTCCAGGCAAAACTACCAAACGACTGTACTATTTCAACAACTTAGAAATAACTATTTTTTAAGAATGAAAAATTGTTGTTTTAACAATCTTTTTTTTTTTTCTGTGTGGAGACTTTAACTTTTACATTAGGCAGTTCCAAATTCGTGTTCATGTGGGGCAAAACATCTACCTCAGTAGTATCCGTTGCTTACCAAATAATAAATATAGATTTCATTAATGGTAAAGCTACCAGTTTTTTTAGGAATAGCACTAGTAGCAACCGTATTTAACGTTGAGGACCCAGAAGAACTAACAGTAATTAGACCAGTAGCAACACCATTAATAGGTAAGGGATCAGAAGAAGGGCCAGTAGTTTGACCGGAATCCTTAACAACTTCGTCAAAAGGTACATCATTCCAAAAAGACGAAGATGATTCAAGAGGTTGAGTATCGGACAAAACTAATTTAGGTAGAGATTCTACTGCAGAAGGAGTAAATGTAAATGTAAGAGGAATATTTAAGTTTAAAGGCGCAGCTTTAATATTGTTCAATGATGCTTTGGATAGTACATTTGATGAGGTAGATTGTTCATCAATGCATTTGCACTCATTAAAAAATTTTACAAGCTGATCAAAGCTTGCTTGCGTAGCAGAAAAATTTTTTTGAATTTCGGAAAGATTTCTACGAGTTGCTTTTAGTAATTTGCACAAATCGATTGCAGAAGAGTTTCACTTTTCACAACACCAGCGAAGACCATTATTTTTCAAGATAATGTCCTGAATTCTACCGCTTATGCCAGCACATGAGAGATGAGCTACATTTTCGCATTGCCAGCAGGAAACAAAATGTTCAGTAATGGACTTTTGCATAGTGGAAAGGAATAGTTCATTTGAGACCATTTACTAAAAAAATAAAGTTTAAAATATATCAATATTGTAACGAAATTTTCTGTATCTTATGACGATAATTTCAATTTCGATCACTGGATTGTGTAGCAATCAATAAAGTGGTTTATTTAAGTTACAAATGTCAATTTTTACACGGCACAATTGTTTATTTTACTGTTTATTTACATTGAAACTCTAATATTACAATTAGCACTTTATTAACTTTCAGTGGCACTGTATAGGCAACCTTTTCACTTTATTGCTTAAAATCAACTGAACTGCAGCACTCATGATCAACTTCTTTTATACCTGTATGAACGGTCTAGAATTGCAATAACGAAACATCTGGCAATATCTCGTTGATTCACCAAAAATTTCCTCAGCTAATAATTTCTTGATAGTAGGCATCATTGTTTTTATTGACATCTCGAACTGTCAGGTACTTTCGTGAAGTTTCTTTCCATTTATTTGTGCTTAAGGATTTTTTGTCACCCTGCCCTCCTCTTAAACTTGTTCGTCCCGAACAAGAGATTCACTGTCGCCCCCATATGGCGTTAGTCTTTCAATGTGTAACACTTTTAATTTACCTTTGTTACCGGGGTATTTTTGGATTCGATACACAACATCGTTAATCCTTGTGACGATCCGGAAAGGTCCCTCCCAATGAGTCCGTAATTTAGGAGACAAGCCTCGTTTTCGTTGTGAGTTGTGCAGTAGCACTAAAAGACCTTCTTTGAACCCTTCATTATTTACTCGCAGGTTATACCGAGCTTTCATCTTGTCGCTAGCCAATTGAGTACGTCTCCTGTATATCAGCCAGTTCTTCTCTTTTTCGCGACATGTAATAGTCAGCATGGGTCGTTTCTGGGACAACGCTTACTCCGTACTTCAAATCTGCTGGAACCCTTAAGTCCGTACCAAAAATGGCTTTCGCTGGCGTGACTATAGTGGTATCGTGTATTGACGAAAGATAAGCTATCAGAAACATTGGTAGACGCTCATCCCATTCTTTTTGTCCTTTCTCGACAAACTTCTTCAGATGCTCCTCTAGAGTACGGTTGAACCTTTCGACCATGCCATCGGACTGAGGATGCAGTGCTGTGGTGCGTGTCTTCTGTATTCCAACCTCCTTAAAAAGTGCCGACTCAAAATTTCGACCTTGGTCGGAATGCAACTCAAGTAGAGCTTCATATCGACAAATCCAATTTTTGATATAAATGTCTGCCACTGTTTTTGCTTCTTGATTGGTAATGAGATATACTTCTGGCCACTTACTGAAGTAATCAATTACCACAAGGATGTATTTATTTCCTGTATTGCTGATTGGAAAAGGTCCAGCTATATCCATGGCTATCCTCTCAAAGGGAGCTCCAACGTTATCCTGATGCATTTTCCCCCGAGTTCGTCGCCATGATCCTTTAGCAATTGCACATTGGTCACAACGGCGGATCCAGTCAGTAACTGTTTCTTGGCATCCAACCCAATAAAACCGTTTCTTTATTTTCTCTGTGGTTTTTGTTATGCCCAGATGTCCTCCACTCAATCCATTGTGATAATCCTAGATTATTTCCTTAAATTTTGCCTTGTGAAAAACCAGTAGTTTTGAGCGAATTTTACGATCCTCACTTTCCCAGATTCTTTATGGGCAACCATCATACAACTCCAAACTTTGCCATTGCGCTCAGTATGCTTTACAGATTTGGCTTTCACTTGAGACTTCTTGCCACGCCGGTTTCCTACCCAGCTCCTTATAATGAATTATAGTTGCCAAATCTGTACCACTGCGCTGGTCCCATTGTATCTCCGCATTCGTCCACTTTTCTTCAGGCAAAATGTTCAAAAGACGCACATAAATTTTTACAGCTTTCTCTTTTTCTCGTCGCTCTCTTTCCAGAGCCAGTTTTTTACATTCTTCAGATAGACGTTGTTCTTTTTGCCGTTGACGTTCACGAATCTCATGACGGCGTCTTTTTTTCTTTGCGAAGCTCGCGTTCTTTTTCTGTTAAGCGTTGTCGTTCTCTTTCCTCACGTACTGAATTTTTCTTTTCAGCCTCCACCTCCATCCACGTTTTCAATATTGGGCGGCATGTTAATACAATCGTCACCTGAGTGAGGGCAACATTGTGTGCATCTGCGTCGCGTTCTGACTTAACCTCTGATCAATCTGCAGTGTATTTTGATTTATTGTCTGCGTCATCACCATTAACATATGCTCGAACTTTGACATATCTACAACTTCACCACTTGCCGCCGGTCCAGAAGCTTTCTCCACGTTCATCAATATTTACACCATCTTCTTCAATAGCATTTCGCAATCGCTGCTGCAATTCCAACTTTCTGTCAGCCGTTTGTAAATTCCGCGTTTCCAACTCTTTTTTAAATTGTTCAATTATTAGATCTTCAAACTTAACCATTTTATTATTTTTTTTTTTTAATTGATTGCTAATTCTTTTTACACAATCCCACTTCTGACACCAATTGTTCCGAAATTTCCTGTCTCTTATGACGATAATTTCAATCTCTTACAGTTTCCTGAGAGCAATCAAAAGCATTCACTTTATTTATTTATAAAATGGTTTTAAATTACAAATGTTAATTTTTACTCGGCACAATTGTTTAACCCAATCCCCGCCAGTGATGCCAAACGGCACAGTTAAAACGCATTACCCGAATGTTCACCAAAATCATTTTGTAACTTTTTCGCGCAGGCTTGTTGTTTTTTATGTGCGTAGAAATGTTTGATCTATCATTTGATGCATTCCATGCATAAATATTCCATCAACTTTTCAAGCGTGAGCGGAGAGGAAGATCATTGAAAAATTATTCGAAAAAAATCGATTATGGCATCGAGACGTCGGCGAGTTGCAAAAAATTATTTAGGGGAGGGGGGGGGGGCTAGTGTGGACTGGGGGCTAGTGTGGTCAAATTCAAATTCTCGCGCCGTTTTGAATTATTTGTTTCTGTTTTATATTTTTCAAGTTAGTATTTGCAGTCTGCATCACCAAAAAAAAAATTCATTTGTTGAAAGTTCAGCTTTCCATGATTACTTGACCGAACGTGTTTTACGCAGCAAAAAGTAATTTTTTGTTTCGAAATTTCAGTGATACTTTTAAACTAATTATTCTTCTGCTGTAGTGTTAATAGATAATACAACTTAAAATAGTGTTTATTTAAACCATTGAAATTATTTTTGAAGAACTTTACCGTAAGGTTAAAAAAAAAATATTTTTGTTTTAAAAGACATGAAGGGGCTAGTGTGGACAACTGAAATGGGGCTAGTGTGGACATGTCCGCAGCAGCTGAAATGACTCCAGAAATCGTCAGACCATTTCTAAAAGCCGTTCCAAGAGAGTACGTTACTAAAAAGAAAGAACGACAGATTCACGTATCCCGATTTACCGGATACCAGCGAAATTTACCGAAATGAAATAGTGGCAAAGCTGCAACAACCACAACAACTGTCGGAAACATCGCGATCAGCAAGATATATGAAGTTTGAAACAACATGGACAAAAAGTATTTTATATTGGTCAAATTGTCACGATCCACGGTTCTCAAGATTTCGACATTACGTTTCTAAAAAGAAAGAACGATAGATTCAAATATCCCGATATACCGGATACCAGCCAAATTCACCGAAATGAAATAGTGGCAAAGCTGCCACAAGCACAACGACTGCCGGGAACATCTCGATCAGCAAGTTATATGAAGTTTGATATAAATTTCTCCAAATATAATATGGGATAGCAGTTAATTTTTTATTTGTATTATTATTTGTGTTACATCATTATTTTCTTAAATAAACATGTATCTGAATTCTTTCTTTCAAGTTTCTTATGGTGTCCACATTAGCCCCCAGTTAAATCAATGGTTATCCACACTAGCCTCGTATAAGGTTCTAGTGTGGACAAATGTAAGCTCTTTTTAAAATAATTTAATAAAGCATTTATGAAAATAAAAAATCATAACTATTGATGCAATTATGAAGGCAAGAGGTATAAGTAATCGCTAAAAATTACTTTATTACAAAAATGATATATTTACATATATAATTTTGTAATTATATAAAAATTGTCCACACTAGCCCCCCCCCCCCTCCCCTATTTGTATTTCGATTTTGAAAAAAGTAATTATGCCAAATTGAAGAGTAATACAGTTGTTTCTAAAGTGCATTTATATTTTTCCATAAGTTGTTCCATACTAAGTGATAGGCCTGAATATATTTTAAGTGTGCCATATGGCATCACTGGCGGGAACCGCTTATGTATAGTTTAGAGGTAGACTAATTTCCATTTATTTCAATAATTCAATTCATAAATAATTTATATGGGGAAAATATCTACCTGGGGGGGTTTGAACACCAAAAAACCTACCCCGTGTGAATGGGCCTGGATGTTATATGAATTTTTCGAGCGTTTTTTTATGAAGATGTGCTGTAAATGATTGTGGATGCATCTAACTATTGGGATTATGCTTATCTTTGGTTACAATGCTTGTAGTTAATCGTGAAGATTATTGGATCATTAAAGCCACGATTTTCGAAATAGTTTCATTCAAATAAGCCGTTTTATTCACTTTACACTGAAAAAACACATTGATCCCTTTCACCCTGATCATCAGTTGATGAATCCATGATACCGTATTTCAGACTGCTCTCATGCAAACAGTTTATTCGAGCCAAACTTCTTCGATTTAGATACATTGCATGGTGTCTGAACACTCTTGGAGGGTATTTGGTGTCCTTTAGTATTTACCGAGGAAAGTATTGTTGTATTCACTTTGTGGCAGCTCTATTACAAATGATCAACGCCCTTCCTGACGACGTTCGTGTTCTCCTATTCCACTTTTACTTCGATAATTTATTAACTGGAATCCCAGTTTTAAATTATTTGCAAAGCCTAGGCTACAATGTAACGGGAACCATAAGAGAAAATTGCATTCCACACAACTGCCCACTTCCTGTAAAGACATCATGAAAAAAAAAAACCAAGAGGGCATATCAAATTTGCAGAGAACAAGGAATTTGACATCGCCATTGTAAAGTGGAATGATAATAATTGCGTTTTAGTTGCTTCTACTTCACATGGAAGAGATCTAAAATCGATAGCTACGCTCTTTTGTAGAACAGAATGGAAGCTATAATGATCAAAAGTCTAAAGGCAGTCGAACCATATAATAAATGTATGGAAGGAACTAATCGAATAGATCAAAATTTACGTTTTGATGGAATCGCTCATTACGTTGGTGAATGTGATCGACGTAAGTAGATGTAAATATAGACCGTGCAAAAACCAATTCTGAAACAGGTGTATAAGATGCAATGTAGATTTATGGGTTAGATGTTTCGTCAAATATCACACTACCGCGGATTAGTATGCTAACTTACCATTTTTATTCAAAAAATATGTATGCATACGTGTAAAAAATAGAATCTACATATACTTATATATAAAAATGACTGTGTGTGTGTCTGTGTGAAGCATTATCACTCAGAAACCATTCGTCCAATTGAGCTGAAAATTTGGAAATGAGTATATATTAGGTATGGGAATGTTTTTATGCTATACACGAAGTTTTCCGAAGACCACCCGAAGGCTTAATAGTCAAAACGAAGAATATCTAGGTACACTAGAGGGAAAATATCTATGGCAGGCTTTCAACAAGTTTTAATTGATAGTTTTTTGGAATACCCGAAGTTTGCCGAAGGTCACCCGACGGCTTCATAGTCAAAACGAAGAATATCTAGATATACGAGAGGGAAAAAATCTATGGCGGACTGTCAACAAGCTTTAAGTGATAGTTTTTTGTGACACCCAAAGGTGTTCGAAGGTCACCCGAAGGCTTCATAGTCAAAACGAAGAATATCTAGGTATACGAGAGGGAAAAAATCTATGGTGAACCATCAATAAACTTTAATTGATAGTTTTTTGGAACACCCGATGGTTCCCGAAGGTCACTTGAAGGCTTCATAATCAAAACGAAGAATATCTTGGTACACAAGGGGGAAAAAATCTACGGTGAATTATCAACAAACTTTAACTGATAGTTTTTTGTAATACCCGATACTTCCCGAAGGTCACCCGAAGGCTTCATAGTCAAAACGAAGAATATCTAGATGTACTACAGAAAAAACATCTAAGGCAAATTATCAACAAGCCTTAATTGAAAGTTTCCTGGGACACTCCAGCTATGCCATTGCCAATTTTTAAGATGGTTTGAAATGAAATTAACTTTCTCAAAATACCTAAATTTTTATTGGTGACGTGGCAGTGGCGTAAGTCAAAATTTTATCCCTGTACACCTTCTAAGCTATTGGGAAAAAAACAAAACAAACATGCCTAGCGAAGCGGGCAAAGAAGACTAGTTTTAAATAAAACTCAAAGTAAATTTTTTGCTAAGAGGTTTCCGCCAGTGATGCCATATGGCATCAGGGCACCATGGAAAAATGAGGCGTGGTCGCTGAAAAAGCTAACCGGATTTGAACTCAGAAACCTTCTTTTACCCCCCAAATAAAAATTCACCATCAAATTCAAAAAAATAAGTGCTGGCGGGGAATGGGTTAATTGTTTAGCACTTTATTTACTTTCACTGGCACTGTGTAGACAACCTTTTCACTTTATTGATTAAAATCAACTGAACTGCAGCACTTATGATCAGCTTCTTTTAAACCTGTATAAACGTTCTAGAATTGCAATAACGAAACATCTGGCAACATCACGTTGATTAAAAAAAAAATACCCTCGGCGTATAATTTCTTGATAGTAGGCATCATTGTTTTTATTGATATCTCGAACCGTCAAGTACTTTCGTGAAGTTTCTTTCCATTTATTTGTGCTAAAGGATTTTACGTCACAATAAGTAATAATTTGGAATTAAGTTAAAAATTCTTTTAATTTTAAAATAGCAAAACTTTTATAGTTTTGCTTATAAAACAAAAACTAATAAGAGGATTCTCAAGTTCTATATCTTAAATTAAAGGTTAAGACATGACCAACTGTTGATGTAAAATTCCAGTCCTTCCTTGTAGTATCCCTTCGGACAGCACTTCTTCTTCCACTTTTGTTCTTAAATTTTATAATACTTCACTGATTTCTTCCGTTTGATTTTTTATTTTGGACCAACATGTCCTTTTAAAAAACGCTTATAAGTTCTTATTGCTCTACTAGATAGGTTAGGTTCGGTTAGGGTGGCGGCCATACTGCCACACATAGACCACAAGGGTACATAGTGATACCACAATCTCTCTTATTGAAATCTATTCATAAACTCTGGTCCTTTCAGTATGATGTTTGTCCAAACTGCAGGATCCTGTCAATCCAGCGAATCTTTACATGTCACTTAGGTGAATTTTAGTGAGATCCTTTAAGGAGTTGAAGAACGGCTGTCCAAAACATTTTAGCCTAGTTCTTGCCAAAGCAGGACACAGACATAAAATATGTTCAATTGTTTCCTCTTCTTTAAGCATGTGACAGTTTCTGCACCAGTTGTTCGAGACAATGCCCAATCTAAAGGCATGATGCCCAATTCGACAATTCTGGTCAGTAAACTACACTCACTCCGCGTATAGGATAGCATATATCTGGAATATTCTGCTTTGTGAAAACGAGGCCAAAGATGCTTTGTTATAGCGCTAGTAGGGGATTGTTCCCAACGTCTGTTTGCCACTGTTAGCAATTGAGAGTTCTTCAAAGAGAAGAAATGTTGAAGCGCGGCTGGATTTTTAATGGGTTGAGCTTCTAGAAGAGCTCCATTTTTTGCTAATAGATCTGCCTTTTCATTTCCTAAAATTTCGCAATGCGATGGCACCCACTTTAGAGATACCTGATTTTTTTCGCTGAGGTAAGTTAAATCAGTATAACATTGAAAAACTGTCTTTGATTTAAAACAGTCTGATTTTAAGGCATTTAAGGCGGCTTGACTATCGACGTACAAAGCGATTTCCTTATTGTTTACTTTTTCTTTAAGGTAGTCGACTTGTTCTTCGCGTAAGTTGGAGACATAGAAGTCTGCGCCAACCCCATTTTCTGATTTAGAGCCATCTGTGTAAGCGTTTATAATTTCTGCTGGATCGTCACCTCGAGCGTTCCAGAATTCTCTAAATGGGAATGTGACCAAAAAACTTTTCTCCATAGAAAGTTTGGGAACCATGTAATCAGTAATAATACTCTGGATGTTACCTATGTTACTGTGCCTATAAGGTCTATATTGGAAGCCCCCGATTTTTTAAGCCTAAGTATAGTTTTGTAGTCCACTCCTTTGGCGAAAAGATCGATAGGCAACAAAAGAAGTATAGCGTTTAAGGATTCTGTAATCTTTCTAGTTTCTTTTGTATGTATGCTGTGCTTAGCGCTGTCCACCACACATGTATTGCGTACAATAAAATTGGCCTAACTATTGCAGTGTAGATCCAGATGGTAATTTCAGGGTCAAAGCCCCAAGTGATTCCGTAGAATTTTTTTACAAGCAAAGAATGCACCATATGCCTTATTTATACGATTTTCTATATTGGGTTTCGAGTTTAGTTTGCGGTCTAGAACTGTTCCTAAAAATTTTGCTTCATTAGATAGAGTTAAATTGATATTATCAAGAGAAATATTTCTGAAGACAGGAACTTTATGTTTCCATGTAAATAATACCAGCTCTGTTTTTACTAGATACTACGATAAAGACTTAAGCATTCCACCCCGATTCTTAATTCACTTACTCTATTTATTAATTATGCCCGATAACCAGAACGAGCTTTTCTTTTGGTGAGATGAGCTTTTCACCTTGTACCATATTAAAGCTCGTTTCGGGAGAGAGTCGTTAACGCTGTGAGTTTGTATAATTACATTAAACTCCAAGTTGCAATTTGTCACATACAACCATTTACGCAATAATCGTTATTTTGCTTAGTTGAATTGTTCGATCTATTAACCCGCTTAAGCAAAAGAATATCTTTTGGTTTCATTGAACCAATTATTACGTAAGCATTTTGTTTTTAAGGTGACCAAGTTTTTATTGTTGTTTAGCAAACTCACAACACAACATTTCATAATAATATGGTTTTTACATAAAATCTCAAAAATTTAATACAAAATGCGAACTTTAAACTTTGAGGTGCCATAAAATGAAAAAAAAAAAACATTGATACACATACATATTTAGTAAAATACTTGTCTTTTTATTTTTTATAACCTACCAGAAAAACACTACGAAACCCTAGGAACAAAAATGTTTCTTCATTTTGTTGAACTGTTGTTACATACGCCAAAACCTATGACTGAACCAAGTGGTTTGAAACAAAAATTGTGACCGTCCATCGGGAAGGTACCTTATCTTCACTCATAAAATTTAGCAGTACAGCTAAAAATAAGAGATAGGGTTAATTTTACCAGTTTTCAGCTTAAGGTGGAAATCAGTGCTTAGACATGTACTGAACATTTTACAACTGATGTGCGGTCTTGCCGAACCTCTACCATGTAAAAATTGATAATTGTACTCGATATCTACAAACTTAAGTTTTTAATTTTACGATCTCAAAATGCCATAACTCAGTAAATTTTTGGAATTTTCCATTGATTTTTGATTTTGATTTTTCAAAAAGTGGAGAGTCCATAATTATATGTATGTATACAAAGTGAACTTTAGGTGAATGGCCAAAATTTGGTCACCGGCGATACTACATAGAATAATTAAATTTGGAACAACCATCATATCGACGCATGATACGAAAAGTAGGATGATTCAATTCTCCTACGAAAAGTAGGTTGTTTTATATTCTTGGACGAAAAGTAGGACGTTTCAAACTTATTTGGACGAAAACTAGGTTGTTTCATTTTTTATGACGAAAACTAGGTTTCTTCGAAGTTTTGTGTATAAAAGTAGGACGTTAAAGGTTTTATGACGAAAAATAGGTTGTCTGAACATTTTGGACGAAAACTAGGACGTTTCGATGCTTTGCGCGAAAACTAGGTTGACGTTGATTCTTGCAGCGCATTTTTGGCAAAAACTAGGGTGTTTCTTATTTTGTTACATCAATTTCCTAATGTAAATGAATTATTAATATCAGGTATCTTCTCTTCTTATACGAGATAAAATTGTATGTACTTATGTACTTATGTACCTATGTACTTATGTATGTATGTTTGGAACGGGCAAAACTTTTTCTCGAAAACGGCTACAGCGATTTTAATGAAACTTCGGATAAAGTTAGACATTAGCATACAACGAAGAATGAGCTAGGTTTGAACTTTGTAAATGCTTACCAGGGGGCGTGGCATCGCATTAAATTTTAAATTTGATATGGCCATAATTCGCAAACCATACAAGGTATTTGAATGAATTTTGGTGAGCGGGTATGGCTTAATAATATCTTGTAACAAACAAAAAGTGGGGGGGATAGAAAGAGTGCCACGCCCACTTTTCAGCCCTTGAAAATTTTGATTCAATATTACTCGAAAACGACTCCAACAATTTTAATGAAAATTTAGGGGATGTTACTTATGCAAACAGGTATTAATATGTTATATGCGGTTATATTGGGAAAACTCGTTGAAGGGCGTGGCACAGCCCACAAAAATATAATGCGCTATAAAAAGAAAACTACTAAAGCAATCTTTCTGAATTTAACTGTAGGGAATCTACTTGCTACGTCTACCTACGACCTGAAATTAGGCAAAATATCAAAACTGCGCGTGGAACCTCCCATACAAGTAAGACACATTAAATGCTATTTCTCGCAAATGATGCAACATATTTTGATGAAATTTTGTATGCGGATCTGGATCAAGAGTATCTAAAGCATAAGAAAAAGAAGGCTTTGTTTAATAATTGCCACGCCCACTTTTTTATCAAAATAAAAATTTTGGTTAATAACTCAGGCACAAAAAAAAAATGGAATGAACTGTTTAATTCTTATACGTTGAATCCGTCTTCATCAGCAGAACTGTCATTATACCTGCAGGATTTTGAAATATCCTTGCTTGAAGTTGAAGAAAACGCGTAGCTGCAAGAAAAGGTGAAATTCTTTTTTATTAATAGCATCGAACAGTTACACTCTTCCTTATCCAAATATCCTTTCGGATTTTTCCAATAGGATTCGTATTTTCCGAGTTATGATCCCTTGAAGATAAGATATGAGTATTTTATCTTCGTATTGAGTGAAACTTTTTGAGTTATTATTCTCTATACAGAATTTGTTATCTGAGTAGAGGAAGTTAGATGGGCTTAAAAAATGGGTCAGCTAAGAGACATTAGTAAAAATACGTGTTTTGAAAGACACATAATTTTGATATCCCTACCTAATGAGACGCAAACCTATTTGGTGATATACTGTGCACAGCTAAAAATGTAGACGGTGGGTTAGTAACTAGATAAATACTTAACTTAAGAATTGGATAATACTTATGTCTTATAGATCATATTAGAATTAAGAACTAACAAGTAATTCTTATCCAGTTGAATAGTTTGGAAAGCAGAAATGACCGATTTTAATGATCTAAGCTAATCCTATTTGTGTGTTAGTGTGGTTGACAAATTTTTACACCCGCTTATGATATGATCCACCTTATTTTTTTGTCGTTCAATATGAAACATCCTATGTTTCGTCTAAAAGTTTAACACAACCTACTTTTCGTAACAAATTATGAAACATCCTACTTTTCGTAAAAAAGTTTGAAACGTCCTACTTTTCGTCCAAGAATGTAAAACATCCTATTTTTCATAAAAAAGTATGAAACATCATACTTTTGCTTAAAAATTCTGGAACGTCCTACTTTTCGTCCAAGAATATAAAACAACCTACTTTTCGTAGGAGAATTGAATCATCCTACTTTTCGTACCATGCGTCGATATCGTGATGACATTTTCCAATAGAAAATTTTTTTTTATTTTTTTGCATATTTAAAACTAGGGAATGCAATAGGTTGGAAAATCAAAAAAGCTGGTCAAAATCGAAAAATAAAGTTGTTGTTTTTGCACTTTTAATTGTTAGTAATGGTAGAATATTATCCACTTTGCTCGTTTCAGTGCTCAGAAAGACCTTTGTGCCTAAAAAACTCTTCTCGTTTGAGTTTGAAGTTCACCTATTCTTGCGAAGAATTTTTTTTATTTTTTTTAATATAAAGCGTAAACAAGTGAAAAAATAACTTCTTTTCATCTTTTTGCAATGAATCGAAATGGAGTCTCTCAGTGAATGTTTATTTAATATGTTTCTTAAATCCAAAGCGTTTTATCTCGTTCAAAGTTTATGTAAATAGGCAGCTGTTTCGTGAAAATGTATACCAGGGCCGTGTTTAGGCATAGCCTACATAGGCTACAGCCTAGGGGCCCGCGCCACAAAGAGGATCGAAGCAAAAAAAAAAAAAATTTTATGTAGCATAGAATAAAAAATTTTGAATAAAAATTTAATTTACTTTAATTCAAAATTTTTATTTTAATACAGTAGTGCACATTTTTTGGTTTACTCTCGCGAAAGAAGTTTCGCTTCAAACATATTTACTACACATATTTTCTAATAATTTTGGCTATGGCGAGAGGTGTCAGTCACAAATGTTTCAGTACACAGAGCATCTAGTGGAGTCGGGAGTGAAATTTTGTTTCGAGAAAAGATTTTAGGCTGTGATATAATAACATATCTCAGTTTTAGGAATTGTGTTTTTCTGCACAAACTGATCCACTTGAAAACGCCAGCATACTTGTTTGAAAAGTTACAATTTAGCCAGTCTCTAAGGACTCAGATGCTTATAATACCTAGGTTCAATTACTTGAACTCTTCAAGATTATTTTTCATCAATGCCATTCGACTATGGAATTCTTTACCAAGTCAGTGCAGAAGTATTCATGAAATAAGGAATTTTAGGCTATCCATATTTAACCATTTGTTGTAATAGGATAAGTAACCATTTTTTCATATCTTTTTCCATGTCTTGTTAAAATTTAAATTTAAAAAAAAAAAAAAAAAAAAAAAAGTATTATTAACCCTGCTGTTAGGTTTGGACCATTTTGGTCAAATTTTTTTTTCTTTCCTTTCTATCTTTTCAACGGTAAAACATATCGACTTGAAACGTCAGCTCACGTGGTTTTTTTCTAAATCAATGTTTTTATTCAAATAATTAAGTGTCTAACATAAATTGGAAGGGAGAAAAATAAACAGTTACAAATTTTATGTTAAGGACCATTTTGGTCCATTGTAATTTTTTATTTATTCGCTTCTATGCAGGATGTACAAACAATTTTTCAGCTTAGTTTGCAAATAAATTTGCTGCAGATAACACATTTACTATCGCATTTTGATTTGCAGCAACCACAAATTCCACGTTTTCTAGCAGGTGGGTTTCTTGTATCACTTGTAGAAGCTACGGGGTCTGTGGTAGATGCTCTTACCTCAGCCAATAACTTTGCTGAGAAATTTTGTTTGGGTATGTTGGTTCGTTTCATCATATGTTCTTTGGCCAAAGAAAGTGCCAATAGTCGTAAAAATTCTGGTCGCTTACGATTTTGATCACTGGATGCCCACGAATCATCGATTTCAGAAAACAATATAAGCGCATTCAATGCTGATATATCTATCATATTTGCAAAAACAACATTCGGCCATCGATTTGTTTTGCGTTTAGTACTGTAGTAGCCAATCTTTTGGTCGACAGTATCTACGCCAAAAGCTTTTGCGCCAAATCAAACGACGAAAAGAAATTATCAGCCGTGATATTTTGACCTTTCAAACCTTCAGTCAAGTCCAATACGATGCGCTGTCCTTGGTTTTTCTCAGGCTGATCATTTCTTTGTTTTCCTAAATATGGCTGTATCTTCCACACATAACTTGTTTTAGAGTCAACAGACAACCAAAATTTTAAGCCATATTTGGCAGGTTTTGAAGGCATATATTGTCTGAAAGAGCATCGTCCTCTGAAAGACACCAGTTGTTCATCAATAGTAACATTTTCATGGCAGTTGAAACTCATTGAAAGAATGCCTTCCCAACGATTCCACAAATCACGTATAGGAGCAAACTTATCGGTGATTTGCATTTGTCTTCGGCTCATAACATCATCGAACCGGAGCGCTCTTGTAATCATTTGAAAAGTATCCTCAGACATAATTGCACGGAATATAGGACGACCAAAACGTCTATCAAACAAACCATGTATGTCTTCGTTTTTGCCGCTGCCATATAACAAATAAATTTGCCTACTCTTTTACTGAACCAAAATAAAAAATCTGTATAAATATACATACCGACACACACCAGCAAGAACAAGTACTGCAATATAAGCACGCAAAGTGGCTTCATCAATGTCTTTCCATTTACCCTCGAATTTTACTCTGCCATACATATTGGTATTTTCAATAATTATTTTTTCTAATGGTGGTGGAAAAAACAGTAAAAAAGATGAAAGAATATCTTGGCACCTGGATACAGCAAATCGAGTTGGTCCTGGCTGTATTGGAATAATATTTTCAGAACGAGTTCCAATAGAACAGGGTAAGGGAACAGCACTCCATTGCATTTTATTTTTTGCAATAAACAATGGATCTACAGTGCTAGCAGCAGCCACATCTTCTTCACTATCTGTTTCAGAATCACTTGATTCGGTATTTTCAAATTCAGTATTTTCTTCTAAAATACTTGAATTTGAAATATCCGAGGCACTGTCATTTAGGATTTCAGCAATAGCATCGGTGTCCAAAAAACGTCGATTTTCCATTCTAACAAGAAATAAACACAACACAACACAACACAAACAAGACACAAACTGAACTGCAACTAATGCAAACAATTTACACGACTGCATCACAAAATAAAATCAGGGGAATCACAAAAACACAAAAAAAAAAAAACACACACACACATGTCTGCATGATAAAATGCAAAAAGGGGACTCACACAAAAAACACAACTTATTGAATGTCAACAGTAACTTGAATAGCTGATTTGATGGCATAACAAAACAAAATTAGGGGAATCCCACTATTGGCTTTCAAATTTAATTTGTATGAAATATAATAACAAACATTCAAAACAAAATGAATAGCCCAAACGATTTGTTAAGCATACAAATATAACTTTTAGTGAAAATATTTGTTGCCAAATACTTAATTGAAATAAATAAGTATAAAAAATAGACTTACGCCCCTTGTTTTCAAAAAAAATTGGTATAGACCAAAATGGTCCGTTAACCTCGAATTCGTAAGTTTTTTTTAACCTTACAGCAGGGTTAAGATTATTTAATATCAAATGTTTCATATTGCTTAACCAATTACACTTTGTATTATAAAAGAACATAGTTCTTGGTATACACATAATTTTATCTCCAAATAAATAAATAAATAAAAAAAAATAAATTGAAAGTTACTTTCGATAACTTTAAAAAGTTAATAAGTGATAAATAGGGCTAATACATGCATACTTGCCCGGGAAAATGACCTAATGTACAATAGAAATGAGTTTTTTGTAATTTTAAAATGTTTTGAAATTCTATATCTTATGGAATTAAATGTAGATTAATTTAAAAAACAAATTTATTTAAAACTATTAATCTTCAAGGTATGAAGCCGATCGCAAAGTTAGGTAAAAATATTTTATGTTTTAATTTTTTCCTTAATTGCTAGTTTATTAAGTAAACATTTTTGGAGTCGCTGAACATGAAAATCGCATTTATTAGAAAAAAATTTTCAAAAATCTATAGGTAGGGGAAGGTGGGGAATAGTGGGCCACGTTTTTATTTTGTTAAATATCTTCAAAAAAAAAAATTTTGAAAATGGTATGTTATTCTACATGAAGTGAGGTAACTTTTGACTATTACACTTTTCAACAATTCTTTTGTTTTTTCCGGCTTTTCGTGGTTTGAAAAAAATTAGTGTTTTTGCGATTTTCAAATATTTTGGGGAATCGTGGGCCACCGCCGTAATTAAGTAAAAATCAAACAATTATGATGCAAAACTTTATTAAATTAGTTGAAATTACAAGTAAAGTTATTTTAATCGACAAAATGAAGAAGAATAATAGCGTGGCATGATAGCTGAAAATTAAAAAAGAAATAGGAAAATTTGATACAAAATATGTATTTATTATTTAATTTATTGATTCACAGCCTCCATTTTGCACAAAACATCATAAACACAACATACAAATGAGTATTGATACGAAAACTGTCAAAACACGGGTGGCCCACGAAGTGGCTCACGCTTCCCCACAAGCTACTTTTTGCAAAACAACGGCGTGTAATTGACTTGTTGAAGTGTCATGCAAAATTACTTTTGTATGTTGAAAGGCAAAGGTCTAACGATAATAAAAAACATATTTACCTGTGTTTTGTCGTAGCAATTCGTCCAAGAATGATGGAAATCAAACACGTAAAAAAAGTTTTGCAGATACTTTTTTTTGGGCGAGTATTGTACAAAGCAAATAAAACGCGTACGTTTGTCAACAACCAATGTAAAAATAAGTTTAGAGAAAACGATTACAGTTGCATTTAACTATTTATCTCGACATAGGTACTGCCAAACGGTGGCGGTGTCTCACGATTCCCCACTTTCCCCTACTAGTTGCTAAAAAAAAAAAAAAATATTTTTAAAACTTTGCAGGCAAAATAGATTAAAAAAGCCTTCTATATCTAATTTTGTTAAACATTTCGATCGGTCATAGCTCATTTTGTTCATAATTAAATTTAAAAAAAAAACAAAGCTTTTAGATTTATGCAGTTTTTAAAAAAGGTTAAATAACGAACGGTTTGTTTTTGTCGGTGCTGAATGTGAATCTGGCCTCAGAAACGGTCTATCACGTATGGTAACCTAAAAGTTCAAAAAACATGACTTTTGATGCTATTAAATGCATCATTTAGTACTATTTTTCGTCTTCAAGATGAACTAAAAAGCGGTTTTAAATCATTTTTCTGGTAAAAGTCTTGATCATTTGAAAATTTCACCATAAAAGTTAAAAATCGTATGTGGTCATAACTTTTTAAAGAAAAATCACACAAGACCCTTCATAACTTATTTTGAAAACAAAAAGGTGTACTAAATGATGCATTTAATAGAAAAGAGCAAAACAATTTCGTACGTCTTCTATACATAATCATACAAGATCAGTTCATAGCTCATTTTAAAGAAGAACAGAACTAAATAAAGCATTTAATAAGAAATAGCCAAAAAATTCCATGCGTCCGATATAGACCTGGTCACGGGGCAAATTTTTAAGGTCCGGCCCGATACTACCATATTATTACATATTCAGGCTTTTTTATAATTTAAAAAAATTTTAGCTTATTGAAAAACCAAAAATTATACATGAAGTGCTTATTTCAGTTTTTTGGTCGAATCTAATAAGACGATTTGCTTGGTTCGGTCATTCTTATAGTCACATTTAAAAATTATTTTACATATTTTTATGTACGAACAAAACTTTTTCCAAGCTTATGCTTCTCAACCTTCCCGTGATTTACGGGCCTCTTATTTTCGAGCTTTTTTGTAAGGCCTGGCATAAAATTCGATTTATGCTCTTCGAAAACTACAAAAAATTCATTTCTGCAACAAAATTTTAAGATAGTTCTGCACGGTATTCATTTCTAATTTTGTTGAACATGCACCGATTTTAATCCGACAGGGCTCATTTGGTTTGTAATAAAATTTAAAACAAAACCAACACATTAGTTTTTTCCGGCCTTTCCCCAAAATTTCTTTAGTCCCCCGTTAACCCTCAAAATCGGATAAATTCAATAAAACTGTTCTAAAATGCTTAAAAATGGAAAGTTATGCTATTCATGGGGTTCTCTAGATTGCTGAATCCAAATATGATGTTGGAAAATGAAAAAACTCAAAATGGCGCCCGGAAAACTGCGTACATACCCATTTTAAGCACCAAAAATGGGAAAAAATCGTTACAGGGGGTTTTAGCCCAGAAGTCTTGTTGCATTGAATGAATTTATACGGTCGGTGTGGGATATTGTTTTTTATACTATAAAAAGTAAAGTTTACCAAAAATTTTTTTGTGTTTTTGATTTGTTTATTATTTAAGCAATAACTATAAAAAGTTAATGCAACACAAAATTAAAAATATTTGTAACATTTTGCAAACCATAGTTTCTAAACTAATTTGAGGTCGCTGAGCACGAAAAACGCATTTATTTTTTTTTTCTTTGGGGTCGTTCCCGAGTTATTCGATATTTTATATTTTCGAGATTATAGCTTCATATGCATCAATATATTTCTATGACGCCAAGTCCGATCAATTTTATTTTTCCACGTTTACAAAGAGTGATTAATGGCGCTTCTAACAAGTATACCAATGATTATGCTGCGAACAAAATTGACTGAGTTATAGCAGAAAAAAGTTTGAAATTTCACAAATTTTTGAAATTTTTTACATCAACTTCAAATGAAACATTTGACTAAAACAGTAAGGTGCAATTTATTCCGGTATGGAGTTGTCACCATTCTGATTTGAAATTCTGGTAAAATTTATGAGAAATAAAGTAGCAAGTACTATTTTTTTTCTCCGTGTGGTGACAAAAAATTCAATTGGAGTTACAAGAGACAATCCTATACTTTCAGATGGGGCCCGCACCACAAGTATAGCCTATGGGCCTCCAAGTCCTAAACACGGCCCTGATATATACACAAAAAAATTGTTGAAGTGGTTTTTAATATGATGAATGTTATAGTATTCACGGCCATCCGTCTAGTTTCTACATGCATCTTATTCAGGGTACATTTTTCTATAAGCCTGTAAAAACATTAGCTGCCCCGAGGTACCTCTGAAAAAGATATTAGGACTTTTGTAAAGTATTTCATTTTCGTAATAATTGATCCCAGAAACACAACTTTAGTAGATAAAGATGCTGTTCAGCATATTTTGACCGAAATTTCGGATGTGACATTTTGTGTTACAAAAATTAATTTCATATTTCCAATCAGCGACCTCGAAAACCCCAATAACTCTCTTCTTATTGATTAATATAGTTTTGCACTAAACGGTTCGTCATTGTGGGTCCACCATTTCGTAAATTATATTTCAGATTCATTATAAGCAACATCTGAAACTCCCATGAACCGTTTTTGGTGGTAATAAATGCAGCTTAGCAGTATTTAGTCCACCATTTTGGATCCGCCATTTTGTTTTTTTTTTTGAAAATAGATTTCAGATTCGTAATAAGCATCATCACAAAACTAAAACTACCGACTTTCGTGAGAATATATTTGGTTAAGCATTATTTGTGCACTATTGTGGATCCGCCATTTTGTTTTTTTAAAAATGGATTTCGGATTCGTAATCAGCATAATAAAAAACCCCTTATTACCGACTTTCAGAATTTTGGCCAGCTTTTTCGATTTTCCGACCACTGTGCGGTGCTAAATATCGATTCCGGTATTCGGTATTGAAATATTTTTCAAAACCGCGATGCCGGTGTACACCGGTATTCTTCACAACATAATAAAAATGGAATAAAACAAAGGTTGAAAGGCAGTCCGCGGAGCATAGATTAAAGATCTGGTTCAGTATTAAAGAAACATGTATTCATCTTTACGCTAATATTTCCAACAGAAGAAAAAACCTTTTCAGATTGCACACCCTTTGGTGGAATCGAGAGCAATTTATTATAAATTAGATATTTGATATTTTCATTTTCGAAATAACTCAGCTCTTGTCTCACGATTCTGGTATCGTTAATACCGGTATTGCATAGTCTATTTACAACATTTGTAACTATTTCGTTTTTTTTTTAGAACAACTGGATAGGATTGAAGAAGGAATGGATCAAATCAATGCTGACATGAAGGAAGCAGAAAAAAATTTAAGTGGCATGGAAAAATGCTGTGGGATTTGCGTGCTACCGTGTAACAAGTAAATACTTCGTTAAATAATAAAAATGACTTTCCTCAAACGTTTATTTACAGGAGCCAATCGTTCAAAGAAGATGATGGAACTTGGAAAGGAAATGATGATGGAAAAGTTGTCAATAATCAACCTCAAAGAGTAATGGATGATAGGAATGGAATGATGGCTCAAGCTGGTTATATTGGGAAGTAAGTCAATTGCACATATTAAATTTATAAAAAAACTAGTGGTCCCGGCAAACGTTCTTCTGCTCTTTTTCAATAGGTGGCGCGATGAGTTCGATTTATCATTTAAACAAATTTTTTCCTATAGCGCGCGCAGCAACCTCATGAGCGATCCCTGCAATTTTTTGCAAGGCTAATGGTTGACACTATTAATTTTTGGGCAATTCTCAGGAACCTCTAACCTATATATGTCAAAACTGTAAGTTGTAATTACTCAAAACAGTAATGATTTTTTGTGAATATTGGCCCGCGCTCATATTGTTCAAACATTAACAAGTATGTGCATTAAATTTTTTTGTAGAAACATATGGAATTCACGCCAATTTTGAGCTCGACGTGCTACCATGTACAGAGGTTACATTTGAATGTCAAATGTCGCTATAAACTCTGGAGACACATTTAATATGAAATTATATATTATATAATAATGTATAATAATGTTATTTAGGATTAAGATTTTTAAACTTATTTTAGTCTCCTAAGAAGATAAGATTCAATAAATAAATGAAGTATTAAAAAAAAAAAAAAAAAAAAATGCACATGGTAGCACGTCGAGCTCAAAATTGGCGCGAATTCCATATGTTTCTACAAAAAAATTTAATGCACATACTTGTTAATGTTTGAACAATATGAGCGCGGACCAATATTCACAAAAAATCATTACTGTTTTGAGTAATTACAACTTACAGTTTTGACATATATAGGTTAAAAGTTCCTGAGAATTGCCCATTTATGTACCAAGTTTAATAGCAAAAGCTGCTATTCCTACAGAGATATAGCATTTAAAGTCGTTTTTTTGTGTGACAGATGCAACACCCCCTTGCTCAATCCACTCTTCTTTTTGCACGTTGATTGGTAGTAAAAACATGTATCCACTAGGCATGCGCTTATTTTACGATTTTCTGATTTTCGTTCGTGCCGCCCCCTGAAATCCTTCTAATGGTCATAAAAACAAATACTATGAAGTTTCACGGCGATCGAATAACGATAACCCGGCCCGCAAGAGAGGTCAAGGTCAAGTTGAGGTTTCAGGCAAAAAATAATGAAAATTTTTCTTAAACTTAATTAAATTAGTCAAAGCATAATTTTATCTTATAGCAAATTGAAATGCCTTTCTAACAAGCTATAAATGTTTAAAATCGGGTAATTAATACGAATTCTATGAATTTTTCTTTTATCGACATTAGCAAAATTGCCGCAAAATGCTATTCTACTACTTATGGTATTTTGCGGCAATTTTGCTAATGCCGTAAAAGAAAAATTCATAGAATTCGTATTAATTACCCGATTTTAAACATTTATAGCTTATTAGAAAGGTATTTCAATTTGCTATAAGATACAATTATGCTTTAACTTATTTAATTAAGTTTAAAAAAAATTTTCATTATTTTTTGCCTGAAACCTCAACTTGACCTTGACCTCTCTTGCGGGCCGGGTTATCGTTATCCGATCGCCGTGAAACTTCATAGTATTTGTTTTTATGACCATTAGAAGGATTTCAGGGGGCGGCACGAACGAAAATCAGAAAATCGTTAAATAAGCGCATGCCTAGTATCCACGTACCATGTTTTATAACAAAATCTGCAATACCTGCAGAGGTATAGCATTTTAAATGTTTTTTTTTTTTTTTTGTATGGGGGCTACAGCTCCCTCTGACCCGATCGCCCTTTAACATAGCTATAAACCACCTGCAGTACAAACCAAATACATAGTGCGAAAATGGTAACGATCGGTTAAGCGGTTTCAAAGTTCCCAATGGGGAATGGAGCGCATCAATAGCGCTTCTGAAGCGCTCTAAAGCAGCAGTGAAGCGCATCTCTCTCGTTTCCAAAAGCGCTGAAATTAACATTGGCATGTCATTGGAACGAAGCGCTCCGTTCTCGCTACCAGAAATGCTCTTTGAATGCGCATCGCTCTCGCATCCAGAAATGCTATTTGGATGCGCATCGCTCTCTCATCCAGAAATGCTCTTTGGAAGCGCATCGCTCTCGCATTCAGAAATGCTCTTTGGATGCTTTTTGGATGATAATAAAAATATTTAAAAAATTAATTTTTAATTGAAATTTTACGTCTTTTGCCACAAAGCCTCATATCAGACTCTTATTTTTTTTGATGTAGTTATAATTATTTTTATTTTACTAAGGGCCAATTTCACAATGTTCAGTTAAGCCTAAACTAGAACTTTAACTGAAACTTTGACATTAAATTTCATACAAAATTTTTATTTATCTGGAAGTTAAATTTTAACTGAACATTGTGAAAATGGCCCTAAATTAATTATAATTGAAAAATTGCAAGTTGAAAATCTTTTGTGTTAGGTCTGGGCCGGAGTCGAACCGAGGACCTCACGGTTGCTACAACTCTCAATCGCAGTGCCAGTCGTTAGACCACCACTCCATCCTTGCGCTCTTACGAAGCTGACTTATTGACTTATTTTGTTTTGTGCGTAAATACGTGACCGAAAGTGCTTCGATCTCGCTACCAGAAATGCTCTTTGGATGCGTATCGCTCTCGCATTCAGAAATGCTCTTTGGATGCGCTTCGCTCTCGCTACTTATAGCGCAGAAAATATGCGCATACAAATCAGCTCTTTAGATACGAGAATGACGCGCATCGCTATTGCATCTTGGGGATGCGCATCGAAATTTTCTGTTGGGTTATAAGGCGACAAACACACGCACACTACAATTTTATATATGAACCCAACAGAAAATTTCGATGCGCATCCCCAAGATGCAATAGCGATGCGCGTTCTTCTCGCATCCAAAGAGCTGATTTGTATGCGAATATTTTCTGCGCTATAGGTAGCGAGAGCGAAGCGCATCCAAAGAGCATTTCTGAATGCGAGAGCGATGCGCATCCAAAGAGCATTTCTGGTAGCGAGAGCGATGCGCATCCAAAGAGCATTTCTGGATGCGAGAGCGATGCGCATCCAAAGAGCATTTCTGGTAGCGAGAACGAAGCGCTTTCGGTCACGTATTAACGTACAAAACAAAATAAATCAATAAGTCGTCTTCGTAAGAGCGCGATGATAGAGCAGTGGTCTAGCGACTGTCACTGCGATTGAGAGTTGTAGCAACCGTGAGGTCCTCGGTTCAACTCCGGCCCAGACCAAACACAAAAGTTTTCAACTTGCAATTTTTCAATTAGAATTAGTTTAGAAAAATAATTATAATTACATCAAAAAAAAAATAATAATAGTCAGACGTGTCTTTGTGACGAAAGACGTAAAATTTCAATTAAAAATTAATTTTTTAAATATTTTTATTGTCATCCCATAAGCATCCAAAGAGCATTTCTGAATGCGAGAGCGATGCGCTTCCAAAGAGCATTTCTGGTAGCGAGAGCGATGCGCATCATTTCTGGATGCGAGAGCGATGCGCATCCAAAGAGCATTTCTGGTAGCGAGAGCGAAGCGCTTTGTTCCAATGACATGCCAATGTTAATTTCAGCGCTTTTGGCAACGAGAAAGATGCGCTTCACTGCTGCTTTAGAGCGCTTTAGAAGCGCTATTGATGCGCTCTATTCCCCATTGGGAAGCAAAACACGCCAAGTGTACCAGCTGAAATTTTCTTTGTCTCCGATTTCGCTCATTTTAACAACAAATGGTACTAGAACCAAAGTCTTCCGGATTGTTGTTCTTGCACACTAGATCTACTATATTGCCAAATTTGAGTGAAATCCGAGACAAAAAAATTTTCAGTTGGTACGCTTGGCGTGTAGATTATTGATTAAAGAGTCTTTCAAGGAAAAGATTAGGGATGTATAAAAGATAGCTTCTAGGGGTCGTGAACCTCCTAAGGATGGGCCGATTTTTAAAATTTATGAATGGTAAGAAGAAAAATGTAGAAGCGACCCCTCAAGGAGAATTGAAAGTGTGTAGCAGGGTTGTAATGGAGGTTCGCTTCCGCAAGTGCGAAACTTCCGCAAATTATTATGCTTTAAAACAGAGGTAGTATACGTAGTAAAACCCATTTTAAAGTAAAAAATTTAGTGGAATTACTGATTTGAATCTTGTTTCAAATCTTAAAACTACGTAGTAGAGGTGTTACAAATGTTATTTACATTTAAATTCTTAAAACTAAAGTACGCTGTTAATATTGCATCCCACTAACGTTGAGGGGTATGAACACTGTAAACGCTTTAATTTCAGGTGGTTTTTATTTTATTAATTAAGAAAAATTTTCTTGACATATAAATATATTGAAGTTAGTACCACATGAAAAAATTTGATATTTTTTTTTTATGTCTCGAGTTGGCCCACAGTCCTCCGACAAACATGGTACGCCTAAAAATTGATCCCAGTGGCGTTGACAGCATTGCAGCAAAATGAAGCGTCTAAAAGCAAAAAACCAAAAATATTTTTAAAGTTCATATAAATGACTATAGTTTGACGTAAGGGATTTTGAAAATATCAGTTTACAAAAAAAATAACAACCGATTAAAAAAAAAAAAAAAAAAAAATTTCATCAAACTTTCTCCAAACAAAAGTTCGTAAAAATTAAAAAGAAAAACCGCTACGTCCTGCGGCAGAGACATGTTTTTTCTACAAAATGCCGTTGGGATAAAGTCGGTCGGAAAAAAACTCTTCAAGTTATGCTGTCAACGCGGTTAAAAAAAGTGGTTTCGTAAAAACGGCGGTTAAAGTTTTAGAAGAGACAAATTGTACCAATATCAAATTTTTTCTTGTAGTACTAGCTTGAATTAATACATATACAAAGTTTTATATTTATATGTCAAGCCAATTTTTCTTAATTAATAATATAAAAACCACCTGAAATTAAAACGTTTTCAGTGTTCATACCCCTTAATTCATTACTGTCTAAAGTTTTGTAAGTCTGACATAGATAATTATCATCATTGAAGTATTGTGCACTGATAAAAAAGTCCTGAAGTGCCAGTCCTTAAAAAAAAAAAAATTTATTCATACCAAGTTTAACTACTTTCAAGTTCAAAAACTGAAAGTTTATAAATTTTATTTTGATGCGAATTTTAGCGCTAACAACATTTTTCTTATACCAATCAAAATCAAAAATAAAGTTTTAGGGAAATTAAATTAAAGTGTTGTCTATAATTTATGGTGGGCACAAATATTTTAAGTCAGGCAGATGCAACCACATTATTGTTTACTACGTTCAGTTTGAACTTACTTGCAGCAACGTTGTTTCCAAAAATTTCACAACCGTATAGAACAAAAAAAGTTTTCGCTTGTACCATTCTGATTTCCAAGATAAAATATTGTTCAACCCAAAGGCTGTGCGGCATACCATATACTTTTCAAATGACAGTGTGAATATGGTTTTCCCAGGTCAAACGAATGTTAAAATTTTACTTAATACACAGTTCATTCAAGGTTTGTTTTACATATTGACTTGCTCTCTACGAGTTATCAAGCACTTCGACTTATTAGGATTGATACACAGCCCATTTAGTGTCGCCCAGTTTTGTACATGCTCGAGATTTTTATTAAGTTTAGAAATGTAATGTGGTAATTCATTAAGAGAGCAGCTAATTAGCAGTTGCACATCGTAGGCATAAATTTTGATGCTGCGGTTTTGAAGACTTAAGGTAAATCATTAATACTTAAATGTTGAAAACAGTAGGGCTCTAAGAATAGTGCCGTGAGACTCACCTCTGCAAATTGCTAATAAATATAAAGTTCCGATAAGATATGCTGAACATGACGAAAATTTTAAAATTCGACGGAGTTTCTGGAACAACTTTACTTTAAAAACATGCATAAATTTTTTTCAGTTCAAGTCATAGTTTTCGAGATATAACGATTTTTCAAAAATTTAAACTTTTTTTTTTATCAAAAGAAAAGTTATTTTTTCCGAAAAATTCACTGTCAACCTATCATATTAATAACTCAGTTAGGAAGCCCAAATTTTTTCCTTTCTTTTGATGTGCAACATGCATCTGAAATTTCTTTATTGGTACATTTTTATAGAAAAAAAAAAAATGGACCATAGCAATTTTCTTGAAACTTAGTAATTTTTAACAACAACAACGCCAGAACAGACAACGTCAACAACAACAATAACAACAAACACAAGAACAACAACAACTTTAACTTTTTTAACACCTTTAACTCCTAGGAGGAGCATAGGGCCAATATAAAATGTCTCCATTTGTTGCGATCCCTTGCGATGACTTTGACTTTCATAAACAACAACAAAACTTAGCGGGACAAAGCTGTGCTGAAGCAGCGCTGATTCAGCGCATCTTTGTTTGCGAAAAACATGCGCATCTTTCGTGCTTCCATTTTGTATAGGTTTGTCCGCTTTTAATGTGCATCTCAAGTACATTAACAAGATGCGCTTCCTTTCCACAAGAAAAGGAAGAAAATGCGCTTCCTGTTCCCTTCTGAGTAGAAATGAAGAAGATGCGCTTCTTTTTTTTTTCCTCCAAAAATATATGAGCTAAATGAATAAAATTTTAAGAGTGTTATGGAAGTAATGGCATAAGGGCAAGACCATCTAATTGCTGTTGAGGCATATATCATCGCACGGTGCTCTTTAAAAAATTTTAATTTTTCGAAATGCCACCCTCGATTTTTTTTCAGGGATAATGTTGGGGGACCGATTTATAATAAACGATTCATACTTTTACATTAATTTTTGGTATATTGTTCTGTAAAATTTAAAAAAGCGGCTAATTTATTTCTTAAAACTGCCACTAGATGTGGCCTTGGAAAAAAATGAATGTCATGATTTGGCATCCTAGCATCCAAAGACACGGGTTGGTGTTTTGATTGAAAAAATCTATGTAAAAATATGACTCGTTTATTTTGAAATTGGTTATTTGACCGATATAATTTTTTTAAATAAATATCATCAATTCCACGCTATCAAGTAAGCTTTCCGTAAAAATAGAACCCAATTTTATGGCTTACGGACAGAATACCAGCTAATTAATATTATGATATTACTAATTTTAAAAATTTAGTATAAAAGTAAAATTTATTTAATATTAAACGCAAGGTAAAATTTCCAATCGAAAATGCGCTGAACTAAAGTTGAACGTAGAGGTATGGTTCCTTGGGCAAATATTTATAAAATTGAATGAACTTTTAGCCTAGGTTGGTGTTTTGTTTGAAAATATTCATCTAAAAATATGAATTGTTTATTTTGAAAGTCGGTCATAATAATTGCCTATTTGATCGGCATCACTTTTTCAAATACATACTATCAATTCCACACCATCAAGTAAACTTTTCGTGTAAATAAAACCTAATTTTATTGATTATTGGCAGAACATCAGCTAAATCATTACTTTTGCCTCTATAAGAATTTTTAAAATTTAGTATGAAATAAAATAAATATGAAATGTAAGGTAAAATTTTCGATCGAATATGCGCCGAACTATAGTTGAACGCAGAGGTATGGTTCCTTGGGCAAATATTCATAGAATTGAATGAGCTTTCACATAGGGGGGTAGCCGAGGCCCACCTTAATATACACGTACATATATACATATAGTATATGTGTACATAATATGCATATAAACAGCGAGACATACTCAAAAAATCGTTAAAAAAATTAAAATATCGAAAAAAAAAACGGCTGGACGCTCGATTTCGCCGTTCGCGGATTTTGACACTGGAAGGGTCCCCCAACATTATCCCTGAAAAAAATCGCGGGTGGTATTTCGAAAAATTAAAATTTTTTAAGGACCACCGTGATCGTCGATTTCTCTTGCTAATTAAGTTTTTTTTAATTTTTTTTTTCAAAGCCAAAATCAGAATGCTTGACATTTGAACTAATAATAATAAAAGTTTCTGAGAGCTTCTTTGCTGCTTCTAATATTTATAAGGGAACAAGATGCCCATCTACTGCGACAACGACAAAGAGCATCAGCTACTTGTGATTGCAACAACAACTTCCACTACTACTACAACGACAACAACAACAACAAAGAGTATCAGCTACTTGTGATTGCAACAACAACTTCTACTACTACTACAACAAAAACAACAACAACAAAGAGCATCTGTTACTTGCAGACCTTGAAACTTTTATACTTTTATTTAAAAAGTTTTGCAAATAAAAGTTTTTGAAAACTTTTATTGCATGAAAGTTTATAAAAACTTTTTCAAAAAACTTTTATACAAAAACTTTTATGGATAAAAGTTTTTAAAAAAATTTTATTTTTTAAAGTTTTTCTTAAAAGTTTTTTGAAAAAGTTTTTTGAAAAAGTTTTTAAAAACTTTTATTTTTAAAAGTTTTTCTAAAAGCTTCTCACATAGAAGTTTTTTTATTGGATAAAAACATGGCGAAAAAAAAAATACCTTAAAAAAAAATCCAGTGACTGAAGTATAAGAAATTTCACGCTTATCTTAAGAACTGGAAGATAAAATGTGACCGTTATGGGCCCAAAAAAATTTTATTGCACCAATCGATGGGGAAAGGTCGAAAATAGATTGTGGGCATGACCAGGGGTGTCCCCGACCCCTCTAAGTTATCGATTTGAGCCCATTTTGGTGAAAAAATTTTATTGCACCAATCGATGGGGAAAGGTCGAAAATAGATTGTGGACATGACCAGGGGTGTCTCCGACCCCTCTAAGTTACCGATTTGAGCCCATTTTGGTGACAAAATTTTATTGCACCAATCGATGGGGAAAGGTCGAAAATAGATTTTGGACATGACCAGGAGTGTCCCCGACCCATTTGGGCCCACTTTGGTGAACATTTTTTATTGCACCAATCGATGATGAAGGTCGAAAATAGATTTTGGACATGGTCAGAGGAGTCTCCGACCAGAGATCTCCAATGAAGAGCTCGTGTTTAGTTGATATTCGTATATTCGTTGTCTTTGCCATGCTTCTATTCTACATCGACAGTAACGAGTAGTGTGCTGCAGTATTGACGCTTGCTCAAAATAAAATGCAATGAGCTTCGGCAAACACGAAGGCGAAAGCAACAAAGACAATTAAAAAGGCAATCAGTATTGGAAAAAGCAGTGACTAGTCCTGTCTGTCTGGAGTTAAGAGTTTGCTCAACGTAGATTTCTGCAAAATCTCTGCTTGATGTGGTTTAGTTTATAACTATCTCAAAAATGGTCGGAATGAACTGTGGGACATGTAAAATTTTAAGTCCTAAATAAAGGTGTAAAAAATAATAATAATATCTGTTGCCTAAAATCAACCACGTATTGTTTCTTTAGCTAAAATACCAAAAAAACGTATTTTCGAAATTTCACCCTGCTGTAAAACTCTTTAATCTTCATTTTGGATAAAACTGGTTGTGTCAAGATTACCATGAAATCACCCAGTAAATAATTTTCTGAAAGTTTAGCCCATTATAAGCGGAGAAAAAAAATAGTACTTGCTACAGAATTTCAAATCAGAATAGTGACAACTTCACACCGAAGTAAGATTCACCTTACTGTTTTAGTCAATTCAGAATGTATGTTTCCTAGTAATTTTTATGAAAAAATTGGCGTGATATTTACCTTACTGTATAGTTCAAACAACAAAAAAAAAAAAAAAATTAGCTGACCGGCGCTGGGATACGAACCCTGGCCCTTCCGTATGATAGTCAGATACATATCCTCTGCGCTGCTTACGCATGTGAAGTAGAAGCAAAAAAATTTGTATACTTATAAAGAAAATTTCTGTCCAAAAATAGAAATTGTTACTAAAATTATAAAAGCTAAAATGATTCTATATTCTTATGATATTTACCTTACTCGAGGAGTGGGGTGACAATAGCCGTGTTCGTTGAAAAAAAACTTTATAAATATTTGTAAATATTTGTAAAGTTTTTGTGACGCAAGTATGAAATTTTTGTTTCAACGAACGCTTTTTGTTAAAAACTTTATGAATATTTACAAATATTTATAAGTTTTTTTTTTTCAACGAACACAGCTATTTATGACACTCATTTTTGTGCGTGAAAAAAATAAAGTTATTTTGACTAGAATTATAAATTCAAAATGGTCATAAATTTTTTTTCTGAAAGTATAAATTACTTTACATAAAGTCAAATGTACGAATTATTATTATTTAACTATATTTATTTGTAAATATGACGTTAGGGATCCATCAAATAGTTCTAACGTAAGTTAAATTATATTTGAAATTTAGTGTTGATTACATTAATTTTCGACTACCCGAGTGGAGTAAAAATTATGATGCGTATTTTTCACCATGTATCTTTCTTTAAAGGTCTTTTCGATCCCGTTTTCCGAAAAGTGGGTTGCAATAAGTTAATGCATACTACAAAAATATTCTACGGAAAATTTCATTAGAGGTCCTTAAAGACAAGAAATGCTTACAAATGCGTAAAATTATTAATAAAATGTAATGCAATACAGTGGACTATTCAGTGGTTCTTCCAATACTCGTTAATTTTTAAACTGCCTATGTTGCTTTTTGGCTTCGTGTCAGCAAAGCTCAGATTATTCGTTGCCTTTTTCCCTGCCTCTATTGCTTTTCGCCTTCGTGTTGGCGATGCTCATTGCATTTTTTTGCCTACTGTCGTGCTTTCATTCGTTTCGTGCGTTTGTTGTCTAGTGATGATTCTTGGTTCGTTTTTTTGCGAATGTCTCATAGAAGCGTTTGAATGGACATCATGCGTATCTCTGTCCCCGACACCTCTAATTACACTAGTCTACAGCCAAAATTCCCAGTGAATGCCACTATCCATTTTATATGTAAAATGGGCTGCTGATTCCGAAAATCGCATTATTTTTTTTTTCGTGTCGTTTTCGAGATATCGGTCATTTTCGGTTTTCGGACCAAAAAAAAAGACAGTTCCATTTAAATACATATATCTCAAGAACCTAAATGTGGGGGGGTCAAAATGACCCACTTGTAAGGGCCTTAGAGGGTTAAAATTTTCTACAAAAATATTCCTCGTAATATCCTGTATAAGTTTACTGAACACATAATACACCTCAAATGTAAGGATCATATTGTTAAATTCATCGATTTAACACAAGAATGCGTTATTTTTGTATTTTTCATGTACAGTGGATTAAAAAACTTCAAAAATCGATTAAAAAAAAATCTGACGTGCCACACTGGTTCAAAATTCCTAAAAGCTGGCCAAAAGTCGAAATCATTTAAGTTTCGAGAAGAAGTTTTTTACCTGGGGGTTTTTGAGGTCGCTGATTACGAATATGATGTTAGATTTTTAAAAAAGAAAATGGCGGACTCGAAATGTCAAAAACAGCACTTGCACAATTTTTATATCTAGTTTAAAAATTTATTTCAAAACTTTAACTTTGATAGAGTTGTGTGCAACGTTAAATTGATCTACATAAGAATGGGTTTAAGATACCTTTATCGTGGAGTATAAGCTGTATAATAATTCAAAATGGCGGACGATTTGCATAAATATTCATTCAAATCCAACCAACAAAATTTACTCGGGGGTTTTTGGGGTCACTGATTACGAATCTGATATTAGATTTTTAAAAAACAAAATGGCGGACTCGAAATGTCAAAAACAGCACTTGCACACTTTTTATATCTAGTTTAAAAATTTATTTCAAAACTTTAACTTTGATAGAGTTGTGTGCAACGTTAAATTGATCTACATAAGAATGGGTTTAAGATACCTTTATCGTGGAGTATAAGCTGTATAATAATATAAAAATTTTATCATTTCGGGCGAACATCTTATATTGACACTAGGCAAGCAATATGAGTTAAATTTTCCTTTGGTTGCTTCAGAAAAAACCACGTCACCCAAAAGGTGCAAAAAAGGGCACCTCAATTTTTTTATATTTGTTAGAAAAGGCTTCAATCTTCTTAAATCCTAAAAATCTAGGTGGTATGACGTGGTATAAATTAGTTCTGGCCTTTTTTCATAACCATTGCAAACTGATTTCGTAAAATAATTTGATTTTAAGTTAATCACAACTGTCAAAAAAGTATAAATTATTGCAAGTTTTGAATTTAGAGGTTCGATAGTATTTTCTTTTGCAAAGAGATTCCATATTCAAACATTAAAATCGATTCAGTTTTAAAATAACCACACAATTTTTACAATGAACACTAAATATTTATTTTATACTCACAGAATTTTGCGCCTGAGAAGCTTTCTTTTGGAGAGATCCCAAGAGCATAGTAGGAATACCTGGATCTTTCTTACAAATTTTTTGAGGTCTATGGATATCTGTTAGACAATACGGTTCATAAAAAGTTAATTTAAAAAAACTTTGTTTTTCGACTTTTGGCCAGCTTTTAAGGATTTTGAACCAGTGTGCGTGCTGGAGAAAAACGACGAGACACGGGTATTTTTTTTTTTTTAACGCCTACTTTAAGAATTTTTTGGATTTTCTCATGTGTTTTACAAAAAGTTTTAATTATCGAACAGTTTATTACAAAAAAACGAAAAAAATAGGGAAAAACACATTTTGGTAACTTTTCAATGAATTATATACAACTTTTGCATTATCCATCGATTTTTTGAAGTGGTATCTTATTTTCTTCACAAATATATAGTCTATGATACAAAAAAAAAAAATTATATAAAGTTATTTCTTCTTGTATAAATCTGCAGTTGATTTTGATTTTTTGTTAATTTTTTCGAAAAAAAAAATGTTTTTTTTAGAAATCAATTTATTTCGCCGAAACTAACAAACCGACCAAAAAGTGATGTGAATATCATTAGTAGGTAATTTAATTACCTTTAATATGACATATAAAACGTTTGAATACAAACATTAGTTCTTGAGATATTTGTATTTAAATGGAACTATCTTTTTTCTTGGTCCGAAAACCGAAAATGACCGATATTTCAAAAACGACACGAAATAAAAAAAAAATAATGCGGTTTTCGGAATCAGCAGCCCATTTTACATATAAAATGAATAATGGCAATCACTGGGGAAAAACATTTTAATCATTTGTAGACTAGTGTTATTATTTAGCATAACCTTTTTTGTAGGTGGCGTTATAAAAACATGGCTAAAAATTTTAAATTAAAATTCCTATTTAAAATTTTATTCCAGAGACAAACATATATGTACCACAAATAAGGTTGTAATTATATTTTGCAATTGTCAGAAAGTTTGACAATATTCCCGAGTTATTCAGAAATATTAACTATGTACATATGTTGCAAAAAAGGGTTATGATTGTAATTGTAATCTAATAGTGTTTCCTTTTCTAAAAAAATATGACCTATTTGAAGTGTATTTTTTTTTTTAGTTTTGCACTCACCCTTATCAAATGTTACTTAGACGGGTCGGGGACTCCTCTGACCATGTCCAAAATCTGTTTCCGACCTTTCCCCATCGATTGGTGCAATAAAAGTTTTTCACCGAAACGGGCCCAAATTGGTCACTTAGAGGGCTCGGGGAAACCCCTGGTCATGTCCAAAATTTATTTTCGACCTTTTCCCATCGATTGGTGCAGTAAAAATTGTTCACCAAAATGGGCCCAAATCGGTCACTTAGAGGGGCCGGGGACACCCCTGGTCATGTCCAAAATCTATTTTCGACCTTTCCCCATCGATTGGTGCTATAAAATTTTTTAAGCAAAATGGGCCCAAATCGGTCACTAAGAGGGGTCGGGGACATCCCTGGTCATGACCAAAATCTATTTTCGACCTTTCCCCATCGATTGGTGCAATAAAATTTTTTCACCAAAATGGGCTCAAATCGGTCACTTAGAGCAGTCGGCGACTCCTCTAGTCATGTCCAAAATGTATTTTCGACCTTTCCCCATTGATTGGTGCAAAAAAACTTTTTGACACCGGCGCTTTTTTGAAGGTATTTTTTCCCCAAAAAAAAACTTTTATGTGACCAGTTTTATGAAAAACTTTCATGAAAAACTTTCATAAAAAACTTACACCTTAGAAGTTTTTATATAAAAGTTTTTGAAAAAACTTTTATGTGACCAGTTTTATGAAAAACTTACACCTTAGAAGTTTTTATATAAAAGTTTTTTCAAAAACTTTTAAAAATAAAAGTGTTTAAAAACTTTTTAAAAAAACTTTTATAAAAAACCCTTTATGGATAAAAGTTTTTAAAAACTTTTATGAAAAACCTCCGAAATATATTTAATAATTTATGCGCCTCAATCAACATCAATACGCCGAGAGTTAGCAACATTTTTCGGGTAAAAAATTCACTATCAGCACCTAATAAACTAGACACACCAATTATTATAAAGTTTGAAACGCCTTACGAACGTAACTCTGTGCTCAAGTCTATTTCTGCTTTCCGTCGCACAAATCAATCTCCGCTTAGTCTCAACCTCGCTGGCTTCCGTTCGGATAAGCACTTCTATGTGAATGAATGCTTAACTAAAACCAACTTTGCAATTTTGCAAGAGGCGCTGTCGTCTAAACGGAAAAACATGTTAAAAGCAGCTTTCACATTACGCGGTGTAGTTCATATTAGAATTAAAGCTGGCGATGAGGCAGTACCCGTAGAGTCCGTAGAAAAATTACGCGCTCTAGTTGGCGACGATGCAAAACCTGAAGAGTCTGCAGAAAGTTCATGCGTTACAATCAACAATACTGCCGAGGTAAGCGCTGAAGAATCATCCAATTTAGTCACCAATATCGATGATAACAATGTAAGCGCTAATTACAATATCCAATATATATATATGTATCACCATCATATAATTAACTTTACAAATCCTAGTTTAACTATACATAAAAACACTTTATAATTTATGTACATCGTAAGCTTCGATTTTGTTTTCTCTAAAAATTTAAATATATCAAATTCAGATTGATTCAGAAATAATTATAAAAAAACGAAATATAAAAAAGACATATTTTAAAATTGGAAAACTTTAAATTTTCTTAATATAATTTCGAAAGAAATATAAGTGGCGCAGTCGGTAGGATAGGCTAAAATCTTTCAAGCAGAAATTACAACGGTGGATTACCGATGTGAAGCAAAATACACGAGAGTACATGGTGTATACAAGATTTCGAATTTTTATTCAAGAAGCCTATCCCGAACATCAAAAATAAAATCCAAAGGATATAATTTGTGCTGTGGCAAAATATACCAAAGGCTTATTGGTTTATGAGTCAATACAGAAGGTTTATCTGTAGCAGTGGCACAAAATTAAAAAATAAATCGCAATACAACGACAACATCAAGTCAAAAATTGATAAAAAGGAAAAACAATAGAAACTACTGATACTGCGGAATAAACGTAAGTCAAAATATTGAACATTAATTGAATATTAGTTGAACAATTAAATGCCGAAATACAACCCCTACGAAATCAAACACTCCGAATCCTTCCCTTCTGGAATTTCGGATCAAAATAATAGTTTCTCTCCTGTCACAGCAGCAAATGTCTCTTGATATTTTTAATTCTTTGCAGATTCCCGACGCAATAAAGGATTTGCCAAAATTTGATGGAAATCCTATGCTTCTACATGCATTTTTGAGTAATGTGGAAGAAATTTTGATGCACATTAGAGGCATTAATGGTACTCCATATGGCCAAATACTGCTTAGAGCTATTCGAAACAAAATCGAAGGCCAAGCAAACGAAGTTTTAAACACATATGGCACTCCTTTAGATTGGGATCAAATTAAGAATAATTTAATTTTACACTATGCAGATAAAAGGACAGAAACGTCTTTGATTAGGGATTTGCATACACTAAAACAAGGTTCTAAGTCAGTAGAAGTTTTCTACAGTGAAATAGTAGAACTACAGGCTACTATGAACAATAATATCTTGATTCATGAAAAAGATCAGAATGTCGTTAAAGCTAAAAAGGATTTATTCTGCGAAATGAGCTTAAATACATTTTTGACTGGTCTTAAAGAACCATTAGGTTCAACAATAAGAGCAATGCGTCCAGATACGCTACCTATAGCTTTGTCTTATTGTATTAAGGAACAAAATATTTCGTATTATAGAAATGAACCCAAAAACAATCTAAGGATTAATTATAATAACAACAATAAATTAAGTCCATACAAAACACAAAATTTGCATCCACTAAATACATTTAAAAATCCAACATTGTCTGTTCCTCAATGGGGAACACCACCAGGATTTAAAATACCTTTTTCTAATGAACAAAGGATAGTAAATTCTTCAGTAATGTTCCCTAATGCACCGAGAAATGTAAGTCCCTTACAATTGCTTACAAATAAATTACACAGCCAATTCAAAAATCTTACAATCCCTTTAGTGGAGTAGTCCACAATACTAGCAATTTCAACCCAAATCATGCCAATTCGAATATTAGACCAGCTACACCAAGACTGTCTTCATCAGAACCCATGGATACATCCTCTGGAAATACAAATATAACGAGACGACAACAGACACAGGTTAAACCCCCATTTAACCACTTTGGCAAACCAATGTACCACATGGAGGAGATGAACAACATTAACCAATATAATGTTAATTTGTATTATCCGTGTGGAGAAATACCGGTACAATATTACTACCCTGATTACACGTAATTCAGAAGTCGTACCAAACTTAAATATGTCCAATGAAATTGTAGAAACTGAAAATTTTCTACCTCTTGCCTCGAGCAACCCACCGGATACTTAGATATCAGTAAACATGGTTCCACTCTTCCATACATCCAAATTTCTTCACCTTTTGGACGACCCCTTAGATTCCTTGTCGATACAGGAGCGTCCTCGTCATTCCTTAATCCTGAATTTTCAAATCCCGATAGTCAGCTGAAGTGCAAACCAATTACAATTACCACTGTTTTAAATAAATATGAAATAGACAAAGAAGTGTTGTTGCCATCATTTGTTGAGTTTAATGAACAAGGACAGTTCCGATTTTTATTATTCAAATTTCATGGATACTTTGATGGTCTTCTTGGATTAGATTTATTGACACAAATTGGTGCAAAAGTCGATTTAGTGAATAAAAAGCTAATAACGAATAATTCAAATATTCCTCTTCTTTTCAAACCAAATTATACTTCAGGAAAATACCTAATCCATCCTAAATCCAAAACAGTAGTTAAAGTACCAGTTGATAAGAGTAATGGTGCAGTTTATATTAAGAACACAATTTTCCAACCTCAACTTCTTATTCCTGAAGGAATATATTTATGCAAGAATTGGCATAGTTTAGTAGAAGTCATTAACGAATCTGACCAAGAACAAACTCTTTTTATGGAACAACCACTAAAAGTTGAAAAGTATTATTCTTCCAATTACATCGAAGTTAACAACTTTAGCGTTGTAGCAGATTATCCTCAAATACAAATGGATATAACTCATTTAATAAGATCAACCCATTTAAGCAGCGAAGAAAAAAAAACTCTCTTAAAATTATGTAAAAAATATGACGACATATTCTTTAAAGAAGGGCAAAATCTTACTTTTACTAATCAAATAAAACATAGTATCAAAACAATAGACGATATCCCTATATACACGAAGTCTTACAGGTACCCATATGTACATAGAGAAGAGATACGTAAACAGATCAACGATATGTTAAACCAAGAAATAATTCGACACAGTTATTTACCTTGGAGCTCACCAGTCTGGGTAGTTCCAAAAAAATTAGATGCCAGTGGAAAGCAGAAATGGCGTATGGTAATTGATTATAGAAAAATCAATGAAAAAACTATAACGGATCGTTATCCATTGCCGAATATAACAGAAATACTAGATAAACTTGGAAAATGTATGTACTTCTCAACATTAGACTTAGCTAGTGGATTTCACCAGATAGAAATGCATCCCACAGATGTGGCGAAAACTGCATTTACGGTAGAAAGAGGTCATTATGAATACCTAAGAATGCCCTTTGGCCTAAAAAATGCCCCATCCACATTCCAAAGAGTTATGGACAATGTTTTAAGAGATCTGCAAGGCAAAATATGTCTCGAGTACTTGGATGATATTATCATATATTCAACTTCACTTCAAGAACATATAGAACACTTGAACAAGGTATTTGAGAGATTACGCGAATCAAATTTAAAAGTTCAGTTGGACAAATCTGAATTTCTTCATAAAAAAATAGCTTTTCTAGGTCATTTTGTATCGACAGACGGAGTCAAGCCCAATCCCGAAAAAATAAGAGCTATTAAAGAGTTCCCAATCCCCAGAACACCCAAGAAAATTAAATCATTCCTAGGACATTTAGGATACTACAGAAAGTTTATAAAAGATTTTGCTAGAATTGTGAAACCAATGACAGAGTGTCTTAAAAAGGGTAGAAGCGTTGAGTTGAACGACTTGCATGTCAAAACCTTTGAAACATGTAAAAGCATACTTACAAACGATCCAATATAGCAATATCCGGATTTTACGAAGCCCTTCATACTTACCACAGATGCAAGCAATTTTGCGATTGGAGCTGTGTTGTCACAAGGCAACATAGGAAGTGACAAACCGGTATGTTTTGCAAGTAGGATACTGGCAGATACTGAAATTAACTACTCAACAATAGAAAAAGAACTACTAGCCATTGTATGGGCGACAAAATACTTTCGACCATATTTATTTGGAGTAAAGTTTAAGATAATAACAGACCATCAACCTTTAACCTGGCTCATGAGTTTAAAAAATAATAATTCAAAACTAACTCGATGGAGGCTTAAACTAGCGGAGTTTGACTTTGAAATTGTATACAAAAAAGGAAAACAAAACACGAATGCAGATGCTTTGAGCAGAATTAAAATCAACAATCATACAGAGATCAATATGAATGATGAAGTATCAACAATTCACTCTGCTCAAGAAAATTTAAACGATGGTATTTGCATATCAGAAAAACCACTGAATGATTTCAGTCTTCAATATATTTTTGAAAAATCTGGTCGAATCACTTCAATCAAAACTGAAATTCCATTTAAAAACAAACAGAGATTTAAAATATGCTGTGCAAACTTTACAGAAGTGATAATAACTGATCTTTTCAAAAAATATTTACTACCTAATAAATTATCAGCTATTTTTACTGATGATAACACTTTTCAGATAATCCAATCTGTATATTCCAAATATTTTTCAAATAATAAAATTTTTCGCATTGTTAGATGTACTGAAATTCTTACAGAAATTAAAGAGAGTGATGATCAAGACAAACTAATAAATGATTATCATCAAAGTAATAATCATAGAGGAATTAATGAAACACTTTTGCATTTAAAGCGACAATATTATTTTCCCATAATGAAAAATAAAATAATTGAAACAATCAATAACTGCGAAAGATGCAAAAGTCTTAAATATGACAGACATCCTCCAAAAATAAAATTCGAACATACCGAAAACCCTTCTAAGCCATTAGATATCCTTCACATTGATGTTTACACAATTAATCATCAACACTTATTAACTGTTACTGACAAATTTTCTAAATTTGCTTCAGCGTACACTTTACCTGCTAGAAACAGTATCTCTATTGTCAAATATCTCAAACAATTTATAAGTATTCATGGAATTCCTATCAAAATAATATGTGATCAAGGTGTTGAATTTACTGCAAACATAGTTAAAGATTTTTGTAAGCAATACAATATCAACCTACATTACACATCATTTCAACAGACTAGCAGCAATGCCCCTGTTGAAAGACTTCACTCAACACTCACTGAAATTTATTGAATAATTGTTGCAAAAAGAAAAGAAAACAATTTGGATATTGATCACGAAGAAATTATGTCAGAATGTTTGATAACGTACAATAATTCAATACACTCCACCACAAAGCTTACGCCATACGAACTCTTTTATGGCAGGAATTATAAATTTGATAAGCAAATAAGCTTCAATAACGAACATGATTATCTAAAGAAACTGAACGAATTCCAATCAATCTTGTATCCAGCTATTAAAGAATTAGTAAAAGAAAATGCATCGAAAAGAATAGACAAGTTAAATGAAAATAGGAATGAACCAGTGAATTTAGACGTTGACGAAACTGTTTTTAGAAAAGAATGTAGGCGAAATAAAATCACATCCAGATTTACGAAACATAAAGTAAAAGCTAATAAGAAAGTCACTATTCTTACTACAACTGATAAGAAATTTCATAAAGCAAGAATTAAAAAATAAAATTGTTCTTTTAATTCCTATGAATTCCCTTAAAAAGAAACAAAAGAGTGCTTATTAAAAGTTAAGACATCCCAGTGTGCCAGACAGTTCATATGTCCGCTTTTTTATCCGTTACGAATCCGTTACTGATCCGTTTGCGGGAGAAGTTCCAAAAAAAAATACGAATCGTTTTTTTTTTGGGAATTTCTCCCGCAAACGGATCAGTAACGGATTCGTAACGGATAAAAAAGCGGACATATGAACTGTCTGGCACACTGGGATCGTGCTAAAAATTTATATCAAGTAATATGGATACCATTTATGCCCACTGTTTATATAAATTAAAAATTTCCAAAATATCAATAAACATTTAAATGAGTTACTTAATACTATTATAATTGATTCAAAAATTCCGAATTCTGATGTTAACTCTTGATAATTAAATATAGATTTTAATACTTAATCATTTATGTTCAATAATAATGTTCAGTGTTTTAACAATCGTTACCCCAAAGTAGAAGGAAAGTGCTATTGTCCACAATACCAATAATAAAAGATGTGCTGACAGATGTGAGATACAGCAAAAACAAGTATTACACATTCTTTTACTAAACGTCCAACCGATTCGATGAATTCTAAATAAATTTCAACATCAACTAATCTATATGGAAATGGAATGCATATTTATCCGTAAGAGCAGTTAAAAAAAAAAAAAAAAAAAATTCCCTTCTCGAAAACAATGACCAATACGAGTACATATGGTTTGAATGCAAATAAACAAGGATAAGATGATGACTCTACCTGCATCAATTCGCTTCGGTACCCTTCGCTTCATTCTTAGGGGGGAGGAATTACAATATCCAATATATATATATGTATCACCATCATATAATTAACTTTACAAATCCTAGTTTAACTATACATAAAAACACTTTATAATTTATATACATCGTAAGCTTCGATTTTGTTTTCTCTAAAAATTTAAATATATCAAATTCAGATTGATTCAGAAATAATTATAAAAAAACGAAATATAAAAAAGACATACAAGCACTCTCCGTTTTTTCATAGGTAGAGCTATTCGAACCAACACTCACTACTCAGCAGATATCCATCATATTGTTATGTTTTGCATCCCTTATTTAGGTATTCATTTATTTTTAATTATTTATTTATTTTTTGATCTATGCAATAATACTTTTAGCATTGTTAAAAAATTACTTTTTGTTTATGTAAAATCGGTTCATTACAACTATCAGTTTGCACAGGTTACTTCGACATTTTCGCTTTCTCATGCGCAGTTTGGGTAATGGTACTAATAGTTCCAGAGACAATACATTCAATCTCATTCGGATTCTTTCTAAGCAACGACATGGTCTAAAGGTTTGTCACATCAATGCGCAAAGCTTACCGAAAAAAATTGACGAATTGCGGTATATTTTCGAAGGTTCTGGTGTTGACATCATTTGCATTTCCGAAACGTGGTTTACCAATGATATGACGGATTCTTTGTTTAGTCTGAATGGTTTTCGTATCTTTCGTGCTGACAGGTATAGACACGCAGGTGGAGTTGCAATTTATGTTCGCAATAACATCACTTGCAAATTCGTATGTAAGTCTGTTTCTGATAGTCCTATTGAATATCTGTTTCTCTCAATCACTAACAGTAAAAAACTGCAGATACTTATTGGCAGTGTTTATAGACCTAATCGATCTGTTGATACAACGTCACTCATGCAAACTATCGAACATTTATCGCTAAATTTCCCTAATATAATTATTGCTGATGACTGTAATAGTGATCTTTTGTCGAAAAATCATTTAAAGGACAATCTGATATCCCTTGGGCTTTTTTCTGTGAATACGTCAGTGCCTACTCATTACATTAATTCCAGAAATACTCTCCATGATCTCTTTTTTGTTAACGATGAATCTAAAATTATGCTGTATGACCAATTAGAAGTACCCGTCTTCTCTAAACATGACCTCATCTTGACCTCATCTATCTGTGCTTCGATTTTGAATTCACTGTCTCCTCTGCCGTATATAGTTATCGAGATTTTAAGATTATTAATTACCTTCAACTTAGTCATGAGGTAAATAGAATTGATTGGCAAGCCATTTATAGAATGCCTGCGGTTGAAAATCAGGTAGACTTGTTTCAGCGTAATTTAAATTACTTATTCAACAAATTTGTACCTATTAAAACTAAGCAAAAGTCCAAAAAAACCATGGTTCAATAGCTCGATTAAAAATCTTATTATATCGCGCAATGCTGCTTATAATCGCTGGAAATGCTTTAAAACACCTGAATTTTACTTTGAGTTCTCACGTCTTCGAAAATCCGTTAGAAGCGAAATAAAGTTGTATAAGACTAAATTTTACAGTGGTTGGTAAGAAGCTGTGGATTGTAATTCGTGAAATAGGCATTGGAAAGAACACTGCTGGCAGTTGTAACATCACAGATGTTAATGCCCTCAATGAAAAATTTGTCAACATTTCCTCGCCAGTAATTGTAAACAATGTTTATGCCAATTCAACTGGTATTCTTCCCAATAATCGTAGTTTTTCATTCCGTTGCGTTGACCAATGTGAAGTTTTAGAGAGTATTGTAGCTATTAAATCAATTGCCACTGGAATTGATGAGTTAAATCCAACATTTTTAAAAGCTCTTCTTCCTGTGTTGTTGCCATTTGTTACATATATTTTCAATGCCATAATTACCTCATCTACCTTTCCAAACAGCTGGAAAAAAGCTAAAATAATTCCTGTTCCCAAATCGCTCAACGAATTTCGACCCATAGCTATTCTACTCTTCCTGTCCAAGGCTCTTGAACTGCTGCTTTGTCGACAAATAAACTAATTCATTCGTGATAACAATCTTTTTACTGATCGACAATCCGGTTTCAGGGCTCAACGTAGCTGTGTCACTGCACTTATCGATGTGGCTGAAAACCTTCGTTCGGGGTTAGATGATGGTAATGTCTGCTTCTTAGTTCTCTTGGATCACTCAAAAGCATTTGATTCAGTGGATCATAATATTTTAAGCACTAAATTGCTAAATTTATTTAACTTTTCTGAATATGCAAAAAGTTTGGTGCAATCCTACTTGCTTAATAGGTCGCAATCTGTGTGTGCAAATGATAATGTATCGAATTTTCTACCTGTTAGAAAGGGAGTCCCTCAGGGCTCTGTCCTAGGGCCACTCCTCTTCTCCATATATTTACATTAACGATCTGCCCAATATTCTAAAAAGTTGTAACATCCACATGTACGCTGATGATGTGCAATTGTATGGTTGCTGTGATCGTGATCGAGTGCCAAATTACGTGACACTTATAAACAATGACCTGAATCGTATAGCTGACTGGGCGCAAGAAAATGGTCTGTCTATTAACCCTAAAAAGTCCAAGAGTAAAGTCGTATCCAAAAAAGAAATTAACACCGATTATTTTCCTCCCATCATGCTAAATGGCTGTCCTATTCCCTATGTAGACACTGCTAAAAATCTAGGCGTTACCTTCAATAGAACCCTGTCATGGAACACGCATATTCAACATACCACCGGCAAAGTGTATGGAATGCTGCGCGTGTTGTGGATCACGCAATTTTTCACACCATTAGGGATACGATTACTCCTTGCTAAAGCCTTTCTGCTGCCTACGCTCCTTTATGGCTGTGAAATTTTTGGAAATTGTGATGTTGCAAGTAAAGCCAAACTCAATGTATTATTCAATAACATTGCTAGATATGTTTTTGGGCTGAAACGTAACGACCATGTATCACAGTTTGATGTAAGAATATGTAACATGACATTTGAAAATATTCTCCGATTCCGAACTCTGTTGCTGTTGCATAAGGTCATTAATTCCTGTGAACCTAAATATCTGTATGATAGGTTGCTCTTTTCACGATCCAATCGTGCTAAAACCTTAATTCAAGTCCGACATTTCTGTTTAACTTCTGAAAGGCAATTTTATATTTATGCTATTCGCCTCTGAAACACTTTACCCCCGAGCTCCGATCTTACCTAACCTTTGTGCAATTTAAAAAAAAACTCTCGCTATATTTTCGTTGTTGAACCGATTCGTATCTTCATACCATGTAGTTATATGTAATCTCCAATTTTATTAATAGATATAATTATATTTATTTTATTGTATTTGTAATTTGTAAGTTTGAATATTAATGTTTGATGTAAACTAAATTGCTATGAATAACCTTAATTGTAATTTATTTAAGAAATAATACACTATATTTTTAACAACTTAAGCTTTATCGTATTAACTTTGTGATATATTTCTCCTAATCCATGAAGCTGGTACTATAATTTAAAAGATTATATTAAGAATCTTGTTATATCAGTTTGACATTACTTTAATAAATCAAATCAAATCAAAACTGTTATTTTTAAAAGTTTTTTAAAACTTTTATTTCAAAAAAGTTTAAAGTTTTTAAAAACTTTTATCTAGATGATTTAAAAGTTTTTAGTCTAAAAAAACTTAAAAAAATACTTTTAAAACAGTTTTTTAATAACAACAATTTTTCAGTTTTTTTAATGCGCTTGCGGCGCTACTGTTTTTATTCCAATCACACAAGCTACATGTGATTTAAAAAAAATACGTTGTCGTTGTTGTTGCTTTTGAAGTAGTAGTAGTAGTAGTAGTAGTAGTAGTAGTAGTAGTAGTAGCAGAAGTTGTTGAAATCACAAGTGGCTGATGCTCTTTATTGTTGTTGTTGTAGTAGAAGTAGAAGTTGTTGTTGCAATCACAAGTAGCTGATGCTTTTTGTTGTTGTTGTTGTAGTAGTATTAGAAGTTGTTTGTCCTTTTTGTTGTTGTTGTCCTTGTGTTTGTTTTTGTTTACGTTGTGTGTTCTGGCGTTGTTGTTTTTTGGAATTCCTAAATTTAAAAAAAATTGCTATGGTCTATTTTTTTTTTTTTTTTTTATAAAAATGTACTAATAAAGCAATTTCAGATGAATATTGCATATCAAAAGAAAGAAAATAATTTGGGCTTCCTAATTGAGTTATTGAAATGATAAGTCAATAGTGAACTTTTTGAAAAAAATAACGTTTGTTTTAAAAAAAAAAAATAGTTAAAATTTTTGAAAAAACGTCATCTCTCGAAAACTTTGACTCGAACCAAGAAATTTGATGCTTCAATTTTATAGCCTGTTAAAATATCTTCATATCGATACCTTAGAGCGCTATAGTCCTATCTCCATTTTTTCAATTGTTGGGAAATGCAAAAAGAAGATTTCAAACAGTGGTTATTTTGAATTGGCTACTATTTTGATACAACGATACATGCAATAATTTTACCTGTAGTATATTTTAATATAATTTAATGTTCTTAACCAATTTTATTAATTTCTAACGAAATCCTAGCCAATTTATAGTATGTCATTACTTTTGCCTTACATAGAATTACACTACTATTAAAATAAACGACACATTTAGGAAATATTTTGAATTTTTTCCACTAAAATGTAAAAAGTCATGAAACGCGTAGAAAACATGCAAACAAATTTTTTTTTTTTTTTTAATTTTTGGTTCCGAATATTTTGGTATTTTAGTGGTATTTTGACATCACACAGTTTTCCACACGGTAGAGAAGCCCACAATTATGCTATAACAGCAAAAATCTCAAAATCGCAAAAAGTGGAGATAGGACTATAGCGCTCTAAAGTATCGATATGATACAATTATTTTTGAAATTTATCAAGGGGTTTCCAACTTATAATGGTTTTTATAAAAGATATATCCGGATCTTCCGATGGCTATGTCTCCGAAAGTTGGTCCGAGCGACACTTTTCCATCACATAATTTTTCGTAGAAATTTTAGCTTAACAAAACAAACTAGGTTTAAGAAAAAAATATTAGGTGTTGCCTAAAGTAAAGTTAAGCCGAAAATTTGTTGCTGCTTAAATAATAGAGTTATTCACGATCTGGAGTAACGAGCTGAGTAGCAGGGTAAAAGTGCACTCAGTTACTCTGAATAGTGAGCATTAGGCATGCGCTTATTTTACGATTTTCTGATTTTCGTTCGTGCCGCCCCCTGAAATCCTTCTAATGGTCATAAAAACAAATACTATGAAGTTTCACGGCGATCGAATAACGATAACCCGGCCCGCAAGAGAGGTCAAGGTCAAGTTGAGGTTTCAGGCAAAAAATAATGAAAATTTTTCTTAAACTTAATTAAATTAGTCAAAGCATAATTTTATCTTATAGCAAATTGAAATGCCTTTCTAACAAGCTATAAATGTTTAAAATCGGGTAATTAATACGAATTCTATGAATTTTTCTTTTATCGACATTAGCAAAATTGCCGCAAAATGCTATTCTACTACTTATGGTATTTTGCGGCAATTTTGCTAATGCCGTAAAAGAAAAATTCATAGAATTCGTATTAATTACCCGATTTTAAACATTTATAGCTTATTAGAAAGGTATTTCAATTTGCTATAAGATACAATTATGCTTTAACTTATTTAATTAAGTTTAAAAAAAATTTTCATTATTTTTTGCCTGTAACCTCAACTTGACCTTGACCTCTCTTGCGGGCCGGGTTATCGTTATCCGATCGCCGTGAAACTTCATAGTATTTGTTTTTATGACCATTAGAAGGATTTCAGGGGGCGGCACGAACGAAAATCAGAAAATCGTTAAATAAGCGCATGCCTAGTGAGCATACTCAAGGTACATTAAGCTAGCAGAGCGAAAATGGCAGAACTGAAAAAAAAATATGGCAGAATTATAGGCTAATTATAGGCTAATTTTGGGCCCAAACGCCGAATTTTAGGCTCTTCATTTTTAAAAAAAAAAATAGCTCTGCCAGCTTAAGTGTAAGCCAGCAGAGCTGTTTCGAGAAAACACATACAGGACGTATATTGAACTAAAGTAAGTAGTCAATAATTATAGGCTATTTAAATGCCCAATCGCCAAATAAAAAGCTTTCCATTTAAAAAAAAAAAAAAAAGATTCTGCTAGGTTAAGTTTAAGCTAGCAGAGCGATTTCGAAAAAAAAAACATTTTGTACTAAAGAAAGTATTCAATAATTATAGGCTCATTATATGCTTTTTAAATGCCCCATTGCCAAAAGAAAAGCTTTTCATTAAAAAAAAAATAAAAAATCTGCTAGGTTAAGCTTAAGCTAGCAGAGCGATTTCGAAAAAAAAAATATTTTGTACTAAAGAAGGTATTCAATAATTATAGGTTAATTATAGGCTATTTAAATGCCCCATCGCCAAAAGAAAAGCTTTTCATTTAAAAAAAAAATGGACCAAATCAATTTTCTTGAAATAAGGAACTTCGAATAACAACAATTCCAGAGAAAAAAAAACAACAACAACAACAACAACAAAACTACTACAATAACAACAAATTTACTACTACTACAACAATAGTAATTTACATAAAAGTAGGGGTAAGTGGGCGGCCTGCGGCCGCTGCTCAGGATTTAAACCCGTCAGACATCCAACACCGGCTTCGCGGCGGCCTTCGGCCGCGGATCAGTCTATGATACATCCAACAAATAGTTTTGCTAGTCAAATTGCGAGCGCAATTTTTAATAAAAATTTTTTTAAATAATAAGTAGCTACTGTGCTTGCATAAGACTGATCCGCGGCCAAAGGCCGCCGCGAAGCCGGTGTTGGATGTCTGACGGGTTTAAATCCTGAGCAGCGGCCGCAGGCCGCCCACTTACCCCTACTTTTATGTAAAATTACTGTTGTTGTAGTAGTAGTAAATTTTTTGTTGTTGTAGTAGTTTTGTTGTTGTTGTTGTTTTTTTTTTTTTTTGTGGAATTGTTGTTATTCGAAGTTCCTTATTTCAAGAAAATTGATTTGGTCTATTTTTTTTTTAAATGAAAAGCTTTTCTTTTGGCGATGGGGCATTTAAATAGCCTATAATTAGCCTATAATTATTGAATACTTTCTTTAGTATAAAATGTTTTTTTTTCGAAATCGCTCTGCTAGCTTAAGCTTAACCTAGCAGAATTTTTTTTTTTTTTTAATGAAAAGCTTTTCTTTTAGCGATGGGGCATTTAAATAGCCTATAATTAGCCTATAATTATTGAATACTTTCTTTAGTACAAAATGTTTTTTTTTCGAAATCGCTCTGCTAGCTTAAACTTAACCTAGCAGAATCTTTTTTTTTTTTTTAATGGAAAGCTTTTTATTTGGCGATTGGGCATTTAAATAGCCTATAATTTGCCAATAATTATTGAATACTTTCTTTAGTTCAATATACGTCCCGTATGTCTTTTCTCGAAACAGCTCTGCTGGCTTACACTTAAGCTGGCAGAGCTAATTTTTTTTTTTTTTAATTGAAGAGCCTAAAATTCGGCGTTTTGGCCCAAAATTAGCCTATAATTCTGCCATATTTTTTTTTTTCAGTTCTGCCATTTTCGCTCTGCTAGCTTAATGTACCTGCATACTCAATACTTTGCACGTATATTTGCTTTTTGTTTCTCAAAATAATTTTAGCTGACAATAAAAAAAAATAAAATTTTTTAAATGAATATTTTGCTGCCATTCAATTTTTTATTTTTGACGAACGAAAATTGCCTCCCAATCATAAACAAGTTCAAACGTTTCTATAGAAAAGAAATAGTAAAAAAAGGCAAAAGTGTAAGATTATTTTACACTAGAAAATAGCTTCACTAAAAGGGTAAAAGAGTAACTATATTTTGTAAGTATATTTTGTTGTTGTGGTTGTGCACTGTTACCCTGTTACTCTGTTACTCAGGACGTTACTCTAGATCGTGAATACCCCTAATGTATATAACAAGTAAGTATATGGAAAAATAGCAATAGGACGGTATTCATTCGTAGTTTTCGGGACAGGTCAGAGATGGGCACAGCTAGTTACTTTTGTAGCTTGATACATTTTTGTTACTTGTTACTTTTGTATCAAGTATCAAAAATTTTTTTAGTTACTTGTTACTTTTGTATCAGTATCAAAAAAAAATTTTGTTACTTGATACAAAAGTAACTAAAAAAATTTTTGATACTTGATACAAAAGTAGCAATCTCATGAGTAACTATTGTTATTGATACATATATGTATAAATTAACATTTTTAATGGTTTTCAGGACTGCCAACTGTTATTTATTTTTATTTTGGTTAAATGGAACTTTTTTAAATTTAATTAAAAAAAATAAATTTAGGTCTTAAAAAATCCAATACATATTTTTAGGGTTGCCACCTGGTTATTTTCTGGAATTTTGCTAAAATCATACTTTTTGTGGCTTAATTCAAATTTTTACTTTAGGACACGCTCAGATAAATTTTTTTAAAACCATACAAAAACTTTTAGGGTTGCCACCTGATTTTTTTTTGTAAATTTTGCTTAAGCCATATATGTATTTAGAAAAAAAAATTTAATTTTAGTCTTAAAACGCTTAGATAAACTTTTTATAAATCAAGCACATTTTTGGGGTTGCCACCTGGTTTTTTTAATAAAATCAAAATTTTCTTCTAAAAAATTCCTTAAAACACCATTTTCTCTCTATAAATTAACATATTGGGTCCAAAAACAACGAAACAAAAATTTAGGGTTGCCATATTAGGGTTGCCAGACGTTTTTTCGCAAAATTGCCTTTCTCTGTCAACTTTCTTTATTGAAAAGTTATAAGATCGACCCAAAAACTCATAGTAAATTTTTAGAGTTGCCACCTGGTTTTTTTTAATAAAATCAAAATTTTCTTCCAAAAAATTCCTTAAAACACCATTTTCTCTCTATAAATTAACATATTGGGTCCAAAAACAACGAAACAAAAATTTAGGGTTGCCATATTAGGGTTGCCAGACGTTTTTTCGCAAAATTGCCATAAAGAAAGTTGACAAAGATAAGTTATAGGATCGACCCAAAAACTCATAGTAAATTTTTAGGGCTGCCACCTGGTTTATTGAATAAAATCAAAATTTTCTTCCAAAAAATTCCTTGAAACAACATTTTCTCTCTATAAATTAACATATTGGGTCCAAAAACAGCGAAACAAAAATTTAGGGTTGCCATATAAGGGTTGCCAGACGTTTTTTCGCAAAATTGCCTTTCCTTCTTAACTTTCTTTATTGAAAAGTTATAGGATCAACCCAAAAACCCATTGTAATTTTTTTAGGGTTGCCACCTGGTTTTTTTAATAAAATCAAAATTTTCTTCCAAGAAACTCCTTAAAACAACATTTTCTTTCTATAAATTAACATATCGGGTCCAAAAACAACGAAACAAAAATTTAGGGTTGCCAGACGTTTTTTCGCAAAATTGCCTTTCTTTGTCAACTTTCTTTATTGAAAAGTTATAAGATCGACCCAAAAACTCATAGTAAATTTTTAGGGTTGCCACCTGGTTTTTTTAATAAAATCAAAATTTTCTTCCAAAAAATTCCTTAAAACACCATTTTCTCTCTATAAATTAACATATTGGGTCCAAAAACAACGAAACAAAAATTTAGGGTTGCCATATTAGGGTTGCCAGACGTTTTTTCGCAAAATTGCCTTTCTTTGTCAGCTTTCTTTATTGAAAAGTTATAGGATCGACCCAAAAACTCATAGTAAGTTTTTAGGGCTGCCACCTGGTTTTTTTAATAAAATCAAAATTTTCTTCCCAAAAATTCCTTAAAACAACATTTTCTCTCTATAAATTAACATATTGGGTCCAAAAACAACGAAACAAAAATTTAGGGTTGCCATATTAGGGTTGCCAGACGTTTTTTCGCAAAATTGCCTTTCTTTGTCAACTTTCTTTATTGAAAACTTATAATATCAACCCAAAAACCCATCATAATTTTTTTAGGGTTGCCACCTGGTTTTTTATTTTTTTTATTTATTTATTTATTTATTTATTTATTTAAGTTTCATTTACTGAGCTGAATGCCCTTATAAATTACAATAATGATTTTTTTATAATACAATTGAAAAATATAAACATTAAAACAAATGAGCGAGACTAAAAATTATAATTTCGTATAAAAACAGCTCACAAATAAGAGCCAGGTAACAGCCGGCTGGATCCGAAAGTAGTGGTTACAAACAAGGTGGTTCAAATAGTACCGGAACAAAGCATTATTGAAACATGCAATTTGAAAGAATACTGCAAGAGTTTTCTTAAATCGCTTTTCTGAACTCTTTGCCCAGGGGCTATGGCACGGCAGAGAATGGTGCTCAAGAACCACCCTAGCGCTAGATGGACGCTATACATTGCAACCACTATCTCGACGAAAAGCGCTGGAAGGAGCGGTATGGCCACAGCGTTAGATGAAACGCTTTGTGGAAGCTGGTACGATGAATTGCCATCTAAATGAAATTAGTGGATGATGTAACGATGCATGTCATAATAATCGTTGTATTTCTTGTCGGTTTTTTTAATAAAATCAAAATTTTCTTCGAAAAAATTCTTTAAATCAACATTTTCAATCTATAAATTGATAACGTGGGTCTAAAAATAACAGAACAAAAAAATGGCAACCCTAAATTTTTTTTTCCTTGTTTTTTACTCAAGATGTTAATTTATGAAGAGAGAATGTTGATTTCAGTAATTTTTTGGAAGAACATTTTGATTTTTTTAAAAAAACCAGGTGGCAACCCTTAAAAAATAACAATGGGTTTTTGGGTTGATCCCTTAAATTTTCAAAAAAGAAAGTTGATAAAGAAAGGCAATTTTGCGAAAAAACGTCTGGCAACCCTAAATTTTTTTTTCCTTGTTTTTGGACCCGATATGTTAATTTATAGAGAGAAAATGTTGTTTTAAGGAGTTTCTTGGAAGAAAATTTTGATTTTATTAAAAAAACCAGGTGGCAACCCTAAAAAAATTACAATGGGTTTTTGGGTTGATCCTATAACTTTTCAATAAAGAAAGTTGAAAAAGAAATGCAATTTTGCGAAAAAACGTCTGGCAACCCTAAATTTTTTTTTCGTTGTTTTTGGACCCGATATGTTAATTTATAGAGAGAAAATGTTATTTTAAGGAGTTTCTTGGAAGAAAATTTTGATTTTATTAAAAAAACCAGGTGGCAACCCTAAAAAAATTACAATGGGTTTTTGGGTTGATCCTATAACTTTTCAATAAAGAAAGTTGAGAAAGAAAGGCAATTTTGCGAAAAAACGTCTGGCAACCCAAATATGGCAACCCTAAATTTTTTTTTCGTTGTTTTTGGACCCGATATGTTAATTTATAGAGAGAAAATGTTGTTTTAAGGAATTTTTTGGAAGAAAATTTTGATTTTATTAAAAAAACCAGGTGGCAACCCTAAAAATTTACTATGAGTTTTTGGGTCGATCTTATAACTTTTCAATAAAGAAAGTTGACAGAGAAAGGCAATTTTGCGAAAAAACGTCTGGCAACCCTAATATGACAACCCTAAATTTTTGTTTCGTTGTTTTTGGACCCAATATGTTAATTTATAGAGAGAAAATGGTGTTTTAAGGAATTTTTTGGAAGAAAATTTTGATTTCATTAAAAAACCAGGTGGCAACCCCAAAAATGTGTTTGATTTTTAAAAAGTTTATCTAAGCGTTTTAAGACTAAAATTAAATTTTTTTTCTAAATACATATATGGCTTAAGCAAAATTTACAAAAAAAATCAGGTGGCAAACCTAAAAGTTTTTGTATAGTTTTAAAAAAATTTATCTGAGCGTGTCCTAAAGTAAAAATTTGAATTAAGCCACAAAAAGTATGATTTTAGCAAAATTCCAGAAAATAACCAGGTGGCAACCCTAAAAATATGTGTTGGATTTTTTAAGACCTAAATTTATTTTTTTTAATTAAATTTAAAAAGTTCCATTTAACCAAAATAAAAATAAATAACAGTTGGCAGTCCTGAAAACCATTAAAAATGTAAATTTATACATATAAGTATGTATCAATAACAATAGTTACTCATGAGATTGCTACTTTTGTATCAAGTATCAAACATTTTTTTAGTTACTTGTTACTTTTGTATCAAGTAACAAAATTTTTTTTTGATACTGATACAAAAGTAACAAGTAACTAAAAAAATGTTTGATACTTGATACAAAAGGAACAAAGTATCAGTAACAAAAAGTTACAATTTTGCCCATCTCTGGGACAGGTAGAACTTTTCCAATCGGCAAGACGAAATCAGAGTGGTTTTGAAAAGGTGGGTAGTCAATGGTTAGAGTTTTGGTAGCAAAGCTTTTATAAATGTGGGTACATATTATCCAGACCAAAAGCGTTTAATTTAGTGACAAGAAAACTTTGCAACATATCAGCTTGATAAACAAAGGATACATTTAAAATTTAAGTCATTAAAATCATGGGTAGCCGCGCAAATATGTTGACTGTACTCTGTACTCGGCAAAGGAATATCTATAAACTTACTGTTAAAGGCGTTCAACATTTTCTGGAAAGCGAGTTATATCTTTTCCCAAGCCAGTCTGTCGGATTATGGATTTACTATTTGAGCAGTTTATTATGAAAGTGGAGCAAGTCCAAAACGAGGCAAAAGTAATGTCATAATATGAATTGGCTGACATTAATACTACAATACAATAACTGATCATTATGGCACAAAATGTGTATGACATTACTTTTGCCTCGTTTTGGACTTGCCTCACTTTCATAATAAACGGCTCATTTGATGTGATCTAAGGAGGAATGTACGGATGTGTGATGATTGTATTGATAACACAGTGCTACAAAATCCCAAAAATTTCATACACTTTTAAAAAGACCCAGTAGATATTTAAGGTCTAGTCGATTACTTTATTCACCTATACCTAAAAATTGTAGTACGACCTCAAAATCTTAAGTTACCCTTATAAAACTGTTTATGGGTGACTTTGTACGCTTAAAAATCTGTGGCTCAGTTATTTCTTAACCGATTTTACATTTTTTCACTGATTTGAAAAGGAAATTTTATGGTCATTCTTAAAATATATTGCTTTAGCTTTAAGCCAATGGTTAATTCAGTACGTCGAGTACGTCACGTCGTTTTTTTCATCTGACAGCTAAGTTAAAAATCATAAGTTTATATCAAGTGCGACCCAATCAGTACGTCTACGTTAACGCAACTTACAAAAGTTGCCCAACTCCCAACTTTCGACGTACTTCGTGTGATTTGACAGTCGTAAAATAAATTTATTTTCAATTTCATTTGTTGTTTTTTTTTTTCTTTGTCGTTTCTTCATTATTTTTTGAATAAAATTGGAATAAAAAACTAATAAGGGCTAGTTTACATAGACATTCATAGTCAAAAAAATCATATGTATATTTGGTGATTATTTTAATCATGAAATGAATGAGCAAAAGATGCCACTTCACGAAATCAAACAGAGTTGTAATTATGAAGTTAGTTTATTGACGGTTTTTTTTTTTTTGCTTGTATAGTACTAATGAAAGTACCAACTCGCTTTTCCTAAATTGAAGTATGATAATTTTATATTGAACTAATTAAACAGTCACTTTTGCAATTTTTCAACAACAGACGCAAGCAAGTGTTAACATGGAAATGTTAACATGAATATGTTTCAGCTACTTCCACATACATATTTGTATATTTTTTCATATATTAATATGTATATAGCCTCATCAAATCAGTTTTAGTTAAATCTTGCCAGAAACCGTACTCGAACCCGTGACTCCGGTTTTCTAATGAAAGAAAACGCGGTGCTTAAGCGATTGTGCTATAGGTCACGAATAAACTCTCTGAACAGGATCGCCATTATGAATAAATCATAAGGCTCACTAGCTCCGTCTGTTGTGAAAAATTGCCAAATTGTTAGTTGGTAACACCCTCTGGTTTTGAGACATGCTACGCTAGCTACAGAGTTTTGTTGTAAAATGTTTTACAATTTGATCCTTTTTGGGAGAAAAATAAAACAGTTTTCGTGAAGAAATCTACGAGATGGATGGAATAAGTGGTAAATAGCAATCTTTGAATCAGTACCAACAAAAATTAACTCACAGTTTGACACAAATTTGTCGCATGAAAAAATAATGCAAAAAAGTATTATAATAAATACATTAAAAAAGTAGTAAAATAGTGCTAGTAATCTAAAAACACATGAATGTGAACAAAATGTAGTTTTAATCATGAAGCTAAAAAATTCATGATTATTTTGATTATGAAGGTCTATGTAAACTAGCCCTAAAGGTGTAACTTTTGGCCTGGCTAAAAAATAAATACCCTACACTGCAGTATTTTGAAAACTTTGCGTATATGGGAGGTGTCACGCCCTCTTGTCCGAAATCACCCAGCTTTTGCTCAGAGCTTGCATTTATAATTTTTAGTGTCTGAGTGAAATTTGGTTGGATATCTCAAAAAACGTTTTCAGTATAGCGTTTTGAAGCTTTTGCTTATATTGAAGGTGCCACGCCCTGTCGTCCGAGATCGTCTAGTTTTAGCTGAGAGCGTGCATTTATAGTCTTTAGTATTTGAGTGAAATTTACTTGGATTATCTCAAAAAACTCTCTCAGTATAGCATTTTGAATCTTTTGCTTATATGGGAAGTGCCACGCCACATTGTTTGATTTCACCCAATTTTTGTTGAGAGCTTTCATTTATAATTTTTGGTGTCTGAGTCAAATTTGGTTCGAATATCTCAAAAATGTTTTCAGTATAAAGTTTTGAAGCTTTTGCTCTTGTCCGAATTTGCCCAGTTTTTTTTTCAGAACTTGCGCTTACAATTCGTAATATTTATGTGTTGACCGATTTTGCTCATTTTCAATCCCACGATCTAACTTTGACAACGAAAGCAGTGTACCAAATTTCATTGAGTTATCTTGCTCAGTTTTCCCAAAAAAAGTATTTCCACACACAGCCAGCCAGCCACCCAGCCAGCCACCCAGCCAGCAAGACAGACGGACATGGCTATATCGACTTTGGAGGTGACGCTGATCAAGAATATATATACTTTTCTATATCTGCCACGCCTCCTTCTATGCGTTACAAACGGAAGGACAAAGTGAATATACCCTGGGTGTAGGGTAAAATTATTGGAGCTGTGCAAGTGCAAAATTAAAATTTGAAATTAATATTTTAAAAAGAATTTTGATGTTTTAATCCGTTTTCATTGGGCCATTGGCGAATTTTAAAAAATGTGGAATTTGTAAGGGACCTCCAGAAGGGTGACTGATAGGAGGTAGATTGGCTTGGGGGGAATGTCGGAAAAAATAATTGGACCTGCTTTTTCGTTTTACTCTTCTATGGAATGCTCCGGGGAAGCTAAGAACTATTTTTCGATATTTTTCCAAATTTTTTGGCGTTTTTGTAGGAGGGGCCCCCAAAGAGGTGGCTTTTAGGGGGTAGGTGTGTTTACGGAAAATACAGGGGACAAAAAATATTAGGACCTAATCGGATATTAAGCCTATATTGCGGGCATCCCTAAAAGGGTGGCAGATAGGGTGTAGGTGAGTCAAGAGAAAATATTGGGGAGGAAAAAATAATAGAACCTGGTCATACATTCACCCCTTTAGAGGTCACCCCGGGGGAGCTTTGAACTATTTTTAGAAATTTTTCGAGTTTTTATAGGTCTGCTACATAAAAATGTTGTGGATAAAAAAACAATAGGACCTGGTCATACATCTTATCTATCTTGGGGTCATTCTGGGACATTTACAGCGAACTTTCAAAAGTGTGGATTTTGTAGGGGAACCCCGAAGGGTGATAAATAGGGGTTAGGTGTGCTTGGAAAAATGTTGGGAAGAAAAAAATAATGGAAATTTGTCACAATTATGTATTAGAAAATGCATCGATAAATTTATATGAAAATCGATCTTTGCAAATATATGACTAAAAGTTCAATTAAAAATTAATATTAAAAATATTATTTCAAATAAAGTGAGATGTATAAAAACCAATTTTGATAAATTATGATTGGTTTTATTGAAAATTGTATGCTGTTAAAGAATAAATTAAAATTTATATGCCTTCCGTTTCAAAGTATGGCATAAAAAAGACGTCAAACTTCAAAAAACGGAAATTTTTTTTCCAAATTCTAACTTTCCTTCAAAATTTCCCCAAATATTTCCATTGAACTTAAACTATAGCTTATATTTTTAAAATGGCCTTAATTTCTCCTTTCCATATCAGTGAAAAAATGCAAAATCGGTTATAAATTTACTGAGCTACAAATTTTTAAGCGCACAAAGTCACCCAAAAACAGTTTTTTTTTTGGGTAACTTAAGATTTTGAGGGTGAATTAAAATTTTTAAGGCAAATTTTAAGGCCAGACCTACAATATCTGCTAAGTCTCATGCAAAGTGCAAAATCTTTGTAGCTATGTGTAATTAATGGATGAGGTACTTCTACGGGACGTTATGAACGCAAACGCATCGTCGTCCGCTTGGTTTTCCAAAATATATCAACAAGACTTTAGGTATGAAAGCCGTGTACATGGTAAGGTGCAGGAAGAATAGTTGTCAAAGAGGACTACATCTTCAATGGACTGAACGCAGCAGACCTGGGGCAGTTCGGCTTCCGATGGTAAGTGACCATAATTTGTGGACGGATTCCGATTTAGCATTGTAAAGTACGTTAAATAAGACTTTTATTTTCTTTCTGTTTTTTATTTTTATTTTTGCGGGATATTTAAATAACGTGACACATCACTGTAACACCTTTGACAAGAATTAACTAAAACTGATCTGATGAGGCTATATACATGTTTATATAATGAAAATATATAAATATGTATGTGGAAATAGTCAAAACATAAGGACTGCCCCAGAAAAATGTGATACTTTTATTCCTTAAGATTATGATTTACCTGATGATCGTGCAGGTCGGAATATGGGTGCTATTTTTTCTATATAACATGACGATTACAAAAATATATAACACTTGGTAAACAAACTTCAAGCGATAAAGATGTCTAGTAATCAAGAAAAAAAAGCGCAAACTCATTTTGTACACTTACCTGCAAAAACCAGAATTAAAATATTCAGCCATAGCTAAAAAAACAAGTGCATCAAAAATCACTGTCGAAAAGATTATTTCGAATTATAGAAAGGGTCTACTTATTAAGCGGAAAAAGGGTTCAGGTAGAAAAGCCAGTATAGACCCACAGTTGGTAAAAAAGGTGAAGCGCCTTTTTAAGCAGAATCCTAACACTTCAGAACGAGATATGGCTGCCAGAGCAGGAACCTCAAAATCTTCTATAAACAGACTAAAGAAAAAACTTGTACTTTTCCATTAAGGAGCGTCCTTCCTATTCTCCGAAAGGAGTTAGGAAATCGAAAGCCATGCCAAACTAATTTAAAAAACAGTTTTTTACTTTACTTTCTTTTTATTTTATATATTTTGTTTTAATATTGCAGAATAACGAACGATGCAAGGGAAGATGAAATGGAAGAAAATATGGGTCAAGTGAACACAATGATTGGGAACTTACGTAATATGGCGCTTGATATGGGATCAGAATTGGAGAACCAAAACAGACAAATTGATAGAATAAATCGAAAGGTATGTACATTTTTAGTTCAGCAATGTATGTATTTCTTAAATTATTTGGCTTTGAACTGGTACATGTTGATAACATTGCAATACAGGAAAAAAAAATGTTCTAAGTTAACACTCTTGTATTATTTGTTCCCACTGATTACGGAAATTACTGCTTGTTGATATACTTAAAAAATAATAATAATTTTTTTCAAAAACATGCAGACATAAAAAATTTAATTTTTTCTTTCAAATCATTGCATCAAAAAAAAGGAAGTTACCAAAGTCACACACAAGTTAAAATTACTAAGTTTGAGCTTAAAGTAAAAAAAGACTCAATTTTTACCTCTTAATTTTTTTTTTTAATTTTCAACGAATTACGGCTCGTACCAGATTTGTTAAAAATTTATGAAATTCATAAATAACATGCACGATTTGAGACACATAAAAAAAATAAATAAAAATTCGTCGCCTGAATTCTCGTTTGCTCCATACGCAACTTCGAAGCAAATAACTTGTGTTTGTGTCGATACAATTTATGTGCTTTTGCTTTTTTAACAAATAGCCGTATGGTGCAAAAGAGAACTCAGGCGACGAATTGTTCTAAAAAAGCTAAATTTTTAAATGTTTTAATTGCACAGTGGCGCAAGAGCGGCTTTTTTGTTAAAATCAACCTTCCCACCAAATATAATACATTTTCCAATGAAAATTAAATTGATAAAGATAAGTAAGAAAAATATAGGGTGCTCTAATTAAAGTTAGAAGCGAAATTCGCACACAAAAATGCTTGTCGTTTTGAAAGACACTAACTGTAAGCCCACATTTCACATTGTAGTCAGGTTTGAACTTTTGTATCCATCTGAAAGGACTTATTGTAAAATGGTCACGATAGAGTTTAAGTCCATTGAACATTGTCGGAGCTCGGAAAATGCAAATTTTCCTCCTTTACGCTCGATTTTAAAACTGAAAATCTCTTATCTGGTCTTTTCTCAGGTCTCTTCTTTATTGGTATTTTTTCAATACTAGAATCGCCCACTGGTCAAAATTCGACCACAAATGAATTAAATTATTTTAATTTTGGAACTTTTTGAACACTTTTAGTACTTTTTTGCTATTTGGTACGAAATAGAAAAGCTCATTTATCATCCCTGCTATAATTCAAGCGAAATATAAACAAAACAAAAAGCATGATGTGCTCTGCTTTTTGTCTATTTTTTTGTGCTTTATCATTTTTCAGCTCGGTGTGACCGAGTATTTTGTTATTGCTAATATTGAAAATTTTCTATTTATTGAAGAGAATTGCAGACACCAGTTTCACAAAATGATACACTTCAATAATGAAATAAAGCATTGCCAGAGTAAAAATACTTAAATAGTACTTACTTAAATGGTACTTTTTAAAGTTTACAACTTGGCCGACCTGACACATGGTCGAACTCGATCAAATTTTTTTCAGATTTCCTGACAATCCTTTGCACATTTCAGAGTACCTAAGATACACATACTCAAGCATACCGCTGAAAAGCCATTCAAGAGTCTACTCTGCAAAGATGGTAGTGTCGCCTATTCACAATTAGCACATCTCTTGCGTGAAAGCCATCAACAAGAAATTTCTAACATGTGCGTCGGTTGCAATGTATTCTTTAAAGTAAAATTTTAAATACAGGCGGACGTGGACAAGGCGACCAGCGGGATGTTTGTGCTAATGCCCTAAATATGCAAAAATTTTACAATTGGATAGTGCCAGAAAAGGTAATAGAAACATTTCAACGAGCGCAACTAAAGGTTAAGAATGCATTTCATGAATTATAGTAGCAAAAACAATGTATTGTAAACTTTATATGAAATAAAAATAAATAATTCATTAATTTAATATAGAATTTCATTGGCATACATACTAGGCCAGTACCGCATATTAAGAAGCGTACCTGTACTATTTCAGATACGTACAACAGATACGGTACCAGTATGCGTATCTAGTATTTATGCAGGGACGAGAAACAGATACAGTACAAGTATTGGTACGACAAAACCAATACCTGTATTTTCCCGACAGCAATGTAAACGTTATTGAAAGAGTACGGCAATTTCTATGTGATTTTCAAAAACATACAAAAAAAAAAATACGTGTTAGTATCCCCGATACATACGCCGTTTGTATCTAGTACACTGTTTGCAGGGATTTGATAGCCATTGTGGTAGGTACGATACAGCTAATTGGACTGCCCGTGTCGAAAAGTGACAAAAATTTAATTAGTTTTGCATCTTCCTACCAAATAAAAAGCATCTACGACGTCATACGTATGATTAGCATTCTCTTTAGACAGGGTGGCAACTTGTCCCTTGGCTCTACCAACGGCAACACCAGTCAGCAACTTTCTTTCGTTTGGACATGATCTGTGGTCATAGCCCATACGCCAACATCGGAAGCTGTTCGAGCAATTGTAACATAACATATCAACATTTTTGTCGACATTTTTATTTAAGTTTGATTTCGGCAAAGCGACGTTTTTAGTAGGCACTGTTACAAGGCCTGACGAATTCAAGTATTTCTGATCGTATATGTTGACTAGTTGGGTGAATCAAAAGCGGTTTGGAATTCTTATAAAATGCTTATTTTATTTTCATCATACGTGCTTGGAATTTTTAATGATTTATCAGTAGCAATTGCATCAATCATCCGCCGCGGTGGATTTGAAGAAACATCTTCCGGTGGGACTTGTGTATTATTATCTGCTGGTAAAGAATAATCAGATGAATCTTTATCATTTTTAATAATAATGTTTCCTTTCTTCCCTCTCTTGATCGTTACGGTCTATAATCAATGGATCTGCAATGAACCCATCCCATGAAACAGGGTTTATGACTCCACATATTTTGGGAAGACTAGTCATCATAGGTTTCTCTACCAATTTATTGCACCCGTATTGGCAAATGCAACCCGAACGTTTGTTCCACAATGTTTCTGCTTTAGCTTTGCATAAGTTGGCAGTTCTCAATTTATTAAATTCAGTGTTGCCAACTTTTAAATTTGAAAACGCACCAAATCCGGCAAAAAAACGCGTTTTTTCTCAAAAAAAAGCACTAAATTCTATTTAAAAAAAAAAAAATAAAAAAAACGAAAAAGTTTCGTACGTGTACGGACAAGTTTAGTAATTTTTAATAAAAACATTTTAATTATGAAACAATTCTTTTATAAAAAGACTTTTCAATAAATAATTATTATATATGTACATGTATATATGTAGTTAAATATCAAAACTGCCTAAGTCCCTCTCTGATAAGTGGGCAAAATAAAATAAATTAAAAACAATTCAATGAAATTTATTCTATTTTGCCTAAAAATCTGAGAGGGACTTAGCCAGTTTTGATATTTAACGACACATATAATATATACATAAAATTAAGATCAACATTACTTTGGCTTTAGATGACTCCAACTTGTAGCTTATAAGTTTAAAACAGACCTTTTAAATTATTTTCACTACTTTCGGGTTCCTCCGGCTACAACACGATTTCTATGTAATGTTCTGATTTCTGGTATGCTTGCAGACTATATATTTTAAACAATGTTTCATCTGGTAATTCATAAGTGTCGCAGCAGCAACCATTCCATTTTAATCCATATTTAATATGGAGTAAAGAATTTACAGAATTAAATGAAAGTTTGTTTCTTATTTTTGATTTAAACGCAGCCATCGAACTAAATACTCTCTCTACTTCATCATTGGAATATGGCAATGACAACACACGTAGGGCTAAATTTGCTAGATCTTCAAAAGGGTTTAGGCCTAAAGAATCTTTGAAAATTTTTTTGATTGATTCAAAAGGATGTAGCACTATTTTCTAATTCCAAATTAAAAGCCTGTTCACATCAGCATTTTATTAATTTTATTCAACGAGCAAAACAAAGCCTTCAAGAAGAAAAAAAGCTCTAGAAAAAGTACTAAAAATTAAAAAGCACTAGGCCAAAAATTTTACGGGTAAAAATCCCAAAAAAGCACTAGATCTAGTGCGAAAAGCACTAAGTTGGCACCTTTAGTTCGAATAAATTTAGTTTTACTCCGGTGTTGCTTAAGCCATTTATTTCACCAACTTTAGAAACAATAATATTTTCATCAGCTTTGGCAATACTTATGTTTCGTGGAAGAGATAATTCGTGGAGTTCATTAAATAAACGTTCATCTTTCACAAAGTGATCTGTTGCACCGCAAGCGCAAACGTAACACTGTCTGAAAATTTCACTTCTGACTGCTTGAATGATGAGACCACAAAGCTTACACTTTTTATTCTTTTAGCTACTTTTGCTTCTTTAACACGGCAATCCTTTTGCATATGGCCGTATTTTCCGCATTTGTTACATTTACCTTCGAATCGTTTAGTTTCTTTTATTTGTTGAGAACGCTGTAACTTGTTCAACCATATCTGCAATTCGCTGTTTTTTCTTAGCTTCTTCTCCTAGTAAACGTGTCTTAACTATGTTCAGCTTAAGATCTTCTTCCTGCAAATTCTCCAACGCTGTCACAATTGCATCATACGATTCCGGTAAGGTTAAAAATAGTTGGGAAACCAGATCTGCTTCCTCTGGTTTCACTCCTGCAGATTTTAATTGCCTTACCAGTGAATCAAACTTTAGCAAATGTTTACTCAAGTCTTCACCATCAATAAACTTTAAATTTGCCAATTCCTTCCGAATCAATGTTTGACCTTGTGGTGATTTCTGGGCAAACAATTCACATAGAGAGTCCCACATTTCTTTGGTCGTTGTCTTGTCCCGAATATATTTCAGATAGTCGTCATGGATGAAACTTGTAATGATATCTTGAGCCTACGTGTCCATTTTAATGAAACGATCCGCAGCTGCGCCATTTGCATCTCCCGATCTACCCGAGGATGTCCCTGCGTTGCTGCTTTCACTTCCTGTTGACTGCCTCACAGCTTCAAGACAAGCAGCTGAAGCCAAGTGCTTTTCGACTCTAAATTTCCAATTTTCAAAATTCGCTTCCGCGAATTGGGTTATCCCAGTAGAGTAATTTAGGGTAATGTGGACTATGCGGCTAATGTGGTGCACCCTTTTATTTCTCATATTAAAGACTGCACAACAATTCTGGTTATTTGTGCACAATAAAAAGCGAAAAACATATTCTTTACGCTCTTTGGCTTTTCTATAATGCTAATTATTCGTGTGAAATTCTTAGCATATGCTGTGAGGTCAAGTTGACTTATTTGTAGTACTTGGTGAATAACTTAGTTACTTCCTCAGATCTCAGTTTTCTAAAATTCAAATAACTAATGCAATTGTGGATCTATTATTCAACGAAAAAATGCATTAGCAAGTCTGATTTTACATTTCTTTTATATAATCAATGATTATTTCAAAACCGTGATGTATTCGGGCAATGTGGACTACCCCATATTATGTACCGTATATCAAATTTGACTACTATTACACCTTAAAAAGCTAATTGCATGTGTAGGATACCCGAGTTTGAGTAATGTGGAGTACTATTTTACATATGATTCGATAACCCTTCTTACTTATTCACATGTTAGTATGAATTTGGTTTATCTTACCAGAAAATATTATTTAATAAGAATATAAAGCCATTTCATAGCAAATATAATCTTAAAAATTACTACTCGACTTTTAGTCAACAAAATTTGCGAATAACGGTACTTCTTCAGGAAATGAGCAGGGTGAGCCACATTACCCGACACTTTTCTTTTTCAGCTATTTTTAGGTACTTTCAATTTAACTGGCCTCACGCTTGAAAATGTTAATATTTTAGTATACAAATTATCAAATAGTAAAAACAATAGAATAACTAATACAAATAAATTGACCAACCTTACCTACTACCATTACTTTGGTAGAAATTGGTAAAAAAGAAAAAGGTAACCACATTACCCTAAATTAATCTACTCTTATCTGTGTTGCCCATAACCTGTTATATGTTGACTAGTTGGGTAAATCAATAGGCGGTTTGGAGTTCTTATAAAATACTTATTAATTTATTAACAAAGCAAAATTAGAATATGTTTCGGTGACTTCTGAATATTTAAAATATGATAAAATTATTTCATATGTGATGAAATAATTTCGACATTCTTTTGTTTTTAAATAAACAAGTATTATACAAATAGGTACTTCTAATAGTTCTTTTAACTTGTCCACTATGTGAGCACCCATTAATAGATGAGTGTTCCAGATATATTCACCGATTCCCTCTATGATGAAATCAACAACCTCACTTGCATTAATATCTGACTGTTTAGCAATAGCCTGCATGTTCAGAACATAACAATGCAGCGACTACTCTTCCAATAACAGCTTGGCGAGAAACGACAACATTATATTCTTTCATGAGCAAGCGCTTCAGCTCGGCAGAGTTCAGGGTTGATGTGGTCGTAGGAAAAACGAAAGTAGTGCCTTCTGATGATCGTCTTAATCCTAAAAGCTTTATTCTGTCGTCGGAATCAATTGTGGACATGATCAAAGTCACGTATAAATTTTTGGATGAGCTGTATTGGATTATCGCCAATATATTTTAATGTGGCGTGCTCAACTTCACTAAAGTCACGTTTTTTAACGTTATAATTACTGGCAGCGTTTTCTAGGTCTTGATTTTGCTGCCTTAACATTAATATTTCACGACGTTCATAGAAATTTTTTTTTCTGCATCTAGGAGCTCTTCTTCGTTTGCGGCACTTCGCTGCGGCATAGCGGTCACTAGATCAGAGGTTTCTCGGGTTGCGGTAGCATCAAGGGTTTGTTGGAGCTCTTCTTTATTTGCAGCACTTCGCTGCAGCATGTTAAGCGTCACTTGTATTGAGGATTCCTGTGTTGCTGTTACATCAACGGCACCAACTTTCTTTATGAAGTTAGTTTATTGACTGTATTTTTGCTTGTATAGTACTAATGAAAGTACCAACGCGCTTTTCTTAATTGAAGTATGATAAATTATAAATTTATATTGAACTAATTAAACAGTTATTTTTGCAATTTTTCAAGAAGAGAAGCAAGCAAGTGTTAACATGGAAATTGATTAAATATGTTTCGGCTATTTCCACATATATATTTATATTTTCATATATAAACATGTATGTAGCCTCATCAGATCAGTTTCAGTTAAATCTTGTCAGAAACCGTACTCGAACCCGTGACTCCGGTTTTCTAAAAAAAGGATTTTTTTTTTGTTTCTTTTTTTTTAATTTTTAATCAATTTAATTGGGTTTGCGGACCCCACATCGGAGTTTTAAGCTTTATTCAAAGTTTTATTCAAATTTTAAAATGAACGACAAAAGCTAGAAGAGCTTTTGTAGACAAAAGCTGTACAAGATAATACTTTACAATAACACAGTACAACAGTTCATAGTGTTCCTAGCAAACCATTTTTTAGATTTTGCTAGTTTGGCTCCAGGTCGGATTTTATGGCCCTTTAAAAATAGTGTTCAAACAGGCTTTTTCAAAGCTTTTTCGCTATATCTCTTAAACTGTTCGAGATTTTGTTTTCTGTTTTCTACAAAGTTTTAGCTATAGGCTGAAGCAAAAAGAAGTGTCCCACAAACTGACACGAAAAAATTGCATCTGGGCCCCAAAATCTTCCAAATGCTGAAAAATTATACCATTTTGGTCATACCTAGTGTTATAAGAAAACACGTCGTTACTGTTTGAGAGTTTTATTAAAGTGATATAGAATATTTAGTTTTCTATTTGACAATAAAAACTTGGTGAATTTTGGTTGCTTTGATAGCGTCCCCTCCTGAGTCGATAGAGCCATGTCCGTCTGTCTGGCTGGCTGGGTATACGTGGAAATACATTTATTTTTATTTATTTATTTATTTATTTATTTTATTTTGGGTTGTACAGCAAGACATAGTCTTTTATAGTACATCAATAATACATATAAATATACTTGTGAACAGCTTAAATATAATCTTAACTAATTGATTTTACACAAAAAAAAATAAAAATTTTGGTAAACAAGAGTATATAGCAAAACTTGATAATCTAAGAATAATTAAGCATATAAATAAAAATAAAAAGTGAGAAAACAGATAGTGGAAAGTGGAATAAAAAAGTTAGCGAGAGTTTAAGAAGTAGTTATTTACGGCATGCTTAAAACTGTTTCTTAAAGCTATTTGGGAAAACTGAGCAACATAATTCGATAAAATTTTGTATTCTGCTTTAGTCGTAAAGCTAGCTCGGGGGATTGAAAATGAGCGAAATCGGTCAACGGACACGCAAACCGCCCATACAAAAAATATATTCAAAATGCAATAATAAGAGCATTACTTGCAATAACAGCAAAATTCACATAAATACTAGGGATAGTAAGTACAAGCTCTGAGCAAAAACTAAGCGAATTCGGACAAGAGGGCGTGGCACAACCCATATAAACAAAAGTTTCAAAATGATATGCTGAAAGCGCTTTTAGAGATAACCCAACTAAATTGCACTCAAACACTCGGATCAATAAATGCAAGCTCTGAAAAAAAACTAGGCGAACTCGGACAAGAAGGCGTGGCACCTCCGATACAAGCAAAAGTTTCAAAATGAAATACTGAAAGTGTTTTTTGAGATAATCGAACCAAATTTCACTCAAACTGAGAACATTAATTGCAAACTTTAAGCAAAAAGTATGCGAAGTAGGACTAGAGGGCGTGGCACCTCTATTTTTAAGAAAATCTAACCGAATTTTACTCAAACACTCAAAACTGTAATTCAAGCTATACGCAAAATCTAGATCAACTCAGAGACGGGGCGTGGCACTTCCCATATAAGCAATTTGTTCTTATACTTAGGAGTTACGGAAGAATAAAACAATGTATTTTAATAAAAACTTATTTTGCATAGTAGTTATCAACCAAGTATTTAATAATATACCTACTTGAAATGCAGTGTAGGGTATTTAGTTTTTGGCCAGGCCAAGATGCCACCCTAGTTTTTATTTAATGATACAATTTTTTCACAGATGATACTACACCCAGGGTATATTCACTTTTTCTTTCTGTTTAAAACGTTTGGACTATTATAGGGTTATAGTTATAGGGTTCTAACTCATTTTCTGATTTACAAAATGTGGGTAACCATAAAGTTTTAGAGAAAACTTATTTCAATGAAACTTTTAGCTTGGGTTATAGGGTTTAAATGGATTTCGTTAAGATCAAGACCTTTAAAGTTGATATTTTAAATTTTTTTTCTAATTTTTAGACTTCGGCGGCCATTTTAGTATGAAACTAATAAGGTTGGCTTGGCCAAAAATTAAATACCCCATGCTATAGTATTTGAAACATTTTCCTTGTACTGGAGGTGCCATGCCCTATTGACCGAAATCAACTAGTTTTTGTTCAGATCTTACACTTACTATACCAAGTTTTTGCTTGTATGGGATATGTCATGCTCTTTTGTTCGAGTTCGCCTAGTTTTTCCTCAGAGCTTGCACTTACTGTTAGTGTTTGAGTGAAATTTTTATTGATTATATGGAAAAACACTTTCAGAATAGTATTTTTAAACTTTTGCTTGTATAGGAGATGCCACGCCCTCTTGCCCAAATTCGCTTAGTTTTTTCTCAGAGCTTGCATTTACTGTCCTAAGTGTTTAAGTGAAATTTGGTTTAATTGTTTTCAGTATGGCATTTTGAAACTTTTGCTTATATTAGAAGAGCCACGCCTTCTTGCCCGAGTTCATCATTTTTTTTTTTTCTCAGAGCTTGCATTTACTGCCTTTAGTGTTAGAGTGAAATTGGGTTGGATTATCTCGAGAAACGCTTTCAGTAAAGCATTTTGAAACTGTTACTTATATAGGAGGTACCACACCCTATTGTCCGAGTTTGCCTAGTTTTTGATCAAAGATTGTACTTATTATTATTTTAAAGGCTCTAGATTGTACTGCGACCTGAAAGATCTTTTGTACAGCCTCTTTCCCTAATCAAAACAGTTCCAGACTATCTATAAATCTTGTTACTGCTATGGGATTAATTTTACCTATGTCACCTGGATCTAAAATCTCAGCTCCTAGATACTTAATTCTGCGTCTAAACGCAGCAGGGCATGCACATAGCACGTGCTCTGCTGTTTCCAAGTCCTCTAAGCAGAGTCTACAGGAGTCATCATCTACCAAACCCATCTTTTTTAGGTGATAATTAAGTTTACAGTGACCTGTCATTATTTCACTGTTGCCTCCAACTGGTGGGGTCTGCATTACGTTGGGAATGGGACATTAGGTCCCCTTCCTAACTTTGCCACCTTTTGTGGCATGCAGAGTGTCTGGGTCGTTTCTTTCCCACTTTCTAAGTCGACCCGAAGCAGAGAATTTTTTTGGTCGTGAGGCACTGTTGCCCTTCTCTGCTGCGGGTGCTCGAAGTGTGGTACTTCGCCCAGCGGTTGAACTCCTAGCCGGTGGTGCACTCGCGGCTTTTGATGTTGAGGGGCGATCATCCTGTGCACTCTCCCCTTTTGGTCTGTTCCCCTTCAGCCTCGGTCGCAGCTGGCTAGTTCCAAAACCATAGAACACTTTATGTCCCAGCTTTCCGACCTTTTCGGCTGATGAGGGGTCCAGAGCAACTGCGAGCTCCACGTGCTCGCCCTTCTGAACTCTGTTCAGCACCCGCCAATCACCCAGACAAACGTCCGAATTCTGGGCCCTTACTTGACCCAGAATTCGTTCGTTTGTCCAGTTGCTTGAGCCCGGGAAGTAGCCGATGAAGATTTGGGCTTTAGGCACGTCTGCCTCGTCCAATACCTTCAGCTTAGCTCCTTCCCAAGGCTCAAAAGCTGGTGCTGAAGCCTTTAGCCAGGCTACAGTTTTGTCATCATGACAATTGACGACCAGCCAACCAGGCTTGAAACTGCAGCCTGCAAAATGGGGTCTCACAGGGCCATCCCGGTCGTCATAAACACCTTGTAGGATGCAGTTTTGCACCGCTACAATTTGTTCATGGGACCATATGCCCTGCGGAAAGTCGGCAGGCATAATGCCCACCTTCTTGGAAATGACCACCTCCGCTAAGGTGGGCTTTGAGCTCTGAATTCCTGTGGGAATACTATGCTCAGCCTCCTTCTCGGAAACGGCCACTGTTTCACCCTTGTCCTCCGCCAGGGTCGGCAAAGCGGGAGATCCTTTAGGCGCATCTGGTGGCAGGCTTTGCACCAAGGTGCTGTTCCTACCTCCAGATTCGCTTTGAGGAGCAAATCGCTTCACCGATCTGACAGGGGACGTCGGTGAGGTGCTGTCTGAGCGACCGCGTTTGGGTGGCTGCGAAGCACGCTTAATGCCGGCCGTTGAACCCGGCCTTGATGCCAGAGCCCTCGCTGTTTCCAGCGATAGGCTACTGGCGATCAAGGTTTTGAGTCTCTTGCGCCCGGCACCAGACAGCTTCACCTTCGCCCTTGTTTGAGGCTCCTTGACCGGGGCCAAGGAGTTCGCGGTGCGCTCAGACTGGGGTGAACTTAGGAGCATACGCTCCTGGTCCGAGGAGATGGATGCGCCCTCACCCAAATCTTGAGTGAGTACCGCATTCTCCCCCCCTGGACCACCAGTAAGGGCACCTAGTACCCCTTCCGGCAAGACGTCGCAGTCCATAGAGTCACTAGCCGCGGAACCATGTGCTCCGTCAGCTAGTGAAAGGTTAGTGAGGTTATTTAAAGCCTCATTATGCACTTTTGTTGGTGTGCAGTCCATTGTTTTTTTATTTTGTGGAATGTCCATGAAATATATAAAATGAGAAACATTTCCCCATAGCGGGATAGCTAAATTAAACCGTGGGTTCGCCAGACCTTGCACGGAGTTCGCTACTAAGTTTGACTCTACCCCGCAAACAAGTTCGCACGCGTAGCTGTTCCACGGCGATTTTAGGGGGTTTTTAGTGGATGAAACTGCCCGCACTCCAGGTCCTAAGGCCTGATGTGCGGACAGGTTCATCCAAGAGTGTTTTCCTTCACCCCGCACGACTATCAGCAATCCTAGCTTGGTAGAGACATGACCGTGCCAGAACCAAGATTATCGGTCTGACAGATAGTCGCACTTCCCAAAAATTAGGGCTGACCGATTGGCTAGTTGACTGAGCGAGAGATTCGATTTGATTCACTTGCCTGCTCCCCGAGACGCTCATAAATTTTGAGGAAAGGTAATGCAATGAAAGGAGCCATTCGGACTCAACTAACCGGCTACCCTCCAGTGGAGGAGGATTTTTATCGACCTCCCAGTCTAGATCCGTAGTGTTTGGTTTATAGTAGGGTCACCTCTTACAGGATGTAGCTCTTCGCCACGCACTAACGGTCTTGGCGACAGCTAAGCTATATATTCGCGTCATGTCGCCCTATAGTAAACTACTTGACCCCAAGATTGTACTTACTATACCTAGCAATTATGTGTATTTTGCTTGTGTTATTGCAAATAATGCTATTAATATTGCGTGTAGAATATATTCTTTGTATGGGCAGTAAGCGTGTCCGTTGGCCGATTTTGCTAATTTTCAATCCCACGAGCTAACTTTGACGACGTGTATCAAATTTCATTGAATTATCTTGATCAGTTTTCCAGTAAAATGTATTTCCACGTTCAGACACCCAGCCAGCCAGACAGACGAACATGGCTATATTAGCGATGACCAAGAATATAAGTACAGTAGGACAAAGCCAAAGTCGTACACCAAACAAACTATTTTTCAATGGCCAAAAACTAAGTACGCAAAAATAATTTAAGAAATTTGAAATACATTTTTAAACAGCCTATTTAATCCTTCAATTTTAACAAAAAACCAAACTTGAAATTTTCCGTTATTTTTGAAAATAAATAAAAAGTTACAGAAATCAAGCATATTCAGTACCAAAGCCCAAGTCGTACACCTTATAAGGTTCTCCGGAACGAAGAATTAATCATAGTTTGAGGCACATCTGATTTGCTTTTTTTATACAATGCCTGATAGTGTTAGCACCAAAATAAAATAATTTTTAAAATCGCAAGTAGGTGCCCCGCTCCTAAAATGGGCGCAAGTACTCATCTACTATAATATATTCAGAATTTCCTTGTTTTTTTGTTTGTTTGTTTCATGGATTTAGAATCTATCCAACTGATTTCAACGAAATTTTCACAGGGTATTACTATCAATCATGAGGTCTCACACTTGATAAATAGGCGGTTCCACGCCCCCAAAAACGTAATTTCATCATATCTTTTATATTTTTTGACGCAGGTTAATGAGGTTTGGTACACATATAAAGGAAATAAAAATAACATGGATTGAAAAAATGGGCGGTGCCACGCCCACCACAAAAATCCTCATTTCTCATAAACTATCACAGGCAACTGGGTGAGATTTGGTGCATATGTAAAAGTCAATGACTCATTTAACCACTTATGTAAAATTTTACGTTGCCACGCCGCCAATATAAGTAGAAGTGCTTCGGGATATGCTAGTAAATGTATTAACAAATCCAAAATTATATGAAAAAAAACATTTCATAATACAAGATTTTTTATTTACTCCTTTTAATCTTCATTACAAAATTCCATTATTTTTGGAATTTCTATTTACTTTAAATAGCGCTCAATGTAATCACAGACTGCTCTAAGAAGTTTATCACCATAATTTACATATATGAGATGTAGATTCTATTTTCTTTTTATACCCTACACCCAGGGTATATTCACTTCGTCCTTCCGTTTGTAACGCAGAGAAGGAGGCGTGGCAGGTATGGGAAAGTATATATATTCTTGATCAGCGTCACCTCCTGAGTCGATATAGCCATGTCCGTCTGTCTGGCTGGGTGGCTGGCTGGGTGTGTGTGGAAATACATTTTTTGGGAAAACTGAGCGACATAATTCAATGAAACTTGGTATTCTGCCTCCGTCATAAAAGTTAGCTCGGGGGATTGAAATGAGCGAAATCGGTCAACGGACACGCCTACCGCCCTTACAAAAAATATATTCAAAATGCAATAATAAGAGCCATATTTGCAATAACAGAAGCAAAATACACATAAATACTAGGGAAAGTAAGTATAAGCTCTGAGCAAAAACTAGGCGAATTCGGACTAGAGGGCGTGGCACCTCCCATATAAACAAAAGTTTCAAAATGTTATACGGAAAACGTTTTTTGAGATAACCCAACCAAATTACACTCAAACACTCGGATATATAAATGCAAGCTATACGCAAGATCTAGGTAAACTCGGACAAGAAAGCCATATAAGCAAATGTGTCAAAATTATATAATGAAAGTGTTTTTTGAGATAATCCAACCAAATTTCACCCAAACACGAAGAACAATAATTGTAAACTCTGAGCTTAAGGTAGGCAAAGTAGGATTAGAGGGCGTGGCACCTCCCATATAAGCGAAAGTTTCAAAATGCTAAACTGAAAGATTTTTTTAAGAAAACCTAACCGAACTTTACTCAAACACTCAGAACAGTGAATGCAAGCTCTACGCAAAATCAAGGTAAGCACGGAGGCGAGGGCGTGGCACTTCCCATATAAGCAATTTGTACTTATACTCTCCTTATAATATACTTAAAATGCAGTGTAGGGTATTTAGCTTTGGCCAGGCCTAAGATACCACCCCCTCTAGTTCCCATTTCACTTTATATAGAGTATATTTTTTACTTTTTCACTACCAACATTCTAGCGGACGCTTTTTTATTATGACTATTTAATAAAAATCAATGACAGAAATAGTCACGATAAACAAAAGACTTTTTAGTTTATAATTAGTTAAAAGATAAAATAAAATAATAGGAGCGGATTGTGGTTATGCACCAGATTTCACCCATTTGCTTGATATAGTTTATGAGAAATGGCGATTTTTTTTTTGGTGGGAGTGGCACCGCCCATTTTTTTAATGCATGTTATTTTTTTTTGCTTTCTTTAGATGTATACCAAACCTCATTAACCTGCGTCAAAAAATGTAAGAGGGGGGCATAGAACATGATCGATAGTAATACTCTGTGAAAATTTCATTGAAATCATCTGGATAGATTCTGAATCTATAAAACAAATAAACAAAAAAACAAGCAAATTCTGAATACTGCGCCCATTTTGGGGGCGGGGCACCTACTTGCGATTTTAAAAATTATTTTATTTTGTTGCTAACACTATCAGGTGTTGTATAGAAAAAGAAAATCAGAGGTGCCTCAAACTATGATTAATTCCTCTTTCCGGAGAACCGTGCTTAACAAAATTATAATTTTTACATGAGTTCAGTAATTAGTGAATATTTTGTTAGTTTTTTCCTTTATTGACTACAAATTTTTTTTAAAAAATAAAAATAAATAATTAGTGTACATTATTTTGTTTTTATTTGTCATGTTTAGTCCTTTTGGCATCCTTTGAATTTGTTTTTCACAATAACTCGGATAAATTTTTTCCCATTTCCCATGAATACCCTTTTCAGTTCAGTTTTTTAAGAAATATTGTGCTGGCGAACTTTTGCGTCCAGATAATTCCACAAGATTTTAATAGCATTTGTATCTGGACCCTGCGCCAGTGTTACGAATATATTGGAACAGTTCTATTGAATCCATGATCTCATATTATAAGGAATATGTTTGAGATCGTTTTCTTGGTAAAAATACAATACTTCCATCAACAAAATGGAGTATTCTAGGCCCAGCTGCTGAAAATAGCCCTAAACTATTAGTGAACCACCTTCATGTTTTACATTTGGTCTAACGTTTTTCTTTAATAAAGAAGAAGCATCAAGAGGCTCGGTTGCTGTTTGCTAAAACTCACTGCCATAAAGATTTTTTTTTGAAAAAATTTCCTCTTGAATGAAAGTAAGATTAATACTTTTGGATCAGACTGCAGACCATACATATGGAGAAAACCAACTGAAGCACTTTGTTCGAAAAACCTTAAGCCATATGTAAAACATGACGGTGGTTCACTAATGGTTTGGGGCTCTTTTTCAGCAGCTGGGCCTGGAATACTCCATTTTGTTGATAGTAGTAAGGATCATAAGATGTATTTGAACATTTATTTATTTATTTATTTATTTATTTATTTATTTGAGTCTTTGGATAATAACAACCCTTACAGACTAGAACAATTGAAATTAAATATATGAAAATAATTGATATAAACTTAAATAATGAAAATTTAACTAAATTTATTGCAATATAAGGATAAACTTGGTCAATGTAGTAATAAGTACGTTTAATAAGATAACGATTTCAAACATATTTCTTATAATATGAGATAGATTCAATACAACTGTCCCAATGTATTCGTAACACTGGCGCAGGGTCCAGATATAAAGGCTATTCAAATCTTGTGGAATTATCTGAACGCAAAAGTTCACCAGCACAATATTTGTTCAAAAAATGAATTGAAAAGTGTATTCATGGGAAATGGGAAAAAATTTATCCGAGCTATTGTGAAAACCTAATTCAAAGGATGCCAAAAGGACTAAACATGACAAATAAAAACAAAATAATGTATTGGAAGGTAACCGGTTGTGGGCCGGGTTTCATTTTATGCCCGTAACTTGCATTCAAGTATACCTTCTTCGGCCTTGTGGTTACCAATGGAAAGCTAGAGGCAGTAGGTAACCAAAAAGAAACAATTTTTCTATAATTTTTCTCTTACAAAATTTTATTAACAAATTTTGTAAAGAGCTTGTTTTTTGACAAAAAAAAATTATAACCGGTTGTGGGCCACCCTGAACAATCCACTTCAAATGCAAAATTATGAAAAAAAAAAAACAGTAAAGAAATATGTATTATCAAAATTTATTTATCAATGAAGCCTCTAGTGGTGAAAAAACATCAAGAAAATGTGGCTTTTGCAAATCATCGGATTCGCAATTTTTGCATGTATACTAGCTCCTTTTTATAGCAGCGCATTTCAAATGCACTAGCCGATCGCAGCCACCGTTGCATTTGATCGAATTGGCTGCAAATTGGTGCGAGGAACATTGATTTGCAATAATTTTCATGCAAAAAACATGGTCGCCCACAACCGGTAACGGCAGCCATCCCTTAAGTCAAGGATGTCAGCGTAGAACAAAAGTGAGCCAATTTTGGCTCGACCAACAACATCAACATTTTTGTTGTTTTTTTTTCACGCTCGTCAAAATTTCGCGTTTTTGTTGTTTTTTTTTGCGTACACACAAAATCGAACTCGAACTAACATAAAACAACAACAACGATTACGTCGCATCAAAAACAACAAACAATATGGATATTAATGCGTTGATGCGCATTTGCGAAAATGCAAGTCTTTTACGCACTAACGCCTGATCGTTCAATGTGTATTAGAGCTGCGACATCGACCGCAAAACATCGATTTTTTGAACATCGATGTTTTCTGAATTAACCATCGAGGTTAAGGAAACATCGCCAAAAAAAGATCGATGTTTGGCAACATCGATTACTTTTTTATTTCGTTAAAAACTCTGACGAAACGAATCAAATATGTCTCAAATTTTTTTTAGAGTATTGTATAGTAAAATTAACTACATACTTTTATAAATGAAAAAATTTATGCGGTTTTGAAGCATTGCATATTTCTGTATTAATTTAAATATTCCCCTTCAATTTCAAATTATAACGGCCATAACTTTTTGAATAATCTTAAATTTTTTAATTTTTTTACATGCATTTGCTTAAAATTATAATTGAGGGGATTCCTGAAAACGTGTAAAAGCCTCGAAAACCTCGTAAACTCGTAAATGTTGTCAAAATCAATACGAAATTTGACAGTTTTACGATGTTTTCGAGGCTTTTACACGTTTTCAGGAATCACCTCATTATTAAAAAAAAAAATTCAAATTGAGAATTTTATGGATAAAATCATTCACTTTGTCTTTGAAATCCGATCTGTCAAGAAACAAGAAAGTTATAGCGGTTTTGTAATTCGAAGTTTTTGGGAAATCGAAAAAAAAGACTTATTCAAAAGACGGTAAATTTTTGGACTATAAAAATGTTTAACCCTTTCCAGTCCGCTCCTGAACCCCTGAAAAGTTTGTAGTTTTTTTGCAGATTCGTGCTAACCGATATAACATTTACATTCAAATTTGTTTTAAAATATTAATTTTTTTTATTCCATATGTGAAAAAAATAATGTCCCAATGGTCCTTAAAAGTAAAAAATAGGCGGATTTTTTTCTTTCTGCCGTGGGAGGAGCGCACAATTTTCCGGCGCCATTTTAAATTTTTCTGTTTTCCAACATCATATTCATATTCAATTACCTCGAAAACTAACTCGGTAACATTATATTCCATTTTTAAGTACACATTTCAGTAGAATTTGTAAGTTTTTGAGGGTTTCATTAAGAACTAACAGAAAAGAAGTTGAAACCGCATAAATCCAAAGTATTGGTTTTTATCTAAATTCTTGTTCAACAAAGTTAGATATGTTTACCTAGTTTGGCTGAGCTGCACAAAAGATCTTTTAGGTAGCAGTGCAATCCAGATCCTTTGAATTATAATAGTTTGGCTGAACTATTTTTGTTTCACAAAATAACATAATTGGTTGAAAATTCACCATACATGGTTTCTGTATAGTTTTTTTCTTTAATTTACTTCAAATAAATCATTTTTGTCAGTATTTTGTGTAAAAATATGCAAAAAAAAAAAAATTCTACAAAAAAAAAATTCCATAAATTTTACTTTTAAGGACCAACGGAACACGGTCAATCAAAAAGTGCTTGACATTTCTAAGGACGTGAAAGACTGTTACACTTGCTACTAAGACGCTTCATATCGTTCATTTAATGGCATTCGAGATGATATCTACTGAACATTAGTTAAAAAAAAACACAAGTTTTTGGATTTTGGATGACCCTGTAAGGTTCTGAGAATATAAAGATAAATTTTTCTGATACATTTGAAAATCTATATTTATTTTCTATCGACGAAGACCCATCTGGCTCAAATCGCTAAGAAAACGAAATCGTATAAGTTTTCAGTTGTGTAGGGAAAAATATAAAAATAATTTTCTGTGTTCAAAGCAGCTCAAATACTAAGAGTACATACATAAACATGCAACTCGTATATAATAACTACTTTATAAAATGCAAACTTTCAGTTTAAAGTACAAAGTCAGTTTTTCAAATTTTGAGATATTTGATGTTCAAAAAATTTAATTTTGTTTTTTTTTATTTATTTATTTATTTATTTATTGATTTAAATTGTTTGCATAGAAGAACTTAGTCTTTAACATGCCACTTATTCATAGTAATAACAACCAAATTATAACAACAATCTTAAAAATAGTTATCACATTGGTTTTAAATTCTTAAATACTGATAAATAGAGTAAATATAAAATAAAATGTAAAAATGAGTAAAGATTATGAGGAAAAATACTGAAAGATTAAATGCTTGATGTTGTTTTTAGATGAAACAGTTTTAATTGTATTTGGCAATGAGTTCCATAGTCTAGTGGCATTTACAAAGAATAGTCTGCTGCTGCTTACGTAATTAAAGCGAGGAATGATTAGATTTATATTTCTATTTGACCTGGAAAACTGTAGTTTTTCATATAAATAATATGGTGTCTTTGAGTGTAACAAATTATGTAAGAATATACAGTTTCTCGCCTTTATGTAGTTCAAGATGTTACACCCAAGAATCTTGTTAGCAAATACCGTGATATGCTCATACCTTGTTTTGCTATAAACGAAACGAGCCGCATTATTGAAAGCAACCAACAGTTTATGATGAGATGCAGAGTCAAGATTACTATAAACGACTTCGAAATAGGTTATTAGAGGGACTATAAGCTGAAGGACTAATTTCCGTTTTGTTTCAACTGGAATGAAAGATGCAGATCTTCTCAAGTTACGCAAAGTATAAAATATTTTGCTAATAACTGAGTTAATGTGGTCTTCACAAGTTAATGAAGAGTTTATGTGGAACCCTAAATTTTTGGCTTTTTTAACAACTTTTAGTGCCACGCCATCAAGCAGAATTTGAGGCAAATCAGAAATAAAATACGATGTCTTGGAAATAGGTAGAATAAATGATTTAAGTGGGTTAAGTTTAAGTTTATTCGATGTAGCCCATGTGGCAATTGCGTTTAAATCTTCATTTATCCTTGCACATAAATCTTCAACAAGTCCTATTGGCCTCGACAAGTACAACTGTAGGTCATCAGCATATGCATGCAGGGTGACATGCTGAATCTTATTAAATATGTCATTTATGAACATAGTAAACAAAAGCGGGCCAAGCACAGAGCCTTGTGGTACTCCACTGGTTAAGCTTTTATACCCAGAGTAACAAGTGTTAATTTTAACTCTCTGAGTTCTGCCTACTAAGTAGCTATACAACAGACGGACTGTACTTTCAGAAAATCCGAAATACATCTTCAGCTTTTCACATAATAAGGAGTGATCCACCAAGTCAAATGCCTTGGAGAAGTCTAGCAGGCAAAGACAAGTGATCTTCCCTTCGTCATATGGTATCCTTATGTCATCTAAAATCTTTACGATTGCCGTGGAACAACTATGACCTGGCCTAAATCCCGATTGAAGTGGCGACATTAAGTTTGAATTACTAATGTGACAGCGAATTTGTTCAGCCATTAAAGCTTCACAAACTTTAGAGATACATGACAACAAACTTACTGGGCGAAAATCAGATGGTTCACACGCATTGTTTTTTTAGCGAGAGGAATGATTGTCGCTACTTTCCAGACATCAGGGAAGCATGAGCATGTAAAACAATGATTTATTATATGAGTCAAAGGGCTCAATATGTATGGTAAAATTAGCTTAATAAATTTTATCGATATACCATCTTCTCCGATTGCATTCGATTTAATCTTATTAACTGCAAAAATGACGTCTGACTCACCTACACCACTGAATTCAAAAAGATTAGGGAAACTTTGATTAGCATCCCTTTCAAAACTGCTTACTAAAGTAGTTTCTGTCGCAGATGATCTGGATCAATCTGACATTCAAGTAATGACTTATTGCAAATACCGATCTGCTTTAAATTGCTCCAAAGTACTTTGGAGGACTGAGAAGGGCTAAGTTTGTGCATTAAATACTGACGCTTTGCTTCTTTGACAGCTGTGTTGGCTAAATTTCTTGCCCTTCTGTGCACTTCCCAGTTAGCTGCAGTGGGGCTTCTTTTCCACGTATTGTAAGTTTTATGACGTTTTTTAATAGCCAATTTTACATGACCTGTAAGCCAGGGACAGCTTACATTGGGAACACGACGATTACGCAGTGAATCAAATAGTTCACTAATTTTGCTATTAAAAAATTTTAACTTGTCATTAACAGAGTTAAGTGACCAACATTCAGACCAATTAATAAAGGATAAGTCATTGAACAAAGACATAAAATTGATACATTTATAATCACGGAAAAAGACAGTATTATTACTAACTATAGGAGCGAAGGTTACATTTAATGAGCAAAAAATTAAGTCATGATCAGATATGAATGATAATTGATCGAAAAGGAAAACAGATGAGACGTCTGACACAACAAAGACATCAAGTAAACTAGGACACGCATTATTAGCATAACGCGTCGGCAGATTAGTGTTAACGACACTGAGTCCGATCTCATTTAAATCGCTAAGGAATGTATTAGTTAGAATATCACTAGATAAAAGATTTATGTTGAAGTCACCACAAATAACAAAATGATCATAGTCAATTGCACAACCTGACAAGCTATTAAACAATGGATTCAAACTACAATTCCGACTAGGATTATACACGCAAGAGACTAAGATTTTAGTTATATTATCATAAATGACGACATTTAAAAACTCAACATCCGATTCACAGGACATGCTTAACACTTTCACATTTAAGTTTTCCCTACAATAGATTGCACAACCCCCACCTCTTTTACTTGTTCGATCATTTCGAAAAAGTTTAAAATTTTTAAGATTTAAAATAGAATCATTTAAGTCTTTGTGGAACCAAGTTTCCGTTATACAAATAACATCAACGGCAGAATTTTCAAAGGTGTCCCTTACATAGTCTAGCTTAACGTCATTAAGGCTTCTCGCATTAAAATGCACCATATTAAAACCAGACCTTTGCTTGTATTAAAAATTCCTTTCAAATTTTCGCCTTCTGAATATGGAATACCAAAAAGAATAGCATCCGAAGAATGTTCAACACTGGTTTTGTTTTTGTTGTTGTTGACGGCTTCAGTTAACTGCTGGTTGAGATTTTCGCAACGCTGATTAAGAATTAAGACTTGTTCTTCTAAAAATTTTATTTTCACATCATTCTCATTAAATTTTTCTTTGAGTAACGTGATTTCCTTATCAAATTTACTGGAAAAACTAGCTAATTCTTCCGTCAGTCCCATAACCAAGCTGGTGGTATGTTCCCTTAGGCGTTGCTCAAGTTGTTTAAGATTTTCTTCCGAATTTAATTTTAGTCTTTCCTCCAAAGCAAGAAGTAGCACATCAAATGTATTTGGTTTGCCAAGCGAAGACTTCGGTGTATTTGTACTGTTGTTGTTTTTTATGTTTGAAAGCTGCTGCGCACCAAAACTATTTTGTTTGCTATTTGACAGCCTCGGTGTGCTTGAACTTTTACTGTTTATATTATTCGAGCGTTGCTGCTCACGCTGTAAACGGGTTAGCATTGGTGTAGGTGTCATAAGGTTTGATATGTCGATAGATGTGCAACGACGATGGAAAACAGTGAGGCTTTTGTTTCGAAGTGTACTCAATATAAATGTTTAAATTGTAAAAAATACTATAAAAATGTTGCAGTATACTTTTAGGCGAAAATATAATTTGCTTTATTGGAGTACAGTATTCATGTATATTGACAGCAAACAGCTGATCTGTCTGTCTGAAGGAGTCTCGGAGTTCTTTTTATTTTCGTTTTTTACTCACTTTTTTCCAATGCAAACAATGCAATTCTCATCATAACAGCGGAGAACGAGTAACAACAAATACATCAGCCTGACAGCCGCACCACCTTTTCCTATGCGCCAAAACTGGTTTCTCAGCAGCTCCGCCACCCTCTTATAAGCGCCAAAACTTGTTTCTTACCACCACAACTCCAAAGAGATAATCTCACAAACAAAAGTGATGAACTTCAATTTTCTCCTATGCGGGAAGACAACGACGTTGTGATGACAACAAATTCCAGCTGATTCGCTTGATTTTATGTTTTTTATTTGTTTAAAATTTGTAAATTATTCGCACCGATATAAATATGTCAACTTGCAAGTCACAGGGTTGCCAATTTTTGTAGGGAAATCGGTGTTTTGCTTTTACTTTTATGATGAAAATAACCATTTTAGCAGAGATAAGGCTTAACGTGTGTTATCAAACTACCTAATATCTAAATACCTAATAACTCAAAACTCGGGAAAACTGACTTAGTACTTTTCGCTTGTATAGGGACGTTATATATTGTTCCATAAAATCAGTTTTTCTATGTTTTCTTCTATTTTATGAAATAACTCCTAAACGAAAAATTGAGTGTGCGCATATGTGACTTATCATATAAAGATACAATTTCCTATATTGGTGCAACTCACCGTTCATGAGTTATGCCAATTCAAACATAAACGAATTTGTATGAAAACTCATAAGTCACATGTATACGCTAGCAACTTTGCCAGTTTTCTAATTTAGATATCTCCTAAGCTATAATTCGAATGAAAACAATTTTGATAGGAAATTTTATAAGCTCCAATATAGTCTACCAATATTTTTCTCCTAATGTAACCGTTAGCGAGATATTTGCAAAAAACTGATTTGAGGCGCCAATTTTTACCATTTTTAATAGTGAAAAATTTTTTATTACCATTAAAAAAATTTTGAATGCGCATTGGTAAAACAAAATTTGTGAAAACATCGAATAAAAACATCGACGCTAAAAATCGATTTTGCAAAAAAATCAAACTCTAAACATCGATGTTAAAAACAGTCGATGTTTTTGTAGAACATTGATGTCGATGTCGCAGCTCTAATGTGTATATTACCATCTTGAGAAATTGAAGAAGTAGTGCGAAGTTTTTGGCAATGTGTTTGTTGTTTTACAAATGTCAAACTTTCGCAAACCGCACTTCCGCAACGACGCAAGAGCATTGCGCATCAACGCGTGAATACCCCTACTTTTTGTGTGTCCTAGTCCTTAGAAATTTTGAAAATTGTTGAAATATTATTGTTGTTGATAATTTTATATTGAACTAATTAAACAGTCATTTTTGCAATTTTTCAACAACAGACGAAAGCAAGTGTTAACATGGAAATTGATTACATATGTTTCGGCTACTTCCACATACATATTTATATATTTTTCATATATAAACATGTATATAGCCTCATCAGATCAGTTTTAGTTAAATCTTGCCAGAAACCGTACTCGAACCCGTGACTCCGGTTTTCTAATGAAAGAGAACGCGGTGCTTAAGCGATTGTGCTATAGGCCACGAGTAAACTCTCTGAGCAGGATCGCCATTATGCATAACTCATAAGGCTCACTAGCGCCGTCTGTTGTGAAAAATTGCCAAATTGTTAGTTGGTAACACACTCTGGTTTTGAGACATGCTACGCTAGCTACAATTAAAACCTACAAGGGCGGATTTGTTTTCCACATACAATGCAGGCTCTCGAAATTACGAGAATTTTAATGATAGATAGGCAGGTTCCCCTAGATAAATTATGAAGTTAGTTTATTGACTGTTTTTTATTGCTTGTATAGTACTAATGAAAGTACCAACGCGCTTTTTCTAAATTGAAGTATGATAATTTTATATTGAACTAATTAAACAGTCATTTTTGCAATTTTTCAACAACAGACGAAAGCAAGTGTTAACATGGAAATTGATTACATATGTTTCGGCTACTTCCACATACATATTTATATATTTTTCATATATAAACATGTATATAGCCTCATCAGATCAGTTTTAGTTAAATCTTGCCAGAAACCGTACTCGAACCCGTGACTCCGGTTTTCTAATGAAAGAGAACGCGGTGCTTAAGCGATTGTGCTATAGGCCACGAGTAAACTCTCTGAGCAGGATCGCCATTATGCATAACTCATAAGGCTCACTAGCGCCGTCTGTTGTGAAAAATTGCCAAATTGTTAGTTGGTAACACACTCTGGTTTTGAGACATGCTACGCTAGCTACAATTAAAACCTACAAGGGCGGATTTGTTTTCCACATACAATGCAGGCTCTCGAAATTACGAGAATTTTAATGATAGATAGGCAGGTTCCCCTAGATAAATTATGAAGTTAGTTTATTGACTGTTTTTTATTGCTTGTATAGTACTAATGAAAGTACCAACGCGCTTTTTCTAAATTGAAGTATGATAATTTTATATTGAACTAATTAAACAGTCATTTTTGCAATTTTTCAACAACAGACGAAAGCAAGTGTTAACATGGAAATTGATTACATATGTTTCGGCTACTTCCACATACATATTTATATATTTTTCATATATAAACATGTATATAGCCTCATCAGATCAGTTTTAGTTAAATCTTGCCAGAAACCGTACTCGAACCCGTGACTCCGGTTTTCTAATGAAAGAGAACGCGGTGCTTAAGCGATTGTGCTATAGGCCACGAGTAAACTCTCTGAGCAGGATCGCCATTATGCATAACTCATAAGGCTCACTAGCGCCGTCTGTTGTGAAAAATTGCCAAATTGTTAGTTGGTAACACACTCTGGTTTTGAGACATGCTACGCTAGCTACAATGGCTCAGTGATTTGAAAACGCTGACACCCTTGCTTAAGTGACTGGCAAAATTCTCGTGGCGAAAAATTTTGAGCAAACTCGATATAAAATCGGAAAATTTAACGCAAATACTGTATAAAACTGCACCTCTTAGTAATATTTCACTTCGCTTTATCACACTCGCAAAATCTTCAGAAATTACTTTATTGAAAATTTCTTCGTCAATTTTTTTTGTTTTGTTGTAGCTGCGGGTCAGATGCGTCCTTTCACTTCAGTGTTTGCACTAATACTGTCTATTGTCAATGTACACATACCTCATACTCAGATCTGTCATATTTTATAAACTTCAAAAAATACAAGGGGTGGCCCACAGCCGGTTACCTTACCCTACACTAATTACTGAACTCATGTAAAAATTATAATTTTGTTAAGGTGTACGACTTTGGCTTTGGAACTGAATATGCTTGATTTCTGAAACTTTTTATTTATTTTCAAAAATAACGGAAAATTTCAAGTTTGGTTTTTTGTTAAAATTGAAGGATTAAATAGGCTTTTTAAAAATGTACTTAAAATTTCTTAAATTATTTTTGCGTACTTAGTTTTGGGGCATTGAAAAATAGTTTGTTTGGTGTACGACTTTGGCTTTGACCTGCAGTATATACTTTTCTATACGTGCCACGCCTCCTTCTCTGCATTACAAACGGAAGGACAAAGTGAATATTTGGTGTATGGTATAAAAAGATCCTCTTAAAATATCCTTTTACATTTTCTTTTTGAATTCTCGTTAAAATTTCTTTAGTTCGGTAGTCATTTGTCACACCAATTCTTTGATTAGAGATCAGAAAAAAAATACTTATATGTAGGAACAGACTCGTTACTCGCATGTGTTGCGCTGCATATGATGAGAGCTTACGCGAATTTTCTGCGAAATCGAGTTTTTTGACTTGTGCCGTTCTTGAAGTAAATGCATTTTTTTCCGATCTCTTGGACGATTCTTATTATTTTATGCCTAGTGCACTTTTTTCGTAAGATACCTTCCTCTTGAGTAAAATAAGAGTTTTGCCTGCAGCGAGCGTTCAAAAGACAAAAACTCTTATGTAGCGACCGAGTCCCATCTGGAGTCATACATCATTTTAAAGCTTATAAATTATGCTTTAATTTAAAGTTCTTTATTAAAAAATTTAACGGAGGTTTTTTTAAAAAAAATGACAAAGTATTTTAAATTTAAAAAATTTTGGTGAATTTTTTTATAAGAACATTTAAAAATGAAGAGGATAAGTTTCTTACAATTATCAATTTACAAAGTTTTATGCAAGCTATAAATTTTTGGAAATACACCCTTTTTATGAAAATCACAAAAATCGCCAACTTCAACACCCTGTAGGACCAAATCCTCCCGGATTATTAATCTTGCATATCAATTAACAAACTTCGGTGTAAGCTATACATTTTTGGAAAAAACACCCTTTTCATGAAAATGACTAAAAACGCCAACTTCAACACCCTGTATTTTAACAACAAATGGTACTAGAACCAAATCCTCTCGGATTATTAATCTAGCACACCGGAATTACCATATTGCCAAATTTGAGCGAAATCGGAGACAAAAAAATTTTCATCTGGTACACTTGGCGTGTTCTGCTTCATATATAAAAATGACTGTGTGTCTGAAGCATTATCACTCAGAAACTACTCGGCCGATCGAGCTGAAAATGAGTGTATCTCAGGTATGGGAATGTTTTTATGTTACACACGAAGGTTTCCGAAGACCACCCGAAGGCTTCATAGTCAAAACAAAGAATATCTAGGTACACTAGAAGGAAAATATCTATGGTAAACTTTCAACAAGTTCTAACTGATAGTTTTCTGGTTCAACCGAAGTTTGCCGAAGGTCACCCGAAGGCTTTATAGTCAAAACGAAGAATATCTAGGTACACGAGAGGGAAAACATCTATGGCGAACTAGCAACAAGCCTTAATTGATGGTTTACTGGGACACCCCAGCTTTGGTATTGAGAACTTTGAAGATGATTTGAAATTAAATTAACTTTCCCATAATACCAAAATTTTTATTGGTGACCGGGCAGCGGACTAAATTAACACTTTTATCTGTATTTTTGTAAAATTAATTAATTTATTAGATTTACTTTGATTAACTTTGTGATTCTGTATAACTCTTTCGTATTTCAATTTGTACATGTAGAAAATCTTTAGTTATAAATACGGTCACCAGCTGTCCTGTATTTCCGGGGACAGTTCTGTATTTCGGCTACGTGTCCCCGGGATTTATTTGAGAAATACGGGACAAACAAATGTTCTGTATTTTATTTTGTGTCCCCTATTTGTCCTGTATTTGCACAGTTCATTTTTTTTAAATTATTAATATAACATGCCAATAAAAGCCGTTAGTTAATTCACCACATATGAAGTTGCATATTTTTATCAATAGCTTAAGAACTTCTTGGGAATATGCAAACTTAAACTGTGATTATGTAGTTTCGCAACAGACAGAATCATTTCATAAACTGCTCTTTGACAATTAACAAATGAAAAGTCAAAATCATTTGTATAACCTTTTTTTTTTGGCTTGTAAAAACTGTTGAGTTTAGCTTGTGTTGGCCCGGATCAAATGCTTTCACGAAAAGAATTTTCACCATTATGAATATAATGTAGAAACAGATTCGAGCAGCACCATGCGCAGGATTTGCTCTGGAAGGGGTTTTTCATATAGATTAATTTTATTTAATTCATATATAATTTATGTGGGAAAAAGATTTTGGCTGGGGGGGGGGGTTGAACCTCCAAAACCCTCTAACTGTGCACAATCTTGGCTTACAGTAAAGACACTTAAACCTATTTTAATAACAAAATGTAATTATCATTTAAACTTTCTCTAGCTCAAAGTATATTTGAGGTCGCAAGGAGATATTTTGAAAATAAGTTCTTAGTCAAAAATACTTGAAGCCGTTTTCACAATATCTGGGTAAAATTCAACTTGCAGATTGATATAAAATTTAATATCAAAGCGCCAGTTAAGGTCAAAGCCAATTTAAATGTAATACAATTAAAAAAAATACTGAGTTATGACCATTTTTCATTAAGAATTTTGTAAAACTAAAAATTATTGTAAACTAAATTTTTTAGGAGACATGAAAAATTTAATTTCTCCAGATCCGATGTATTTTTTCCCAAAACTGTTTTCCAAATTTGTTTATAAAAAATTAATTATTTTATTGTTCAAAGAAATAAACGAGCAATAAATAAAGTTTAAATTTTTAAATTTACGAAGAAAATTGTACCGTTGGGATCTCCGTACTTTTGCGTTTTGAAGGAGGTTACATTTAGAGTTAAAAATTTTTTATTTTTGCTCATCAGTCATTTTTTGCCCCAATATTTATCTGTCCCCGATTTGTCCTCAATTTTCCCCCAACTGTCCCCATTTTTTTCGCATAAATATGGACATGGTAACCGTAGATATAAAGTAGTTCTGACTGTTAAGCTGTAAGATTCAGTAATCAAAGAACAAAATGCCTTGGAGAGTAGAGTTCGATGCCCACAACAAGATTTTTTTTTTTAATTTTTTTGCAACTTGGCGAGTGCATTCAAATTTCAGAGAAGAGTTTTTTTTTCAAATTATAACAAATATTTAGGGTACTCACATATGCCTTTTAAAGTTAATAGGTGGTAACTTTAAAAAAATATTATTATAGAATTGTGAGCAACATTTAGCATTTTAAAATTGCCACCTGTTTTTTAGTAAATTTTGGTTAAACCATAATTTAAAAAAATAAAAATTTATTTTTAGTCTTAAAATGCTTAGACAAACTTTTTAAAAATCCAACATAAATTTTTAGGGTTGCCACCTGGTTATTTTCCAAAATTTTGTTTAAGTCCAATTGTTGGTTCCACAAACGCCCAAAAAATCTTTTTTAAAATCATACCAAAACATTCAGGGTTGAATCTGTCATTTTTAAAAGGGGATATGTGTCGCTCGGCCGAAATTTTTTTTTTTTTTTTTTTTGCTTCATTGCATATTACTGATGTAGATACTCGTACACCTCTTAAGGTTGAAAAATTGCAAATCTTTACTTTGATTATAGGCTTATTTGCTTGCAATAATTTTCGTTCAGGTTTAAAATGGGATATGTGAATTACGGAATGCAGTACCAGTGCTAAATATCGATACCGGCATTCGGTATTTAATTTTTTTTTCAAAACCGGGATCCAGGTATACACCGGTATTCTTCGAAACAATAAAAATGGAATAAAAAAGTGCGTGAATATGAGTAATGGCAGTCCGCGGAGCATAGATTAAAGATCTGGTTCAGAACGTATTAGAGAGACATGGATTAGAATAACGCTTTTTATTTTTTAAAAACAAAAATAAATATACTCTTCAATTTATATAAACTGTGTAAGTATCAAAACTATCTAAGTCCCTCTCTGATGTGTAGACAAAATAAAAGAAATTTCATTAAATTAATTTTAAATTATTTTATTTTGCTCACATATCAGAGTTGAACTTTGGCAGTTTTGATAATTAACGACATAACTATATGTTAAGTTTGTAATTAATATTAAAACAGGAACGTAGAAACGATAGTTCATTAAGGCTTTCGTCATCCAGCCTAGACCTTATCTTTGTTTAAATATTTCCAATTGAAGAGGAAGCCTTTTCAGATTGCACACTCGTTGGTATAATCGATAGCAAATTTTTTAAATTAGATATTAGATATTTTCATTTTCAAACTAACTCAGCTCTTGTCTCACGATTCTGGCATAACTTTTAGTTGATTCCGTTTGTGGCGAAACCGTGTCGTTCAAGTTTTTTGGTAAATCGCCATTAATCAGAATCCAAACGTTCTAGCATAATAATAATTATGAACTTTTTATTTGGTATTTTTTTCAAAAGTAGACATTTCTGCTCTTCATATTTATGTGGATTATGAAGGTATTGTAAAACACTTGATAATTCGGTCCTCTTTCTAATTCAACTGTTCTATTATGAGCTCATTTCATTTTTGAAAGTTCTACAAATAATAATACAATAGCTCCGTTGGCGGATAAAAGGTTAGTATCCTCGCGGCAGGATGCTTCTACTGTTTATTTTGTTGGAAGCAAAACAGAAACTATATTATTAATCAAAAGAAAGTCATTTTCGGACAGAAGATACTGTGCATTAATATTTAAATTTATAATAGCCTTTTGAATAACAGCTTTTATTTATAAAACCGATCCAGCAGAGCGAGCATACTGTTCCAGCGAGTTTTGCAATCCAAAACTATTTGAAGTTCTTTTCCAAACTCTTCTTTTATATATTACTAGCCTTCTTTGCCCGCTTCGCTAGGCATGTTTGTTTTGTTTTTTGATTCCCAATAGCTTAGAGGGTATACAGGGATAAAATTTTGATTTACGCCACTGCCGTCACCAATAAAAATTTAGGTATTTTGAGAAAGTTAATTTCATTTCAAACCATCTTAAAAATTGGCAAGGCATAGCTGGAGTGTCCCAGGAAACCATCTATTAAGGCTTGTTGATAGTTTGCTTTAGATGTTTTTCCTGTAGTACATCTAGATATTCTTCGTTTTGACTATGAAGCCTTCGGGTGACCTTCGGGAAGCATCGGGTATTCCAAAAAACTATCAGTTAAAGTTTGTTGATAGTTCCCGTAGATTTTTTCCCTCTCGTATACCTAGGTATTCTTCGTTTTGACCATGAAGCCCTCGGGTGACCTTCGGCAAACTTCGGGTTTTCCAAAAAACTATCAGTTAAAGTTTTTTGATAGTTCACCGTAGATTTTTTCCCTCTCGTGTACCAAGATAATCTTCGTTTTGATTATGAAGCCTTCGGGTGACCTTCGAGAACCATCGGGTGTTCCGAAAAACTATTAATTGAAGTTTGTTGATAGTTCACCATGGATTTTTTCCCTCTCGTATACCTAGATATTCTTCGTTTTGACTATGAAGCCCTCGGGTGACCTTCGGCAAACTTCGGGTGTTCCAAAAAACTTTTAGTTACAACTTGTTGAAAGCGTGTCATAGATATTTTCCCTCTTGTATACCTAGATATTCTTCGTTTTGACTATTAAGCCTTCGGGTGGTCTTCGGAAAACTTCGTGTATAGCATAAAAACATTTCCATACCTAATATATACTCATTTCCAAATTTTCAGCTCAATTGGACGAATGGTTTCTGAGTGATAATGCTTCAGACAGACACACAGACCCACAGACACACAGTCATTTTTATATATATAGATTGCAAAATTTTGTTGGAGATTAACGAAATATTTTCACAATCCGCCGAATTTTTTCTATAACTATTCTAACATGGTCCTCCGATTCATCGCCTGAATTTTTGGTATCACTCGTGTTGTCGGATTTTGATTCACACTATCTTTTCTTTTTAAGCCGGAGTAATATTTTTAGTTTTTTATTAAAAAATAAAAAAAAAACTTTACCGAAATACCGGTATTAAACATATTTTAATACCGGTTTTTCTGTATCGATTTTTGGACTGGGATTCCGGGATACCGGTATCGGTTATACCGGTATTGCATTTCCTAATGTTAATCACATATCGATTTTTATAACTGAAAAATTGTATTTTTTTTTTTTTTTTTTTTTCATAACTAAGGCAAACAAATGAAACATGTGAATCAATTAAGTAGTTATAAAAAAATGGTTAAATTTACACAATGAAACAATATATGGACCCAATAAAAAAAGTTCATTAGGAAGGTTCATCGTAAAAAATTAAAAACTGCAAATATATAAGACTTTTAGACATTGTGGCCAAAAAAGTACAAAAAAATTGCATGGGCCATTCCAAAAAAAAAGGAATAAAAATGATTGATCTGCAACTCTTACTTTCGTCCTTGCAGCCAGTACACCTCTACCTCTTCCAGGCAAAAATGCTTAAGAAGTAGGTTAGGTGTCTATTAATTCTAAGTACCTACTTGATTTTAAATCTCTCGAAAACTACGTGGTCGGGTATGATTTTTTTTAAAAACTTCGAAAGTAGCTTTGACATGACGCCAACAAAACCCTCCGAAGCGGGAAAGCGAGTGAACTGAATAGCCATTTTAATGTTTGATGCTTTTATATATATTTATTTTATACCGTTAACTAATTTTTTTAATTTAATGGACTGTATAAGCAAAGACTTGTTGAACTTTTTATTTCAAATTCATTTTCCATTGTGCAAAATTTCAAACCGTTAAGGCGTTGGCGCTGGTTGGTCTGTCCGTTTTCTAAGTACGCAGATTTCTGCATGATATCAATGTTAGTTAACCCTCATCACCAAAATCGCCATAATATAAGATTTACCAAACTTATGAAGTTTTCTTTAATTTCCCACAAGCTTAAGTTTTGTCTGATATCCCCTTTTGAAAATAACAGATTCAATTATTCTTAAAACGCTTATAGCGTTTTCGTTTCTCAAAAAAATTTCTTCAGCCCTCTTTCTGATTGCTGCCGATCGAAATGAACGAAAAAAAAAATAAATTTTATTCTTCAAACGCTTAGATAAGCTTTTTAAAAATTCAACCTATATTTTAAGGTTTGCCACATGGTTATTTTCTAAAATTTTGTTAAAATCATACTTTTTGTGACTAAATTCAAATTTTTGGTTTCAGAAACGCTCAGATAAACTTTTATGAAATTGTTAAAAAATTTTCAAGTTTCTCACCTACTTAGTTTTTAGTAAATTTTGCCTAAACCACATATGTATGTAAAAAAAAAAAAAAAATTTAAACTTAAAACGCTTTGATGAAGTTTTTAAAAATCCAACATACATTTTTAGGGCTGCCACCTGGTTATTTTCTGAAATTTTGTATAAATGATACTTTTGTGACTTAATTCAAATTTTTGATTTCAAATATTTCCATACAACCTTTTTGAAAAATGTGCAAAACAAACCAGGTTTTGTACAATTTTATACAAGTTTATCTAAGCATTTCTGAAAATATGTAAAAGTTTGAATTAAGTCACAAAAAGTATGATTTTTTCAAATTGCACAAAATAACCTGGTGGCAACCCAGAAATATATGTTGGATTTTTAAAAAGTTTATCTAAGCGTTTGAAGACTAAAATTTTAATTTTTTTATGTACGTATGGTCTAAGCAAAACTGACTAAGAAAACTAGGTGGCAACCCTGAAAATTTTTGTACAATTTTAAAAAAGTTTATCTGGACGTTTCTGAAACCAAAAATTTTAATTTAGTCACAAAAAGCATGATTTTAACAAGATTTCAGAAAATAACCAGGTGGCAACTCTAAAAATAGGTTTTGGATTTTTGAAAAGTTTATCTAAGCGTTCTAAGGATAAATTTTAATTTTTTTTTTTAAGCAAAACTTACAAAATAACACAACCCTGAAAGTTTTTGCAAAATTTTAAAAAGTTTTTAGAGCGTTTTAAGACTAATAAGCATCTGGCCATTGCTAGGGTACGTTGAATGACTCCACTTTTATCCAGATTGGAACAACTTTGATTAGTGATAACAGCTTAACACACAAGAAAAACAAGAGTAAAAGTCTGGCAAATTTTGCGACGTGTGTTGTTTTCATGCAAAACAAAAGCAAACAAAGTTACCAGATGGTAAAACAGACGGCAAAGTTAGCACTGCAGATAACAGCGGACTGTGAGCACCTTTATTATATTTAAAAAAAAAGGTCTAAATAAAAAATAATAAAGGTCTTAAGATCCAAACATGTATTTGGTAATAACACTGTTCGACACAAAAAAAAAAAAAACACATGAGAAAATCCTAAAAATTTTTAAAGTAGACCTTAAAAAAAAAATACCTGTATCTCGTCGTTTTTCTCGTTAGATTTTTTTTTAATCGATTTTTGAAGTTTTTTAATCCACTGTGCATGAAAAATAAAAAAATAACGCGTTTTTGACATAAAATTTAGACTTTAAAGTGTTCAGCAACTAACAGTGCAATTTTATAGTAAATATTTCTATAGTACATTCTGACTCAATATCCACCTGTTTTATGTGTCATTTTTGCACCTTTTAAGAAAAGGGTCAAAATGACCCATACAGGGGGTTTTACAGGGTTAAGATTTTCTACAAAAATATTTTCGCAATGTCCAGCATAAGTTTACTGAACACATGATACACATGATTAGATGTAAGGATCATGTAGTTAAATGTATCGATTTAACACAAGAATGCGTTATTTTAGTTTTTTTCATGTACAGTGGATTAAAAAACTTTAAAAATTGATTAGAAAAAATCTGACGTGCTGGAGAAAAACGACGAGACACGGGTATATTTTTAAACGTCTTTTTTAAAAATTTTTTGGATTTTCTCATGTGTTTTACAAAAAGTTACAAATTGTCGAACAGTGTTGTTCACAAATACGATTGAACCAATAAAATTGCTCAAATACGCCGCTCATTATATAATATCAAATATTCGATTCGCCTATATCAAATATATTATTCGTTAATTATTGCCAAATTTTGATTTATATAATCATACTGTTTTCTCGGTGCAGTTATTGTTTAAATAAATAAAAAAAAAATTTTAAAATGTGTGAAGTTACTAAGGAAGGGTCTCAGCAAATTGATCTGGGATTGAGGAGAGGGTTATAAAATTTGTGCAGCATAATATAATGGAATGACACAAAAGTTGCATAAGTAGTTTGATTTTAGGGTGGCCAACGAATTATTAACTTTGTTTGTATTTATATATATAAGTCTGTATACATTTGTTTTTCTTTTTATTTACAGGGAGAATCTAACGAAGCGAGAATAGCGGTTGCAAACCAACGAGCTCATCAGTTGCTGAAGTAATTTTTTTTTATTGTTGATAAACTTACATTTAAGAATTTTTAAATATAAAAATTTCCGACAACATACATAATCTTTAATAAACGTGTTCCAGTGATACAAAAATTAATAAATATTTAAACCCTTAGGAAAGTTGTAAAGACAATTTGTTAAAATTTATCTTAATGGCCTTACAATAATTTAAAAAATGTATGCATAAATATTTAAAAGGCCTTTGTTTCTATGTCTTATTATGTATTATTACAAAAAAAATTTTATCTTTCTGAAAATTTCCTCTAACGTTCAACTTTTTTTTGTTTTGGTTAATTTGAGACTATAAATTTAAGAAAATGTTGAGTACTTAATTCATTAATATATATAAAATTTATTATGATGAACTTATATAATAAACATGAGCCACTTGATTCGAAAATCGAAATAATAGTGTTAAAAGTTTTGAATAATATGTTAATTACAAACAAAATGATGGTAAATCACAATGTGCTTATGTGAGTGGGGTAGGGTTGCCAAGTTTTGTAACGGGAAAATAGGAACACACTTTTTTTTTAAATATTTGAAGCATGGTCGCGAAGATCGTTGTAATAACTGCTTTTTGCAAACCTGTTTTTTTTTGCAGATTACCGTTAACATGATCCTCATACATTGCTCACACATCAAATCAGTCAAATATAAATTATGTACCTTATCACTATCAAAATGTAATTAGAAGTGTCAGTCAGTGAAAGAACGTTGGAAGCTATTAATAAAATGATACAAGCGAAACTGTTAAAAATAACACAGTGCTACAAAATTCCAAAAATTTCATACACGTAGGTTTTTTAGATCTAGTAGAATACTTAATTTTCCTATGCTTAAAAATTTTAATACACCCTCAAAATCTTAAGTTACCCTTAAGAAACCTTTTTTTGGGTGACTTTGTGCGCTTAAAAATCTGTGGCGCATTTTTTTACTGATTTGGGAAGGAATATTTATAGCCATTCCAAAAATATATACTATAGCCTTAGTCCAGTGGAAATATGTGGAGATATTTTAGAGGAAAGTAAAAATTTAGAAATTTTTTTTGTTTTTTACAGTTTAACATCTTTTTTAAGCAACACTTTGAAACGTATTGCAAATATATTTTAATATGCAATTTCAAATAAAAATAACTAATATTTATCAACATTGACTCAAAATGTATTTTGTGGGTTAATTTTAGAAGGTCTAACTTAACAACATGTTCTACGTCGTGGGTGATATGGCCACTTTATGACGCTAATAGAACACGAAAAATTATCTCATTAGATAGACGAACCCTCAGAACCTTAATTGGTGTCATTACAGGGCACTTTTTTATTGGTAGACACGCTTCAAGGTTGGGGCTTACCTACGTCGCGACGTAGGAGATCTTTGTAGAAGCTATAAAGATCCTGATGTCAAAGAGTCCATTTTTCATTTCCTTGTGAATGCCCAGCGTTTCCTTGTGAATGCCCGACGTTACAAGGTGTTCGAAAGTCACTTTTTCGACTTTCTTGAAAATATCGCTCAGGAGAGTCCCAAATCCATTTTGGAGTTTATAAAAATTTCTAAATGGTTCATATAGGTAGACAGCTAAGTTATATATCGGGTATACAATAGGCCCAATAGCGGCCTAAGTTATGGTGGCAACTACCATCTCCCGCGCTAACCTAACCTATCAACATTGATTAAAAATTGAATATGTTACGATTTTTCATAAAATCTTATTTTATTCGAAATTTTAGTTTTTATTATTATCATTGAGCTAAAACTAAAGTATTAGCTATGGGCTTAATAACAATTTTTCGATTTTTATACCCTGCGGTGGATTTATGTGACGTTTGATGAAAAAGTAAGTGAGCCAAAATTTGGAGGGGTTGGAGTGGGTCTAACCCTTGCCGGTTTTGAGTCAATGTTCGAATTTCGGGGGTAAAATTTTGAAAAAAGCTTCTAACTGCAAACCAGTTATACTTATAGGCATAGAATGTATGACTAACCCCCATTATATTTTCTACCCCAACATTTTCACCAAACATACTTACCCCCTATCTCTACCCCTAAGGGTCGCTCCCATATAAGCCTTAATTTTCATGACATTTTTATAAAATCGACCTCCACCACCCCCAGGCTGCCCCTACATTGTTCAAAAGAATGACCTACCCCCATTATTTTTTCCACCCCATCATTTTCAGGAAACATACTTACCCCCTATCTCCACCCCCTAGGGGTGCTCCCATACAAAAATACTCATATTTATGTTAATTAATAAACATTTGTTCTCTCATCAACCCTGCCCCCATACTTAGGAAGGTAAAATGTATGACCGACCCCTATTAGTTTTTCCAGCTCGACAATTTTACAAAACATACTTGACCTCTATCTCCGCCCTCTAGGGGTGCTCTCATACAAAAGCGGTCCGGGGTGCGACTTTATACTGGTGTACTAATATTGCTTCTGTTACAAAAATTACTTGCCACAGTTACAGTGGTTTTGAATTAAAAAAAAAAAAAACGCGTATCACGTATGACGGAAACGAGCAGTTACTGGGTGTGCCGATCGTACCATCCGGTAAAAATAAAGGACGGAGATAGAGGGCAAGTTTGTTTAGTAAAATTGTCGGGCTGGAAAAATTAATGGGGGTAGGTCACACATTTTACCTTCCTAAAAATGTTTATTAATTAACATAAATATGAGTATTTTTGTATGGGAGCACCCCTAGGGGGTGGAGATAGGGGGTAAGTATGTTTCCTGAAAATGATGGGGTGGAAAAAATAATGGGGGTAAGTCATTCTTTTGAACAATGTAGGGGCAGCCTGGGGGTGGTGGAGGTCGATTTTATAAAAATGTCATGAAAATTAAGGCTTATATGGGAGCGACCCTTAGGGGTAGAGATAGGGGGTAAGTATGTTTGGTGAAAATGTTGGGGTAGAAAATATAATGGGGGTTAGTCATACATTCTATGCCTATAAGTATAACTGGTTTGCAGTTAGAAGCTTTTTTCAAAATTTTACCCCCGAAATTCGAACATTGACTCAAAACCGGCAAGGGTTAGACCCACTCCAACCCCTCCAAATTTTGGCTCACTTACTTTTTCATCAAACGTCACATAAAAAACCACCGCAGGGTATAAAAAGTTAATTTTTAAAAATGTCCATACAAACTAGCCCATAGCTACTAAAGTATATATTTTTAAAATGCCCATAAATTCTCCTTTCCAAAACAGTGCAAAAACAGTTTTTTAATGGTAACTTAAGATTTTGAGGGTGTATTACAATTTTTAAGTATAGGCATGTAAAGTACTCGACCAGACCTACAATATCTGGTTAGTCTCATGCAAAATGTAAAATCACTCTAGCACTGTGTAATTGATAATTGTTAAAGAGGTACAAAAAGAAAATCAAATTAAAAAAAAATTGGACACATAAAAAACTAAATGTTGGGAAATAGTGGAAATGCGTATTTTACAAGGAAAAATTTAAGAATGGAGCTATGCGGTCCATAGCAAGTAATGTGGAAAAATGTTTTAAGTACATGTTAAACTATTTTTTTTGTCACAAACATCGAATAATATGCCATCGTACTCCCTGTTGTGCAACGTGGAAAACGTTTTATCAACCAATTAGTTTTTGGACAAGAAATGTTTTTCTATTTTAAACAGAAATAATATGTAGTTTATTAATCAAATATTATTATTAAACAATTTGTTTTACTAACTTCGTTTTTTAACATAATTATTTTCATAATGAATTAAAAAAAATTATCTAAAATTATCTGCTACTTTTAAAACGTTTTTTACAAATTGTGAACAATTTGAATTTGGTCGCTTGCAATGTTTTTCGCGATCATGCTTCATTTATTGATTTTGTTATCAAAATAACCAAGCTAGTTCTTCAAATAAGCATGTGCGTAAGGATCCATATAGATTTTGGGCCTCGAGGTACCCGATGACATAAATCACTTAGCAATAATCTCAAAATAAACTGAATTCAGAAAAAACATATCCTTAGCATAATGTTACATTCCACTCAGATCACATTTTATAAGGAATTAAATTTTGATTTAATTACTATCGATAGAAAAAGAAATTGTTGTGAAAAAGGTTTATTTGTCTGAATTTTAAATAATTAATTTCTTCAAAATTATTATTATTTCCCAACTTTTTCAGTCATTCATAAAATTTTTTTGGCCTTACAATAATTCTTTAAATTTGTCTCGTCAATCTATCTATTTGTAATCCCGACTATAAAATTTGCTTAGTTACGCCTAAATAAACATTAAACTCTAATCGGGAAGTAACGGAGTTAGACTAAATACGGAATGCCTAATACTTGCCTAGTTAGGGTATGCCTAAATTAATTTTGCCTAATGAACGCCTAATAATGTGGTGGTCATAGTATTAATCGAACAGTTCCCGGATTTTGGTTAATCTGTTGAAAAATTTTTATAAAAAATGTTTTTTTTTTTTGACAAGAACATGAATGTGGGAGAAAATAAAATGTTCGTATATTTTATAGGGGAACACCGAAACTAATTGAGGAGTGGCCGTACCAAAAGGCCTAAGTACCATTTCGAGGCAAAAGAAGTGTCATAATATGAAACGGGTAGCATTTTGTTAGAAATTAATAAAATTATTTTCTGTTTTCACTAAAAATTTTTTTGATAGTGTGAAATTGATGTCATTATGTTGAAAAAATTAAAACAGTCAAATAATAGACTACTAGGCACATAAAAAGTATGACATTACTTTTGCCTCGAAATGGTACTTAGGCCCTTTGGTACGGCCACTCCTCAATTATTTTTTTTTTTTTAATTTTTATTATTATTTAATATTTCTGACAGTTCAAGTGCGGAAGCCCATCGATGGTCTTTTTGGTCAACACCAAATTTTTCTTATCACGTCGGTATCCGGTATTTCTTAATATATAAGAGGCGCTCGTTAGACTTTACCGTTCTGGTTAGGCAAAACCAATGGGGCCCGGATAGTTCTCAACAACTTATTACCAATACCTTACAAAATTTTCTAAAAACTGGATCAAGTTTTTTTGTGCATAGTGATGAGCAAGCTAAGACCAAGACTGGTAGAAAAAATTTCTACAGATTATTGAGTATTCAAAATTTTGAAACCTTATTTTTCCAAATTGAGGGATGATTTTATCCTCGAAACGGGCTCAATACACCTATTAACTATAAATTACCAATACTGAAAAGAAATCTTGGTCAAACCGAACATTCCTAATCATGCAAAGCATTATAAGGCTTTAAATTTTGTGAATCCTGTAAGTTACCTTAAAAACATCCGAAATAGCCGTTTTTTTGAGTAAATTACCTCAAATTTCTTAAAATTCAGACGTGTTGGACCAATTCTAATTCGGATTTGGATGCTTCCAAGAAAATGACTTCGGAAATTACTTTCGGCTGCCTCAGAACTCTATTAATTGTAGATCTGTGTTATTTTATACGTTGTCTTTGTTTTGTTCTTTTTAAACTTTTTTTATAGAAGGGGTCGATAAAAGGAATGACACATTTTCAGGATTAAAAAATTTGGCGGCCCTTGGTATAGGCATTGCTTTTGCGGGAAAAAATAAAACGATTATTTTTATACACCCATGTTTTTAAGTCAAGGTGGCTGAATTTAGATTTAAGACACGTAAATGTCGAGGACTGTCTAACAGATTGTAATATGTTTAATTCAGAAGCAATAAGAAAATACTGCAAAATGTTTAAATAATTTTTATTTTTTTTTTATTTGTGAAAATTCTCCTGATCCTGACTCAAATTTAAACATGAACTGTCTACTATCATATATAATTTGTGTATAATAAATAAAGTAGCAATCTTAAATACGAAATACTGTACATATTAAATACTAATAAAAAAGCCTTTTAGTTTTTTAATGATAAAGTTTAAGTTAAATTTAGTTACCTTTCTACAAAGATGTTTCAAAACATACGCAATTGTTTACAGCCGTTTTGTATACTACTTTCAGAAAAAGAGTTTTTAGCCTAAATTAAACAAATACCTTGGGAAAGTAAATAATTTAATAAAAGTAACTTATAAACAACTTCGTAAGCAGTAATTTATAATAATACTGAATTCAATTACATTTTTGCTCACTATGTAATGTAACTGATATCAGTAATTATTGTATTTTTAGTTATCTTTAAAACTTATAAAGATATTACTTTTAGTGTATAATTTACTTATTAATAAAATTATATAGTTATAAAACTTCAAAAATTGTCAAAAGTTCGAAAAATTTTAAATAAATTTGTCTTGCCAATGGCTTGTAAAATACATTGTTATATATGGGTATTTCCATGAAAAACAAAGAAAAAATCAAAAATAATATTTCTTTTTTGGACTTTTGTGAAAAACTTGAGGAGCACTATACAGGGTGTAATGCTTAAGGTTACGAAGCTTCTGGGAGATGATAGAGAAGGCTTAGACTAACAAAAAATTGCACCTGGAGGGGGGTCTAAAATGTACCTCTGAGGAGTTATATTCTTATTTTTTTCCCCATTTTTTGACTTTGGCGGCCATTTTAGTATGAAAGAGATCCTATTGACATACCCTTTAACAATTTTGTTTTTTTTGAATCCTTGTTAAATTTCCGTTAATTCAGTGGCACATTTGCTTCACCAATTTTTTTAATTGAGATCAGAAAAAAATACTTTTTTTCAAAGGGCAGCGCGTGTAGCGCGCACAGTGATGCGATTAGCACAAGCTAGACGGAAAAAACTCCAAATTGAATTTTTACATTCCGAATATGAAAAAATATCAGAAAATATATAATTAACTCATAAGTAATTTTTTACTTACCTCCGCTTTCTACATAAAATACCAAAAATCGTCAAAGTCGGCCAAAAAAATGATGTTTTCCAAATTTGTGTCCATAAAATTAGTTGCTATTTTTAAAATTTTTTTTTAATACTTCCCAACAGCGAAAAGAGTTGAAAATCGGCAAACATTACGGCCAAGATATTTTTTATGGAAATATTATAAATTCAAAACCAAATCTTTTAAAATGTTGGTGCTATAGAATAGAATTTAGGGACATAAAAATGTGCAAAACATTTTGGAAAAAAAATAAAAAAAAATGGTCACTCCATATTTCTGCCAAACTTTTTTTATTGAATCATTACTTTGAGCTCTAATCCGGGTAACATATTTACAAACACAACACGTTATGTTAATACACAGAAAAAAAATTCAATTATAGAAATAAAAATTATAAAAATTAAACGTACATATATAAATAGTATAAATGAGAAGTAGTTGAACAAAAGGTAACATTTCCAGTTTTCGTCATTTTGCTTTTTTTTGAAGAATCATATGTAAATCTATGAACTACACATTCCAGGTTAATTTGGCGGTTCAAAGAATAACAGTTCCCAAGAAAACCGCATTTTTTGTTGATTTCCGAACAAAAAGTAACATTTCCACTTTTTTTGTAGTTCTGACGAAAAATTACATTTACCTATTTAATACTAATCTCTAATCATAGTCTTCGTCGAACATTTTCAGTTGCTTTTATTGCTCCCACAAGGCTTCATTTCAGTTTAATGATTATCAAAAAGTAACATTTCCAACATTTCCTGACAAAAGGTAACATTTCCAAATTTCAAACTCAGTTATCTCTATTAATATGAAAGTTTTTAAATGTGTAAAAACGCGATTGTAAGGCAGTTTTTTTAGTGTATATTTATGCATATACATATTTTAAAAAAAATATGCTGCCTTTTTTAATCACATTTTATTGATTTCTGAAAAAAAAAGGAAACATGGAAATGTTACTTTTTGTTCGATTACTCCTCATATGTATACGAGAAAAAAAAATTTGTATTCGCTAAAGAAACCGAAAATTTAGTAGTAGAAGAGTTTGGAAATGTTCGTCATGAAATTGAAAATTTAAAAGACGCTGATTTTAAAATGTCAAAAAAATCAATAAAAGTAAAATTTGAATTCTTTTACACAATGGTAGACGGTAAGATAGCAAATCACCTTTCGTCTCATGAGTCAACACAGTCGTGTTATATATGTGGTGCCAAGCCAAGTGAGATGAATGCTATACAAAATGTTAAAGAACCTCGACCAGAATTTTATTCTTATGGTTTATCATCCCTTCATGCCTGGATCAAAACGCTTGATTGTATATTGCATATTGGGTACAGGATGGATGTTAAAAAATGGTCAATTCGTGATAGCAAAGATAAATTATCATTGGAAACTACAAAAAATCAAATTCAACTTCGATTTAAAAAAAAAAGAGTCTAGTTATAGATAAGTCCAAGCAAGGTCATGGCTCCTCAAACGATGGAAACACTGCCCGAAGATTTTTTAAAAAATATGAACAAAGCTCTGCGATAACTGGAGTTTACGAGAAGCTTATAAAAAGATTTTATACAATATAATTCTAAGCTGTTTCTCTTTTGGTTTTAGTATAGACATTTTTGTCTTCGAAATTTATATAAATGATCTAAGGCATTATATATACAACTTTATAGCTGGTATTTTAAACCGGTAACAGTTCATAAAATTCGCTTCCATGCTAAAGATAGAATACAACGATGGATCGTTGGAATAGGGCAATCATCTGAAGAGGCACAAGAGGCTCGCAACAAAGACTGTAGGCGTTTTCGTTTGACAAACACACGTAAAAGCTCAAGGGTAAATACAAATACGGATTTAATGAATATGCTTCTTATCAGTTCGGATCCTTTGGTTGATTCCTACCGAGAGAAGCCCCTTACAAATGTCCGCAAATTGCATCCGGACATATTAGTTTTTCTTGTTGTTGCTGATCCATCGGAAATAAGAGGAGTGCGACAATTTCGCTCAAATGACGCTTCAAGTAGCGAAGAGTGGTTTGATCCCGAAAGCGATTTTTCATCATCGTATTTAAGCTAAATGTTGTCCAGCTTATGTTGTTCAAAATATGAAAAAATAAACTATTAGTGCCTTAGAAATCAAATATTACACGTCTACTTTAAATTTCGTTATTGCAGATTTTTTCGTTAGCTATGGTGCAAGATATTTTTCAGTTGTATGGGAGGTACAACGCCCACTTGTCCAACAGTATCGAAATTTTTTATAGATTTCAGAAACTACATAAAACCCATACCCATATACATATATAAGTGTAAATATATGAGAAAAATTGTTTCAACTGAGCCATCTAAAACGGACTTTTCGAAATGAAAATTTTTTCTCCTTATCGGGTACGCTTAAAGATCAGAAATTTTTTGGCGTTTAAATTTTTTCAAAATTTTGATTTTTCTATGTGTACAGTAGAACTTTCGTGAGTTGTTTTCTTGCATTTGCTCAGTAAATACTTAATGGAAAAATTTTTTTCTCAGTATATCCGTAAATGATAAGCGCACAAAATTTAATGGCGTCAAAATTTTTTTAATTTTTTTTACAAATCAAAAATGAATTTTGAAATATGTAACTGAATTTCTCATATGCTTTGAAAACAAAAACAGCAAGGGTATGGTAGGACAAACATGCATTTATTTATCTACATAGGAAAAAAAATTTTTGTGCAAACCATTACTGACAATGCTATGAATAACAAGTCATTCAATAAGTCCGTAGGATAAGTAGCAGAAAAACAAAATTTTCACCAAACTCGATTTAATTATTCAACATAGTTGTCTTCGAGGGCGATACAACGAGTATAGCGATTTTCCAACATTTCGATTCCACTTTTATAGTACCATTTCTCTTTTTCGTCAAAATATGCCTCAGCTGACTGTCTTTTGGATTCTGGTGTTTAATAGTGAAGCCATGTTTCATCCATTGTCACATATCGACGATAGAATTCGATTTTATTGCGGTTTAAATTCAGCAATTCATTTGTATCGATGGAGGAGAGTTCGGATATTGTTTATCAATCCATTGTTTGGTTTCCAGTGTATTTTTTTTCATCAAAAAGCAATGTTTTATTAAAACTCGAAATTCACTTTTTTCCATTTTTTTTTTTTACTAACAAAAGTTGCTTCACACGAAATGCTATAACTCACGAATCAATAGTCCGATTGCTGTCTGTTTATGCCAGATGGTAACATTCTTTTTGCCACGGCGATAGCACGCCGCTCACTTTCAGATGGCTTTTAGTATTATCCGCTTAAGTGCTAAACTTCATATTTTAGTTACTAAATTCATTTTCTTATTTTTACCTAACTTTATGACCCAAGTAATTTCCTTCACTTGTCTAGCAGCACTCCAACTGAAAACTTGTAATCAGTAATCAGTACAACGGTAAGAATCCTAAGTTCAAATAAAGAAAAACTTATTCCTAAAACTGCCATTTGTTTCTTATTTCTGCATAAAATTTCAAACTTTTCCTGAGCTTGAGATTTTATGCCATTTCAGCTGACCGTCAAAGAACTCATCCCTAGGCTTCCTCAACCGCACCGTCAAAGAAAGATTCCCATAATCATTTTGGTCCAACTTCGAACCGGATACAGAGGAAGATTCCGAGTTTTTTCTCTCAGCTTCAATTCCATACATAATCGGCAGATCCAAAAAGAAGTATACTCGCTCCCATCGATATCTCTTTTCGAAGTCAACATAAGGTACGTTTTGCATTTTTGTTTTATTCTTGTAAGTTCTTGAGAGAATCTTGTCGCAGGCGCATCAGGCCAATTCGTGTCGCGAAAACGATATTCCAAAACGCGCGGAAAATTTGTGTAAAAAAAATAAATTAAAATACAAAAAATAATAATTCCAAAAACGGTTAAAAACTTGGAAATTGTTAAAAGCAAATAGAATTTGAAAAAAAAAAAATAATAGTAAAGTGGGAAAAGTGTTGGATTTAGTGACAAAATCAAAAGGAATAACGTGAAAAGAAAGGTCCAATAAAAGAGGGTAGCAAAAAAGGTAAAAATAAAGATTTTTCATAAATAAAGATTTTTCAAAAATAAGGGAAAAAACTGCAACAAAATTGTTTAAAAGTTGCAAATTTAGCATATAGGTATATATGTACAGTTTTGCAATTTTTAGTGTGATATACATATACTGTATACATAAATACGTCACGCAAAAAGTTTCAGTTTTTCCCTCCATTTTCCAATAATTTTCATTTTGAGAAATATATATTCGCGTTTGGCGAAAATCTCCTAAAAAAGTAAAAAAACCTTATTCCAATTTTAAAATTTTCTTAAATAAAGCATATTTATATATATATATATATACATGTATTGGCATTTTTCCCGCCATTTTTTTTTTTTTGTCTTTGCATAATTTTTTACATACATAAAATCATTTTTACATTTTACTTCGACGTTCGTATTCGCAAGTTAATGTTAATGTAAAAGTTCAGCTTTTAACAGAATTGCGGCTGTAGTTAACATTGTCCGAAAACATAAGAGTTTAAATTTTCTTAAGTTTCTCTTTTCGAACATTGTAACAACTTAAAGTTCTTTTTCGCAACATCTTTTCCTTTTCTCTTGCAACATTTGTTTACAAAAAAACCTTATGTAAATTCTCTCTCATATTTTTTGATCACGTTCCATTTCTATCTCGTCGCAGTGTCTTGTACATTTCAACGTTTCAAAAGTATAAGGTCATTGAACTTTCACAGAGATCTGCCTTTATATGCAAATGTCTCATTTTTCGCATGTTCCATAAATTGTGTTTTTGATGAAATACCATATATACATGTTTTAACTTTTCAGCAAGTGAATACAAATACATACAGTGTCTTTAAGATAAATACAGTGAAAGAAAATTTTTTTATGAAAAGTGTTAACTAAAATATTATTCATTAAAAGAAAACTGCTTTGAATTTTTAAAAAAATAATTTAATCAAACTAAGTAAAATCAAAAATAAATTATCAAATTAAACCGAACTTTTCATTAAAAATTTTTTTTCCCTCGAATTGTAAAATTCTCTCGAAATTTAAAAAAAAAATAAAACGATCATAAAATATTTACAAGAAAATCTTTTGGTGTAAAGTTAAGGTTTTGAATTGCCTGCTTAGTATTTTTCTTTGGTGAAAGTTCTTGCAGATATTTTTTTGGTTAAATTTTTTTTAAAATCGTTTAAAATTATCTTGAAACTTATACGAGATACCGCGAAGTTTCGTCTCAGTGTTTTTTAATTTTTTTTTTTTTTTTTTTTTTCGATTTCAAAGTGTGAACTTATCCTAGTTCAGAAATCAGCTCAGCTGCACTTTTCAACTAAATTATTTCTTTCAATTTTCCTTCGATTCCAATGATATTAAATGCTATTCTCAAGCAAGTTTTATTCCTAACAATCTGAAGTGAATTTTCTTAGCCGTGCGCCTTTCTAAAGCGAAGTTTTTTCTGTTCCCTCTTACGAACAGTGGTTTCAAATCCGTTTAATTTGAAGAACAATCCTTTCTGACTACTTGAAAATTAGCAAAATTTTTGGTCTCCTTTTTGTGAAAGAATTTCACAAAGACAGGATTTTTTCTTGTATTTCGTGCACAAGATTCCACTATATCGTCGGTATTTTGAATTCTTATTCTCACAGAAGGTATAGTTGCTTCAGTTTTCGTTAGAGTTAGTTATTTACAGTTGTCACCATGTCCACTCTTGAGTCGTTTATCCTGATGTCTGATCTTTTGGTGGAGTTTGAAAGTGATTTCAATGATATACCTTCACAGGACTTTTCCACTCACTCGTTAGAAATTCATAGGGATGAACTGAAAGCCATGTGGTACGACGTGAAAAATACGTACAATGCCAGCTTGCGGGAGGTGGCTGCGGCCAGCGTTGGAGCTGATAAATCGGAGAAGCCAGACATTGTGTCCATAAAAACCAGGTACCGAAAAACGTATCTCACATACGTTCAATGCATTGGGAAGGTGGGTGAGCTCATTCAGGAGCGTATCAAAACTCCCTCTATACCGATGGAAGCTAAAACTGCTGACAATCAAGGAAGCAATTTCCGCTTACCACCATGCGATATGGAAATATTCAATGGTGATTATCTCTCCTGGCCTTCTTTCCGTGACATGTTCACCGCCATATATATCAACAATTCCAAGTTGAGTCCAGTTGAGAAATTGTTTCACTTAAATCAGAAAACGCGAAGGGAAGCCCGCGACATCGTAAAAAAATCTCCTTTAACCAATGAAGGGTTTGATTTGGCCTGGACCAACCTTAAAGATCGCTTCGAAAACAAGAGAATCTTAGTGAATAGTCAACTCCGGATTTTATTCAGCCTTAATGCTGTGACAACTGAGTCGGTAAGTGCGCTTAAAAAACTTCAGCGCGATATACAAGGTTGTATATCTGCACTCAAATTGTACAATATCCAAATTTCTAACTAGGACCCCATTTTTGTTTTTTTGTGCTCTAGTCGCTTGCCAGATGCTACGCTTTCACTCTGGGAGCAATCCTTGAAGTGTAAAATTTCAATTCCAACCTGGGAAGAACTAGATTTATTCCTGACCAGTCGATATCAAACCTTAGAAACGGTTTCAGATATCAAAGGCTCCCTTAATGTCAAATCTATTTCACAAAAGCCAAGTAATTCAATCTCCAATACAAGTAATCGTAATTCAGTAAGGAAAATTAACACTTATCATGCTAATATGACCATTCCAAAATGCAAGATCTGCAATAAAGAACAGCATACGATTCTCAACTGTTCGCAGTTTTTGAAAATGAATACAACAGATCGACTATCCACCGTTAAATAACTTGGTCTTTGCATTAATTGCTTTGCACATGCACACACGATTAAGGAATGTAAGAGTAAGCATAATTGCATTAAATGTAACAAAAGGCACAATACTCTCTTGCATCATGAGAGTTTTGTAGCCAATTCAGCACCCTTAAATCCAAATTCTCCATCATTTTCAGGTAACAATGTCCAAAAAGCTCATATATCTCAAGTACAGTCCACTGAATCTATTTCTAATGACAATACGGTGCAAACTTGTTTTGCATCCAGCTCCAAAAGTGTTCTTTTGGGTACAGCTATCGTGCAAATATGTCATTTAGGCATCACCTATACTGCTCTGGCTCTGATCGATTCCGGATCTGAAGCCACATTCATTTCTGAAAAACTCTTTAAGCTTTTAAAACTTCCATCCAAATCAATTCAAGTGCAGGTTTCTGGCTTAAACAATGCCATCTCAGCGAAGTCACAAAAAATGTGCTCATTTGTGTTGCGATCTCCTGCTGATGCAGCGATTGAAATCAAAACGTCAGCTCTAGTTATTCCCCACCTCACGGGAAGTCTTCCGACGCATACCGTCGACTCTTCGATATTAGAAAAACTTCCTAATATCAAGCTGGCAGATGTTGAATTTTACAGGAGTGCACACATTGATATTTTGATCGGTGTTGATTTACTGCCAATGGTCTTGCTTGACGGCATACAACGCAATATTTGTGATTCTTTAATCGCTCAAGAAACCATTTTCGGATGGATTTTAACCGGTCCCGTTAGTAATTTTGTCTCCGCTTCCGCAACGTATGTTTCATTCTTTAATGAGGTTGCGTTGGATAAGGAAATTTCTCGTTTTTGGGAGGTGGAGGACCTCCAGCAGAAAAAATTAGCTACTCCTTCCGATCGTTTTTGCGAGGATTTATTTGTCAAAACCACTAAGGGAAATGAAGATGATCGATATATAGTTTCTCTTCCATTTAAAGAAGAATACCCTAAAAGCTTGACCATTGGACAATCTCGTGCGATTGCCAACGCTCAATTTCTGAGGAACGAAATCCGACTTAGTAAAAACTCAGAGTTCAAGACCCAGTATGACGATGTTGTCCGCGAATATATCGATCTTAACCATATGAAAATTGTTTTCTCTCCAAAGTACTCTCACCTTCCTAGTCATTATTACATACCACACCATGCGGTGATAAAACCAGAGAGTACCACGACAAAAATTCGTGTGGTGTTTTACGCATCAAGTCCTACGTCTAATGGCAAAAGCTTAAACGACATCTTGCATACTGGCCCAGTGTTACAATCAGATTTAACACTTCTTATTCTTAAATGGCGTTTTTTCCGCTTTGTTTTCAATAGTAATATCCAGAAGATGTACAGGCAAATTCTTGTGGATCCGCATCATACGCCATTCCAAAGAATTTAATTTCGTGATTCACCACAGGATGAAGTTCAGGACTATGAGCTTCAAACTGTGACTTTCTGCGTTAATTGCGCCCCCTATTTAGCTATCCGCACGTTGTTGCAGTTAGCTGTTGGTGTGCAGCAAACCTTTCCGCTAGCTAGTAGTATATTGTGCAACTCCATGTATGTTGACGATGTTCTGGCAGGGGGTCATGATTTGTCCACTGCTATCCGCGCACGAGATGAAATTATTGCTGCTCTCAATTCAGCAGGTTTCTTTCTGCGAAAATGGACTTCCAATTCCAAAGCCATCCTTAAAGGCATTTCTCGTGAGCATTTACTAAATGAAAATTTCCTGCAGTTAGACGATTGCAGCAATGCTAAAACGTTAGGCATAAAGTGGAACGCGAAATCAGATGAATTTTACTTTTCCACAAAACCACTCGAACGCAAACCAACCTTCACTAAACTTCAGGTCTTATCTCAGATTTCTAAACTATTTGATCCAGCGGGTTGGTTAGCACCTTGCATTGTCAAAAAATGACTGGGACGACAATTTGTCAGAAAACTGCTTGCAGTTGTGGCACAGTTTTCTAGAAAGCTACCCACAAATAAATTCTATAAAGATCCCAAGATGGGTTGATTTTTCTCCCAATTGTGATGTAGAATTTCATGCGTTTTGCGACGCATCAGAGAAGGCATATGCTGCTACAATCTACATACGGATTCGCTCTGCATCTGGTTCTGTTTCGACTAATTTATTGCTAGCTAAAACTAAAGTATCTCCAGTGAAAACTATTTCAATCCCGAGACTTGAATTGTGTGGTGCACTTCTTTTAGCGGAAATGGTAGACAGTATAGTTCCATCTCTCGACGTACAGCGTTATAATATATATTTCTGGACGGATTCAACGATAGTCCTTGCTTGGCTCCGAGAACCGCCGTGCCAATGGCAAACCTTTGTAGCAAATCGCGTCTCAAAAATTGTTCAACTAGTGGGTCCAGCTAACTGGTTCCATGTCAACTCGCAAGATAATCCTGCTGATCTTGGAAGTCGAGGGCTTTTACCGCAGGAACTTGTAAATAATGATCTTTGGTGGCATGGGCCTAAATGGCTTAAGCTTGACCCAGTTTATTGGCCAAGTTTCCCTGATAGTACTGAACTTGAAACCAATCTAGAACAAAAAGCTGTTAAAGCTCACTTTACTTTTTTTCAAAGGTTCGATGATATATTAGATCGTTTTTCATCATTCGATAGAGCAATGCGAGTCATTGCATACATAGTACGTTTTTTCAAAAACACTCATCCGCTCCATCGTAAAAATTGTCAATACCTATCTGAAGATATCACTAGTGCAGAAATTAAAAGTGTCAGAGATCGTTTGATTATCCTTAGTCAAAAAGTTTCATATCCTTCAGAATACTACGCATTGTCAATAAATAGAACTATTTCATCTTCAAGTAGCTTTCTTAATTTAAACCCGTTTATAGATGCTGCTGGTATCCTTCGTGTTTTTGGGAGACTAGTTTCATCACCAGTTTTATCCTACGATGAACGCCATCCAGTTATTCTTCCATATAACTGTGCGTTCACTCGGCTACTTGTTCATTTTACCCATAAGATTTCTCTACACGGGGGAAATCAATTGGTACTTCGGCTTATTCGTTCGCAGTTTTTGGATACCGAGGGTCAAAAATCTTATCAAAGTAACAATTCATAACTGCAAACCATGTGTCCTTCAAAGGCAACAAATTCGAGCACAATTGAAGGGATCTTTACCTCCGGAGAGAACGTCTTTATCTCGTCCTTTTGAACATACTGGCTTAGATTTCGCTGGCCCATTTGAAATAAAAAATTACACTGGTCGAGCATGCTTGATCACTAAGGGATATGTTTGCGTCTGTGTATGTTTCTCTACAAAGGCCATACATTTAGAAGTCACCAGTACTCTTTCTACTCCTGCGTTCCCGGCAGCTTTTAATCGTTTTATTTCACGGCGCGGCTGTCCACTTCACTTATACTCCGACAATAGAAAAACATTTGTAGGGGCATCCAAGGAACTTGAACGCGATTTTTTCAAAGTTTCTCGAACAGCTTTAGTTTCCCAATTCTGCCACCTCCATATAACCTGGCACTTCATTCCTCCTGGCGCCCCGCATATGGGCGGTTTGTGGGAAGCTGGCGTTAAAAGCTTTAAGATACACTTCAAAAAAATTGCAGGCTCTTTTAAATACACGTTTGAAGAGATGTCAACACTTTAGTCTAAAATCGAAGCATGTCTTAATTCCAGACCTATTTCTACAATGTCAGAAAACCCTTCAGATATTGCAGCGTTAACTCCGGGTCATTTTTTACTTGGTGGTCCACTTTTAGCTCCGATAGAACCACAAATTATTGAGCAGCCGGTTTCCATTATAAACAGATGGCAAAAGCTCACAGCACTACTACAACATATCTGTACTCGGTGGAAAAACGAGTACTTAAAGGAACTCCACAATCGAAATAAATGGAAAAAACCGGAAGAAAATGTCAAAATCGATTCAATCGTAGTATTTCGCGACGATAATCTTCCTCCCCAAGAATGGCGCTTGGGTCGCGTGTCCAAAGTCTACTGCGGTAAAGACAAATTAGTGCGCGTCCCTGAAATCGTGACGGAAAGAGGTCCAATAACGCGTCCAATCGTTAAATTAGTACTTCTCCCAACAAATTGACAGTACTTTTCGTTCTCCCAATCCCTTCTTTCCTCATGTCTGTCTTAATGTCTCTTTCAGTTTCATCATGCCAAGAATTGTTTCTAATAAGCCAGCTGCTGTAAGCGCAGTTCAAGCCCGTCTCTCTATCCAACGTCATCCAGGACAAAAAACTAAGGGGTACCAATGTCGTGTTTGCAGTGGGTATCATGCTCTTCGAGCATGCCCAAAATTAATACAAATGAAAACGGAGCATCGTATGCGTGCAGTACTTATCCATAGGTACTGCTCAAACTACTTGGCTCACAAGCACTCTACAACAGGATCACCACACATTACTCCATCTACATGAACGCAGCCGCAGTATCAAATCCATGATACCGCCAAGTTCTATTCCGTCAGATACAGTGACAGTAGCATCCCTACTGGAACAGCATGTAACTACATTATTTCCAACGGCACTTCTAAGAGTGCAAATCGAAGAACGATTACACTATGCAAGATCGCTTATAGATCCTTGCTTAGCCGTAAGCCTTATCTCCTCAGGTTTAGTTGAGAAGCTCCGCGTACCTGTTTCTAATATCGGAAATGATCGGCTTTGCTCCTTAATAATTCGGGCTCATTCCAATCCTAATATAAAACTAGAAGCTACTTTTAATATTGTTGATAAAATATCGTTGAAAACGCCTTCGAAGGCTATAAACGCGAAAATTTGTGAAAAATTTGATAACATCGTGCTTGCGGATCCAAATTTTGATAGAAGCGCCCCTATATCTCTTATCTTGGGTGCTGACTTGTACACCAGGACAATTCGACCTGGAATTATACCTAGCTCTGAGGGACTTCCTGTTGCCCAAAACACAGTTTTTGGCTATGTCCTTTCCGGGTCTTGCTCCACGTAGGCATATTTCCATACAAAAAAATACGCGTAATTTGAACTCTCAAGAATTAAAAAGCAAAATGCAAACGTATTCTTTATCGCTTAGTTTAATATATAGTTTTGAATTGTTATCAAATTAAAAAAATTAATTGAATTGCAAATGTATTCCAACTATAAAAATCTTTTTAATTTGTATATTTAATTACTTTTATACATACTTTTATAAAACCCATTGAAATGAATTCCTTTACATTTATTTATTTTTTAAGCTAAAACTTAATTTTTTCAGATTTTTTTTTTTTTTGCAGCTATCCTGCAAGGCGGGCGGCGATGTTTATGCCAGATGGTAATATTCTTTTTGCCACGGCGAAAGCACGCCGCTCACCTTCAGATGGCGTTTAGTATTATCCGCTTAAGTGCTAAACTTCATATTTTAGCTACTAAATTCTTATTTTTACCTAACTTTATGACCCAAGTGATTTCCTTCACTTGTCTAGCAGCACTCCAACTGAAAACTTGTAATCAGTACAACGATAAGAATCCTTAGTTCAAATAAAGAAAAACTAATTCCTAAAACTGCCATTTGTTTCTTCTTTCTGCATAAAATTTCAAACTTTTCCTGAGCTTGAGATTTTATGCCATTTCAGCTGACCGTCAAAAAACTCATCCCTAGGCTTCCTCAACCGCACCGTCAAAGAAAGATTCCCATAATCACTGTCAAATTTATACACGTATCGTTTGAAGGTTAGTACTAAATAAAAATCATATGGAAAAAATTCTAGTAATGCCATCTATGTGTCATCCTACGGACTTATTGAATGACCTGTTATTTGTTTAAAGGCGCGCAGAAAGTTTTTATATAGAATATGATATCTCAGTGCAACAAACTGAGAGAAAACAATTTTAAATGAGATCTGTATGGTTAACTAATGGTCGCTAAATCCGAATTTGGCACCCGATTTTCTCCATCAGGTATATGATCCGTGCTATCTTTGCTTCAAAATTCAAAAAGCGCTATTTTTAAACATATGGTGCATATCCAGGAGGTAGTTTATTTAACTTTTGTCAATGCCAGATAGCCATTATCTTCCTTATTATATCTTACCTTTTAAATTTTCCAATCAGATTATTACTTTCAGAGATATCATTCTTTGAAATAGAGGTACTTGACTGTATACAAATTGTTTAACTTTAATGACTTTAAATTACAATTTTAAAAATATTAGTTTTGCAATTTTTGCATACAAAAATGATGATTAACAATTTATAACACACTTTCAGTATGAACTGAGGAATAATTTGAAAATATAAATTGTTATTCTTTAGAATCGTTAAACATCAGCGATATACTGAAAAACCGTCAGTTTAATGATTGTAGTTTATGAATTAAATTTTTCCAGAAAAGCGGTCATTATCATACTTATAACAACTCAAAGTTCGAAATTCAATACTAGTGCAACTATATCAAGCCTTAACCGCCAAAAAGACTTAACCTGCAAAAAACAAATTTTACAGTAGAACCTTTTTTTGAATTTTCTTTGCATATTGTAGTGCAAAAGTCACAATTGCTTTCGCTATAACTTCATAATGGTACTTTTTACAGTCATGAAATTTGAAGGAAATAAAAAATAAATAAATCAATGTGCTCAAAAGGCAACTTAAACAACTTTTGCACTGGTATATGCATAAAAAAAACATGGATATGGGGGTTTCGGTTACCGTCACATGACGCTAGGGGGGTCTGGTCCAGCGTCACTTTTTATCACATAGGGGGAAGGGGGTTCATTTTAGCGAATTTTAGTGTCACGGAGTTTATGGACAGCTTTTATATTTTGCATACGCTGCAAGCAAGTGACGCAGATCTGCACAACTACTTTTTTTTTTTTTTTAATACTTGAATTCATTTATTGAATCTTCTCATCTTAGGAGACTAACAATAAGTTTAAAAATCTTAATCCTAAATAACATTATTATACATAATTAATCATATATATAATTTAGTGGTCAATGTGTCTCCAGAGTTAATAGGGACTTCTACATCCTAGGAGTTCGGTAAACGCGCAGAAGAACGCAGTTGTACGTTCAGTCTTCTTACAAACATGCTGCCCGTCTAGCAGGATGTTTGAATGAAAAGAACTCCATACAAATTTGCGCCAGTAGTTCCGGCTGCATGTGTAGCAGGAACATGAAATATAAGAAAGAGTACGCGCCAGATACCGGCTGCACAACTACTGACACAGTTAAACGCTTGCCTGTGAATACGCATACTGAAAGCTTTTAAGCATAAAAATTTAAACCAAAATGTCGAGAACTCCAAAAAAGGCATCAAATTACTCGTGATTGCTTACTGAATAAAAACAAATAGTTTTTAAATCAGGTTCAATGACTTCAATTTTTGAAAAAAGTCGAAAAACGGTAAATTTGAAAAATACTACCAAACAAAACTAAAATAGTTATTTCCGATGTACTTTTTTTTTTTTTTTTACGAACGTTATCTGCGATCCCACCACCCACCTACCCGCCCGAGAGGCGTCCGTGTAACGTACGGTTGGTGACCGACCACTAGCAGGCCGGACTGCTCTGCTGTTTAGCGGATCAGTGACAACGCGGGATACACGCTTTGAAGCTACAGATCGAAAAATGAACAAGAAAGGAGAAAACGCAACACGAGCAAGGAGTTCAAGTGCAAGATTATTTTACACTTAAGTCATCAATAGAATATAAGTGGTATACGTATAAACTGTTAAAATTGTTACAAATGTTACGGAAGGGACTAAACTGTGCATGATTTGACCATTTGACACCTTTAGAGGGCAAAAGTACCTTTAGAGGGCGAAAGTCTCTTCCTGAAACGTTGAAATCTATTGCTTGAAGTAAAATTGGTGAATTAGTTTCGCATTTAATAATTTTATGCAAAAAAGTTACATTAAGCATTACCCTATTATTACTATTCAATGAATGTAAACGGATTAGTTTCAAACGGCTTATAGGGTATGCTGGGGTACATTTGACACTGGGGCACATTTGACTTTGCCATTTTCGGTGTGAACACGCCTTTCGAACCAAAAACCTGAAATGCAGAAACATAACTAATTAGAGTTGAAGCAGCGTAATGTACTTTGGCAGATCTCTTTCAACTCCTCCCGCGCTTATATGTTTTTTTTTGTAATTTTTGGCATCTTGTTCGTAAGGGTTTTGCAAATAAAGTTGTATTGTTTATTAAAAGTTGTTATGCAAATTTGGTAGCACTAACCTTTATAATTAATAGAATAAAAGAATTTTTTATCAAGGTCAAATAGTTTGAATTTTAAAATATTTTTAATTCTTCAAGAGATTTTGGGGCACATTTGACTTTTGCCGAAGGGGCACATTTGACGTTCTCCAGACATATGTATTTGTGCATTTTATAAGATTTTCTAGTTTTATCTTTTTAAAGATATGGTATGCCACTACAAAATGAAGACAAACAGACACAAAGACGATGAAAAAAAGTTAAATACGCTGTTTCTAATATCGGAAACTAACGAGAAACCCCGACTTCCGACACAGAATCCATTTCATTTGATTTGATATAATTTGTTACTTTTGTTTTGTCTACAATACAAGATTTTTGAATAGATGCTTTCCAACATTTACCCCTTATTTTAATTTGAAAATCTGGATGGATGAATTGCCGATATAACATATTGACATCAAAGTTCATCATGTATGCGAAGTTTTTACTAATAATCAAATAGATTTGAAATACGTCCTGTAATGTGAAAGCGCTGCAGATATCTTGACAATGGTGTTGCCCAAAATTCGAACCAAAGAAATTTCCACCAAACTAGGTCTTATCTAATTTAACATTTTATGTTGATGTTTTCATTTAGGGTAGTGTTGAAAATTGTACTTTATATTGAAAACTTGTTTAATGTTTGATGTTTGCCTGACTTTGAGGAGTGCATTTGAGTTTAAACTACAAACCTCAACTTCAGGTTCACGCACTAAATACATATTTGACATCGACTTATATGTAAAATAAGTCTTCGTTAATACATACATACTTATTATTTGCATTTATATGAAAAAAATTTATGTATTATTGTTTTGTTTAATATTTTTCTGTTATTTTTGTGAGTGTCAAATGTGCCCCTTGCAATGTCAAATGTGCCCCGTACCAGGGGCACATTTGACAAAATGACTTTTTTTGAAAAAATTTAAAAAAGGACTCTTAATGCAATTTATTTCAAATTTTTTTTTCTTGGATTTAATCTTAAATAATCAATGTTTCAGAAACAGTAAAGAGTATTAAGATCATGCAATAATTTTCAAGGATACAGGCCTTTGAAAATTTAGTGTCAAATGTGCCCCAGTCTCCCCTATATGAAAGCAGATTTTGGTAAGGATTCCTCGGCAATCCACGAATTACAAATAATAAAAATTGTTTTTCGACTGATTCTAGTTGATCATTACAGATTTTATAGCAGAGGTGTGCACCTGGAGCAAACATTTTTTCATCTTGCTCAATAGCAGAAATGTTGTGCTTCAATATAAATATATTTATTAATTAAATATAATATTTTGAAGCCTTACGTCGTAAACGTAAGTCTTAAGTTTTTGATTTTTCAAACGTTGAGTTTTTCTAAGCACAAACCAACAACAACAAAAAGTACAATATCCTGCCGTATTTAACACGCTACCTGTTCGCTGGTGTCAGTCCAATTCTTAGTGTGGATATTATGTGTTTTTGTTTTTATTTTGAAGGAAATCAAAAAATGAATATCAGTAAACAACAACAATAAAATGCGAGGCAAGCGTTTATTTCCAACAACAATTGCATACGCTGCTTTTCTACGAATTTCAAAAAATAAAATTCGATGGGAGCGACCGCAACAACAATTTCATACAGCTTGAAGTCAATTGAGTTGAAGTCTTTTTCATTGCGATCGTCGAATAACAGGAATTTTTTTTTTTTATTTATTTATTATTGTAACAAGTTATTACATACATCTTATTATTATAAATTCTAATTTTGTCATTGATTTGTGGTTGTCATTGCATCTCTCGAATTTAAAATTTTTATATTTTTATTTTTTTTTCAACGCATTTTTTTTTCAAAGCTTGCTTTTTTAATCAACCGATTAAATATTTTAGCTACCATACGTTACTTGTGTGCACACCTCTGCTTTGTAGCATGGATTCCATACAGGTGATGCGTACTCTAGGATAGGCCTCACAAGAGAAGTGTAAAGAAGTTTCGTTTTATAATAGTGGGAGATACGAATAAGGAGAGATTTTCACTCATCTGTTTAATGGATGAAACCTATTTTTTATGAAAGTAAATACGTTTAGAAACATATTGTGAGTGGTTGCCTAAAAAAATCCTGGCAAGGCTATGGTTCATTCCATATTGAAAAGTGCATTTTTTTCAAAAAATCCACTCATCTGTTTAATGAAAAAATCATATACCATTCGAAAGTTTAGAGCCTCTACAATATGTAAAAGTAGGGTTGCTTATTTTTTTCCTGGCAAGGCATAGGGTTGCCAGGCTTTAAAAGGTCGGCCAAAACCACAAATTTCCACTCATCTGTTTAATGAAAAAATTATATACCATTTGAAAGCCTAGAGCCTCTACAATATGTTAAAGTAGGGTTGCCTATTTTTTTCCTGGCAAGGCATAGGGTTGCCAGGCTTTAAAAGGTCAGTCAATGCCACAAATTTGCACTATGCGTTTAAAAAAAAATGTGTTTAATGGAAAAATTATATACCAATCGGAAGTTTAAAGCCTCTACAATATGATAACGTAGAGTTTCCTATTTTTTCTGGCAAGGCATAGGGTTGCCAGGCTTTAAAAGGTCGGCCAAAACCACAAATTTGCACTCATCTGTTTAATGAAAAAATTAGATGCCATTCGAAAGCTTAGAGCCTCTACAATATGTTAAAGTAGGGTTGCCTATTTTTTTCCTGGCAAGGCATAGGGTTGCCAGGCTTTAAAGGTAGGCCAATACCACAAATTTGCACTATGTATTTTTAAAAAAAATTTGTGTAATGAAAAATTTATATACCAATCGAAAGTTTAAAGCCTCTACAATGTGTTTACGTAGAGTTGCCTATTTTTTTCTTGGCAAGGCATAGGGTTGCTAGGCTTTAAAAGGTCAGTCAATACCACAAATTTGCACTCATCTGTTTAATAAATTAATTTTGTGTTAAAATAAAGATAATTTCATGGCGAACACGGTGATACAGGGTTGCTTGTGAAAAACCTGTTTTAAGCCAGGGTTGCCGAGCTTTAAGAAATGAAATATTGGTACAAATGAAAATGTGCGACAGAGAGATCCGAGCGAACTATTTGGTTAGGATGTATACTAGGCCTATCGTTAAAATTGAAAATGAAAAAAACCTTGCTCCCAGGGGCTAAAAATTTCCTATTGGTGTAAATATCAAGCATAAAAATTTTGGTTCCGATCGGAAAATATTTTACAGTGCCGGAAGGCCGTTGAAGGTCGGAAAAACGCTATTTATATGGAAAAATGGTGCCTTAATCGCCAGAATCAGTCCTATCTCTGAAACTATTTGAGATAAGTGAATGAAATTTAGAATGTGT